>OX392462.1:98116965-98514187 GCA_947623515.1 Neoascia interrupta
GTCAAAAAATAGCTATGCCATCAGCATTTTACAATGTGGGATAGGATGGGGTATTCAACGGTTCGTTTTACGGACTTTAACTTCTGCGTACACACTGTAGCACTAACTCACTGGTTGTCTATTTTTTTATCAGAAGTGGTATATACGTGTTGACTTCATTTGCATATTAAAAATTTGGTTTATACTTAAAAACGCCCCCAAACGTGGGCGTGGCGAAAATTTATTCACTTGAGTTGAGTTTCAAGTTCCTAGGTCAAAATTTTAGGCTAAAAACTACCAACAGACGGACAGACGGACGGACATGGCTCATTCGACTTACAATTCAGTCTCGATCATATGCCCTTAAGGTCTCGGGGGTCTACGGTGATTATTTCTCTATGTTACAAGCTATGAATCAAACTTAATATACCTCCTATCCTATGGGATGGGGTATAAAAATCATAATAAGGGTTTTGTTGTTGGATGTTATAAAACAGACGATTGTGGAGAATTAATTTCGTTTCATAGGTTCGTTTTGGACTTAAAGAATTTCTTTCGAGTTTTCGAACATATAAACAAAGCAAGCTTTTAATAATTTAAGAATATACAGCAAAGGAGAATTCGTTGTTGACTGGCTTGTACTGGGCATTAAGTAGGCAAACCATTGATCAGGCACACTCCAAAAACGCCAGGATTTGTTCTAACCATTTTGTAGGCCATTGGTTAAAGTTTCTTTGTGGGCAAATTCATTTGCATCCTGGGAGAAACGATAAGCCATATCCGTTCTTCCGTCCGTCCGTATATAAACAACTTTTAGGCCTTGAATTTTGAGCTAGGGAGCTGAAAATTAGTGAGTGAGTGCTGGATGTTCGTTCCTTCAGATTAACTTTGGAAATGAATTGAATCCGCCCACAGACAAGCCCACTACAAGCCTGTATGTGCGACCATCTCTAATTTTTGCGACCATCTGAACTTTTCTCAAATTTTAATTTAGTTTAAATTTTATTATTAATTTCAGAACAGCAAAATCCGATTTGATAAACATAAAATCAAAAGGACTTAAACACTTTCATATTTGCAAAATTGTTCATTGAATTTTTCAAAGAATCTAAAAAACTATCGCATAGCAATATTTATCCTTTTTTATTAGTTAATTCTATGCGAATTCAAGACGTGACAAATTTATACAGAATCAAATTCGCACTTATTAGAATTTGCAAAATTGTACACCCCTTCGGGTAGGGGTTGGAATATACCCGAGGTAAGGCATGCCTGTCGTAAGAGGCGACTAAAATCCACCCTATGCAATGGACAAAACAAAAGTTATTATAACCCCAGGTGGCAATCCAGTTTCACTGACAAATCCACCCTCTTCGCAGGTAGGCTCTACGGATTCTGGGGAAAGCCATTAATTGCTTATAAATCCCTTTTTGAAAAAATCAAGGGTACCTCGATCTCCACCAGCTGGATCGAACGTCTCCGGGAAAGGAAGTCCGCCGGTTAATCAGGACTCAGCGAAAATTAAATGCTTTGAAGCGGAAAACAACGAACTCCGTGCTAAGCTTAATGAAATGGAACGTGTCTACCACGAGCCATTTCATTAATATTCGACGTTAAAGCCCAAGGCTTTAAAATTCTTGACGCCGTGAACATAATAAAGAAAGAGAAGCAATGTATGGACGAAGGCAAAGATTCCGCTGTTATCCGACGCGGCCTGCAAATTTTTATGCTTTCTTTTGATAGAACTGATAATATTAACGAAATCTACAAAATTAAATCAATCCTTAACATCAAGGTAAAAGTCGAGCCCAAGCGGAAGGGCAACAGGCTAGTTCCCCAATGTAAGCGATGCCAAGATTTGCGACACACGCAACGCGTACTGCCAGAAAAAATCGCGATGCGTAAAATGTGCCGGCGAACATCTCTCGACGGATTGCAATGTCAGCAGTCAGACCCCCGCGGTTTGCGCCAATTGCAGGGTAGTCACCCAGCGAGCTACCAAGGTTGCGAAATTGCCATTGAGTTACAAAAACGATATGAAGCTCCAAAGAAAAATATTGAAAATAAGGGCCAAAGCTTAATATCTCCTAAAGTAGATAAGCCAAAAACCCCTAAGTCGACAAGGGGTACGGGATTGTTTAAAGGCAAAATTCAAAATGCGCAAGAAAACGTCGCTAGTCCAAGTTCCCACCGGAGTCCAAAAGAAGAATTCACACTTGTTGGTTCAAGATCGTCCGCTCAAGTCGCGTCACGTGAAAGTGAGCCACAATCGGCCGCATCAGATCCGGTTTCTGAAATTCTAGGCATGATTTAAGGAAAGCTTGAGCAACAGACGAAACATAATCAAGTAATATTCAACAAATAAAGCCAGCTCGAGTTTAAATCTCGAAAAGCATATAATAAATAATCATGAGTATGGGAAAGTCGGTCAAAATAATTACATGAAACGCAAATGGCCTTTTGCAAAAAATTTACGAACTAGAAGTATTCCTACGGAAGAATAATGTAGATATATGCCTGATTTCGGAAACCCACTTTAAAAAGGGTTCCGCACGCAAAATAAATGGTTACATCGACTATCACGCGCATCATCCTTCAGAAAATTCGAGAGGTGGATCCTCTCTCTACATTAAAGACAGCATTAAGCACTCCGAAAACGATGAAAAAAAGTCTTAGGAAAATTAAGTCACATAGATTACAACATCGTGACGAGCTATTTTCCTCCGCAGTATCGACTTGCAGATGAAGATCTTGGTCTGCTCTTTGATTCACTTGGGTCAAACTTTATTATCGGCGGGGACTTAAACGCGAAAATTATTTTTTGGGGCTCACGGTGCAATTCAACAAGAGGCAGAGTCCTCTTTAAAGCAAGTACAAAACGCGGAGTGGTCTTCTTATCGACGGGAAAGCCAACATATTGGCCAACCGACAGATCTAATCTCTCCGACTTCTTTATCGCCAAGGGGGT
The DNA here is from genome assembly GCA_947623515.1 of Neoascia interrupta. Lineage (NCBI taxonomy): Eukaryota > Metazoa > Arthropoda > Insecta > Diptera > Syrphidae > Neoascia > Neoascia interrupta. The sequence goes on from OX392462.1 coordinate 98,119,913, forward strand.
ACCTCGTTACCTTACGAACGTAGAAGAACGCTTTGATTACTGTTCAGATCACTCAGCAGTTCTTTTGAAAATCGGCGGAAGCCTAGAGAAAAATAAAAGAGCGCCTAGATTAACTAGCAACAACACCGACTGGGACGGCTTCAGAAAATACTGCAAAGAAAACATAGCTTTAAATGTACCCCTCAAAACGCTGCTTGAAATAGAAGACGAATTAGATAAACTCGTGAGAGTTATTCAGAGCGCTGCGTAGAAAAACACTTCTCTTTGGAGGTCCGAATTTTCGAACAGCGAAACAATATATCCACGAGAAATAGAAGAGCTAATATGCGAAAAGAGGAGAGTCTGCAAGAGATGGCAACGTTCGTGAGCAATGAAAAGGCTAACATTTTTTGGCCACTTCAAAGACAATTACAAGGCAATGTTACATACCAGGGGCGAACACAGAAAGACAGAAAAGAAGACTTAAAGAATTAGTGGGATCAGGATTGAAGGTACTTTTTAGTACCATGGACAATTCTGATGCTGAGTATTACGAAAAGGCCATAAGTAAAGGGTGATATTTTAGCTGGTTTGGTTTTGGCAACACTGGTTTTGACAGCTGACGTGTGTTTAGTACCTTGTGTCACTGTCAAACAGCATCAGTTTGGTTTGCAATTTAACCATGGATCGTCTTACAAATGAACAACGCTTGCAAATTATTGAATTTTACTATCAAAATTCATGCTCGGTTCGAAATGTTCATCGCGCGCTGCTTCCATTTTATGGTCGGCGAGTTTGGTAAACAGTTAATTTCACGTTTCGGGCCGGTCAATTGGCCGCCTAGATCGTGCGATTTGACACCATTAGATTATTTTTTGTGGGGGTATGTCAAGGCTAATGTCTAAAGGGACAAGCCCGCTTCGATTGACGCACTGGAAGCCAACATCCATGCATTCATTCGTGAGATACCGGCCGATATGTGTAAAAGAGTATGCCAAAATTGGACTCAGCGGATGGGCTACCTGAGATGCAGCCGCGGTCAACATTTGCATGAAATTATCTTTAAGCATTAAATTGCAAGGTTCAAACTATTGATTCAAATAAATATTTCATTAATTTTTTCGAATTTTTTGTGTTTTTTTTTAAAAAAAGTTTTCAACCTCTTAAAAAATCACCCGTTTTTACTAACAAGGGCGAACGCAGAAAAAAATTTCGGGGGGGGGTTTCCAAAAAAATATGATTGAAATACGTTTTTGGGTAATGCCCTTGAGCAGCCCCCATGTTTTGATCAGGTAGTTCCAGAGGTGTTGGGGGACATGTTAAAGATAGTTAATGTTTATCCGAGAATTTAAGTTTCGAATTTCATTTTTCCAGTTCTTTTTTTTTTCATTCCACATATTTCGGGTAGGGTAAAAAACAGCGATGCGTAAAATGTGCCGGCGAACATCTCTCGACGGATTGCAATGTCAGCAGTCAGGCCCCGCGGTTTGCGCCAATTGCAGGGGAGTCACCCAGCGAGCTACCGAGGTTGCGAAATTGCCATTGAGTTACAAAAACGATATGAAGCTCCAAAGAAAAATAATGAAAATAAGGGCCAAAGCCTAAAATCTCCTAAAGTAGATAAGCCAAAAACCCCTAATTCGACAGGGGGTACGGGATGAATTAAAGGAAAAATTCAAAATACGCAAGAAAACGTCGCTAGTCCAAGTTTCCACCGGAGTCCAAAAGGAGAATGCACACTAGTTAGTTCAAGATCGTCCACTTAAGTCGCGTCACCTTGAAGTAAGCCACAATCGGCCGCATCAGATTCAGTTTATCAAATTTAAGGCATTTTAAAAAAGCTTGAGCAACAGATGAAACTAATTCAAGTAATATTCAACAAAGTAAGCGAGCTCGAGCTTTAATCTCGAAAAGCATATAATAAAAAATCATGAATATGGGAAAGTCGATCAAAATAATTACATGGAACGCAAACGGCCTTTTGCAAAAAATTTACGAACTAGAAGTATTCCTACGGAATAATAATGTAGATATATGCTTGATTTCGGAAACCCACTTTAAAAAGGGTTCCGCACGCAAAATAAAAGGTAACATTGACTATCACGCGCATCATCCTTCAGAAAATTCGAGAGATGGATCCTCTCTCTACATTAAACACTGCATTAAGCACTCCAAAAACGAAGAAATAAAACTTGACTCTATGCAAATAACCTCAGTCTTAGTAAAATTAAATCACATAGATTACAACATCGCGACGAGCTATTTTCCTCGGCACTATCGACTGGCTCTTTGATTCACTTGGGTCAAACTTTATTATCGGCGGCGACTTAAACGCGAAAAATACTTTTTGGGGCTCACGGTCCAATTCAACAAGAGGCAGAGTCCTCTTTAAAGCAAGTACAAAATGCGGCGTGGTCTTCTTATCGACGGGAAAGCCAACATATTTGCCAACCGACAGATCTGATCTCGTCGACTTCTTTACCGCCAAGGGGGTACCTTGTTACCTTACGAACGTAGAAGAACGCTTTGATCTTTGTTCAGATCACTCCGCAGTTTTTTTGAAAATCGGCGGAAGCCTAGCGAAAAATAAAAGAGCGCCTAGATTAACTAACAACAACACCGACTGGGACAGCTTTAAGAAATACTGCAAGGAAAACATAGCTTTAAATATACCGCTCAAAAGGCTACTTGAGATAGAAGACGAATTAGATAAACTCGTGAGAGTTATTCAGAGCGCTGCGTGGAATAAAACTTCTTTTCGGAGGTCCGAATTATCGAACAGCGGAACAATATATCCACGAAAAATAGAAGATCTAATATGCGAAAAGAGGAGAGTGCGCAAGAGATGGCAACGTTCGCGAGCACCCCCGGATAAGACCATCTTGAACCACCTTTCTAACAAACTGAAGCACGACCTTCAAGATTTTAAAAGTCGCGAGACTACTGCTTACCTCGAAAGTTTGACTGCCGATAAAGGTTCGAACTACTCTCTTTGGAAAGCAGTCAAGTCCGTTAAGAACCCTATAGCACATTCTGCGCCATTAAGAAAAGCCAACGACGAATGAGCAAGAGAAGACAAAGAAAAAGCGGATTTATTTGCAGATTACCTAGAAGAAACATTCAAACCGTTTTACGGAGAACCGTTGGTCGAGGTGCTCAATCCTTATGCGGTACAAGATGATTATTAAATAAAAACCGTGTCATTGGCTGAACTTTGTCCAACCATAAACAATCTGAAAAACAACAAAGCCCCTGGCTACGACTAAATTACTAGCGAAATTCTAAAGGAGCTACCGAAAAACGCTTTGGTCAAGCTATTCTATATTATTAAAGCCTCCATGAGAATTTTATACGTTCCAAGGCAATGGAAAGTGGCCGAGGTCATAATGGTTCCGAAACCAGGAAAATGTCCGAACGCCAAAAGTCATACAGACCTATTTCGCTACTGCCGATAATATCTGAAGTATTCGAGAACCTGTTTCATAAAAGGTTGCAACCACTCATTGAAAAAAGACGATTGATTCCGGATCACCAATTCGAATTAGGAAAAAGCATTCAACAATCGACCAGGTCTATCGAATAATAAACGAAATCGAAAAAGCTCTGGAAGCGAAAAAGATATGTACTAGCGCTTTTCTCGACGTATCGCAAGCCTTCGACAAGGTGTGGCACGAAGGCCTGAAGTACAAGTTAAGGCCAAGCTTACCAGAAAAACTCTATAGAATCCTAGAATCTTACTTTGAAGACAGAAATTTCGCGTAAGGTACGAAAATGAGTACTCTGAGCTCAAAAAGATAAATGCCGGTGTCCCGCAAGGAAGCGTTCTCGACCCAATATTATTTTTGCTTTATACAAGAGACATACCACGCTGAGGGAACAGTTTTAGCTACGTTCGCTGACGACACTGCTATTCTCGCTATTGATACGACAGTTGAATTATCAACAGGGAAACTTCAGCGTGCTTTAGACAAAATATGTGATTGGACGAAGAGCTGGCGAGTCGTCCTTAAAGAGACTAAGTCAACGCATGGTCACTTTACTTATAATAAAAATGTAAACAACAAACCTTTATTCATTAACTCGGTACAAGTCCCGTACTCTAATGAAGCGAAATATCTAGGAATGACTCTAGACGCGAAACTTAAATAGAAGCCGCACGTTAAAAAGACGCGCGACGAACTCGAAATCAGGTTAAGAGAAATGAATTGGCTTATCGGAAGATTTTCAAGCCAATAAGCATATATAACAAACTGCTTTTGTAACGGGTGATTTTTTAGCTGGTTTGGTTTTGGCAACACTGGTTTTGACAGCTGACGTGTGTTTAGTACCTTGTGTCACTGTCAAACAGCTTCAGTTTGGTTTGCAATTTAACCATGGATCGTCTTGCAAATGAACAACGCTTGCAAATTATTGAATTTTACTATCAAAATTCGTGCTCGGTTCGAAATGTTCATCGCGCGCTGCTTCCATTTTATGGTCGGCATTCTCGACCTTCTGAGCAGTCTATTCGAACTGCCGGTCAATTGGCCGCCTAGATCGTGCGATTTGACACCATTAGATTATTTTTTGTGGGGGTATGTCAAGGCTTATGTCTATAGGGACAAGCCCGCTTCGATTGACGCACTGGAAGCCAACATCCATGCATTCATTCGTGAGATACCGGCCGATATGTGTGAAAGAGTATGCCAAAATTGGACTCAGCGGATGGGCTACCTGAGACGCAGCCGCGGTCAACATTTGCATGAAATTATCTTTAAACATTAAATTGCAAGGTTCAAACTATCGATTCAAATAAATATTTCATTAATTTTTTCGAATTTTTTGTGTTTTTTTTTTTTAAAAGTTCTCAACCTCTTAAAAAATCACCCTTTATAAGCAAGTGCTAAAACTATCTTGGATGTACGGTATACAACTCTGGGGTTGTACTAAACCAAGCAAAATATCTATTTTAGAAACTTTTCAAAATAAGACACTCAGAGCAATCGTTAATGCTCCATGGTACATAAGAAATAGCGATCTACACCGAGACCTAGGAGTCGCAGCCATGACTGACGAGGTAACAAAGTTTGCTCGCAATCTAGTACTAGACTTCGCGGACATTGCAACAATGCAATTATCTGAACTTTAGATCAGACAAACCTTACGCGCCGACTACAACGAAAGAGACCGTTAAATCTAGCAGCATAAGATGAAACCGCAAAAATTGACGGTATTGTAGGTGCCTTCGTTGGAAGAAAGCCTACCACACGCGATTACTACAGAAGCTTGAACTACTTGTTAAGGAAACTTAGTCGTAGTCTGACGGAAAATGGGAGGTTTAATTACAAACTATTAATTATAAGATCCAAGTTACACTTAAATGTACGTAAAAATGCAAGTTTTTGGTTCAAATTCAATATTTTTGAAAAGTCGACCATTAAAAGGGGGATGCCATACCCCATCCAATAGGATAGGAGGTATTTTAAGTTTGTGACATAGTTTGTAACACGGTGAAATAATAATGGTAGACCCCCAAGACCTAAAGGGCATATGATCGAGACCGAATTCTGAATCGAATAAGCCATGTCCGTTCGTCCGTCTGTCTGTGTGTCATACGTTTTTAGGGCTTAAATTTTGAGCTAGAGATCTGAAATTTCGTGCATAAGTCCTTGTCACCCGAAGCAGTGCAAGTGTAATGTTTTTTCAAATCCGTCCACAGACAAGCCCACAATCGGTGTTAATGTGCAACTACCTCCAGAACATTCAAAACTGTTGATATTCGGCATTTAGCATTTCCTGATGAACGTAAGACACAAAAAGAAAAGTTAAATTGGTAAACCTCCTCCAGTGGGCGTGGCATCTATTTTAAGAGTCATTTTTCAAATGCAGTTAACTTAATATTTTTTTTCAAAATTGAAAAAATATTGCTTGATATTTTATGTAGAAAACGATTAGTTCTACATTTTGTTCAAGCAAGACTTTAGGCCACGCCCACATTTGGATTCAGAATTGAAGAGAAACCATAAATTTTCCTGAAATTTTGGCCTAAGTTGGCCTTAAGCCTAATTTGGGAAAGCATGAAACAAAAAAACTCGCAGGTTAGATAAACGAGGCTTTATGTCAGATTTCGTTCATACAAAGTTTTTAGCCATGCCCACTTTTAGGGGTCGTTTCTTAAGAAATATTGATTTTTAATCAAACATTGCATTTTTACATTCATTTAAGCGTAACATGGAAATATCTGTGTTATAGTAAATAGTTTGTAATTAGGGGCGGTTGAACCACGTCCCTTTTCGTTTTCGCTACTTATAAAATGACAGCATTTTACAATGTGGGATAGGTCCGTTTTACTGACTGTAACTTCTGCGTACACACTGTAGCACTTACTCACTGGTACAATTATATTTTCATGCAAATAGCCCAAAAAAAAAACAATTTTATCTGGTGCGTAATAATTACAGTGCGTAAGCAAAGAATTGATTTATTTCGGACGAACAATGAATATCGTTAAGGCGAAACGTGGTCGGGCTAAGGGGTGTCTCACTGAGGCTCTGACATTCTCGGAGTCGCTTGATGATTCCACAAAACTTCCTGTCCTAGAAATACAGCTAAAACGGTTCAACGAAACATGGGAAGAGTTTGTTGCCTTGCAAGATAAGCTATACGATTATTGTGAAGATCCCAATTTCGTCGATCCCGAGCCTGAGTTCTCTGAATATGAATCAAAATATCTTTTGGCCCATTCGGTTTTCGTTAGTGCTATCCGCGAAAAATCTAATCATCAAAATGAAAAATTAAATTCGATCAATGAAAAACTTGTTAATCAACAATCGTCTTTTCTGAAACGTTAAGAAGCCACACCCTCGCAAAAATCGGTTCAGTTACCCGACTTCAAGCCACCAGTATTTTCTGGAGACTACAAGGAAATGAAATAATTTTTAGCAGGCGACGCTGCCAATCTTATCAGACACATTTCTTGTTCCGAAGAAATCTATGTTGGGGCTTGGGAAAAGCTTGAAAATCGTTTTGACTAAAAGCAATTGATTATTAAATCTTACATTCAAAAGTTTCTCTCCTCGCCATCGTCGTTAACTCCAAATAATCAAAACCTTTGGAAGCTACCTGATGGAGCAGATGAGGTTTTGCGCGGGTTGAATGCGTTAGATGCCAACTCTAGGGATCCGTGGCTCATATTCTTTCTCCTACAAAGGCTAGATAACGACACAAAGCAGTCGTGGGCACAAGAAGTAGGATCTCAAGACTATTGTACCATCCATGAGTTTCTAGGTTAGGTAAGGTTGGGTTGGGTGGCTGTTCCCACTGGGCAGGGACACACTTAGACCAAGGGAGGCCTATTGTGATACCACTTGTAGGACCGGATTTGCCAACTCCAGGATCTAAATGATGACAACCCGTTTGGGTGGGAGGGGTCTTGGCAAACAGTGAAGGCATAGACCTGTACCAAAGGTCACCGATTAAGGCTTGATTATTTGAGACATATCCGAGGGTAATGAAGGCTGGGGGGTAACCGTTTCGGTGTGAACCGCTGTCAGCAGAGTTGAGGGTACCCAGTGAGAGACTTCCTGAAGGAAGGGTGGTCTCTTAACTGTTTCAATTTCAATTTATTTGGATGAGTAAGCTAACACGTTTAGATATTATGTTATAGCATCGTGAACTTAATAATAAACAAAGGGACTAAATTAGCATGAAGACAAATAATAAGATAATGATAACAAGAAACTTAAAGATAATATAATATAAAACTCTACGCGTGTCCACTGGCCAAGTATTTCAATAACAAAGCTTTAAATTGTCTTGCATATCCAATTCTTCTAACATCAATTGGTAGAGAATTCCATAGGCGAGTTGCGTAGACGAAAAACTGGCGTTCAGAAGTTAGACAGGAATATCGGTTGTATTAGAATATATGAACTAATGGATCGAGGAAATGTGAGTCTAGCAAGAATCTTCGGGCAGTATTGCCATCATTTGTATTGCCGAAGCCGGGTTTTGGCTTATCTACTATTAGACCCATTTCCGATTTAAAACGCATCTGAATGTTTTTTATCGCAATTCTATCAAAGCTTTTTCACTTTCGTTTCTAAAAGCCCACTTTTTTACGTCAAGCTTGTAAGCTATATGTAAAAAGCATTCAAGTGCTTTAATCCACTTGACAAACCGTATTCATAGAATTCAGCTCTTGGTATTCTATTTATCACTTCTTGGTTCATTTCGCTTGGTTTGGCACCGCAAATATAGCACGATTGCGTTGACCGGTTGGACGTTAAAAAGTTAGCAACCTTACCGTCTATCATCGTAAAAACGAATTGAAATTTTACTTTGATATTTTTAACGCCAACTGAAATTTCAAGATCTTCAATATTTAAAATTTGATTCCGAATCGTATTGAATTCTCTACATGCCATATCTTCTGTTTCCTTCGCAAAGAGAAACTTGATTGTACGGCACAAGCGTGTTGATGAAGGGTGGGGATTCTGCCATACAACACTTGCCGGTTCCGAGATCAGTCTTATTTGAATTGGAACAAAAGAAATAAAGAACAAATATTCATCTGTATTCGAGTGGTTTTCGAAAGATTGCTTATAAGTGCTATGAGCTGAACTAACATCCCCACCCCATTTGCATATTAAAAGGATTAAAGATCCTTCAGCTACATTTTGCGATATAACAGTCTCCTGCACTAATAACAAACGCCGGGCTGTGTGATAAACTATATCTTTTAAATTTATTTGACCACTCGATTCATCTACACATATCGCATCTTCAGAAGGCAAACACGCTTTTTTAGCTTTGGTTAGACAGTATGCTGAAGGATATAGTGCATGGCCCCTTTCAATCGACTGTTTCCTTAATATTTTGTAGGCATGGTGCGTAAGTTTTGTATCTATATACAGGGCAAGTGCCTCTTCGTTGATATAAAAGGAATTTGATCTAACTTCTTCTGACATGTCTTCAAGTCTTTAGCAGATTGAGGATGTTGTGTAACTTCTTTTATAACTTCAGCAATTAGACGACTTATACTTGCACGTGAGGCCATTTGGGCAGCATATAATAATTCTGGAAGCGATCTTGACTCTAGGAGATCACGAACCTTGGCGCGTTTAGACTGATCAACACAATCTTCAAAGCGTTTTTTTGGCCTTCCCGGCTTGGAACTACATTCTTATTCTTCATTACCACTTTTGGTATTATTATTTTTACTTGCTAGAATAAAATCCGTTCCATCTAACCAGTCTTTATACTTTAAAAGAAATATTTCTTTTCTCAAACCAGCTGCCTTCCACTTCTTGTCAAAATTTACTGACAATAGTCGAATTTTACCTTTTATTTGCATGGATAGCTCACAATCATCTTCACAAATGTTAATTTTCCTCAAAACGTGTTCAAAATATTTTGTCATTCCGATCCTTCTTTGCATTGGAACACCAAACTGTAAAATACTCCATACGCGAAATTCCATATTCTATCAAATAAAAAATGAAAAAAACATGCTTTGCAAATTCGTGCGGAATAAGGTTGACACATATTCATTTACTAGGAACCACACGCATTACAAAAACATATAAACAGTCTCGACACTTTGGTACTCTCATACTTAGATTGTCTAAAATAAATCAAAATCTTAAAATTTTGCACCCCAAAATACATACATCTTTTTTTTAAAGCTTTCTAACAAGACATTCCAACGGGGTACAAGCCATAAAAAATTATTTAACAATAGAGAACATACCCACTAATGAACCTGCCATTTATTAAATTATATCTCCTTCCTTATTTAAAATTACAACCAAAAGCGTTGATGAAAGATTGGTGAGGAAAACTGAAAATTGAACTTTGATGTGACAGAACTTTTTACCTTATCAGCCAAACATTATTTGAAATACAGTTATATGATAATTAAAGCATTGTCAATGTTTAGAACTGCATAAACAACATTGAGTCGGAGTTGACTTTTTTTCGTCTAGCTTGTATGAATCAGTGCACTGTGGGTCTCTTGGACGTCGGTTTCGAGGTAGACAGCTTGGTAGAGGGCTCTCCCGAAGCGAGTTGACTCCTCCCCCAAGTTCTGTTAGGAAGCCCTCCCGAAACAAGTTGACTTCCCTTAGCAGGTGTCTTACCCCTGGGGTTTGCCCTAGCCGGTTGATTGACTGAACTCTCATCGGGTTGCCCTCCCGAAGCAGGTTGACAACACGCGATGAGCGCTTCAGCTAGTTTCGCGGACTCGCGATCGCTCGCACTCCAGATAGCTTCTCCCATTTTCAGGAGACGTTTTAGGATGAGCTCCGCAGACCTGTGGTTTTTGTAAAACTGAGCACTGGGGCCCAGTTTTTTACCTGCGTTTTTTCCCGCCGCAGAGAAGCCCGCTGTAGTAGCCGCAGGTTCCGCAGCCACTGGAACAGGCTGCTTAGCAGCTATTTCAGTAGCGGTGGCGGCCTCCGAAGCGAAAGACGCAGAGTCCGTGTCCGTAAGGGAGATGAAGGCATCGTCGTCGATGCTCAGCCTGTAGAGCTGTTTCTCCACCTTCCTTGTCTCACGTCCTGTCCTTTACCGTGAATCTTGCAAGCCTCAGTTGTCTTTTCGTTTGATTTTTTGGCCACGAGTAGGCCGGTTAGGAAAACTTCCATCCGCAACAGAGCCGGTTTGTTGGGATAAGGCACTAATACGACAAGCCTTGTCAAGGGCACTTGAAGGAGCTCGTTCGTGGCTGATTTAGCCCTCAGCCTTGCATCCTTCGGCACCGTTTGCTGTATGCTCACACCACCACTGGAATCAGGCTTGGCAGAGCTTATTTCGTCGCACCTCTCAGCCGACTGAAGCCAGTTGAGTCGATGCAACTTAAGCCTCCGCACCGGCGTCATTGGAAATGACGCACTCTTCAAGGTGTCTGCCGAAAACGGAGGATGAGTTTCTAGAGTTTCTACAAAATCGTTGTAGCTCTCTGGAAACATGCTTTTTTATCACCCATTCTTCCAAACCAAACAACAAGGTCCAAGCAAGCGTGCATAAACATATGATAGAGTCCAAAGTCAACAAGGGTTGTCCGAAATGTTCGAGTGACCACACTTTACAATATCGTAAGATTTTCATGGGACTCGATCTAGAGAAACTTTGCGATTTCATCAAGGATAAGTCAATATACTTCAACTGCTTCCGATCAGGTCATGCCTCAGTCAAATGTCGCTCAAACTTTCGATGTAGAACGTGTAATTCGCGACATCACACATTAGTTCATCCTATTCAAAGCAAAGCCTACTCCTCATCGTCTCCCTAAAATTCGTCTACTCCCTTAAATTCGTTGCCATCAGAAAATTCAATTAATTACTCGATTCTTAACAACCACTCGTAGGAACACTCTGCAAATGCCTCCACTATCCTTCCCACAACTTGGGGTCCCACGTCTCGTTTATTTCTGAACACGCAGTTCAACACTTGGGACTTCGTCGTAATCCGTCTCGGATTCATATAACAGGAGTCGGCTCCACTCCCGCTGGAGTTACATATAAACTAACAACTTTAACCCTATATTCACGGTTTGACATATGTAAATAGCATTGACGTCGACTGTTATGTGATATCGAAACGCACATCATTACTTCCCCCATCTTCTCATTACAACTTGCAAAACATTAAGCTCCTTTCGTTGGATCTCGAAGATCCAAGCTTCTACGATCCTAAACCTGGACCCATTGACGTTCTTATAGGCGCAGATAGGGTTTTCAGCATAATTCAGGAATGTCGATTCAACGCTTTAAAAAATTTATTCGGATGGATAATAGCTGGTAGTTCTCAACGTTGTTCTCCTCGTGTTTCTGGTGGTGCGATTGAAACATTTTGTACTCAATTGGATTTCACTCAGGAGTTTTATTAAAAGCGTTTCTGATGACAAGAATAGCTTCCCAAAAGGATTTCTTTCTCGGTTGATGAACCACGAGCAGAAGAGCATTTTGCGAAAACGCACACTCGTCATTCTGATGGTCGATACATGGTTCAGTTGCCATTTAAAACATCCGAATCTAAACTCAATTTTGGCAATTCGTTTCAAACAGCACTCAATCGCCTCAACTCAATCGAGCGTCGATTCTCATTCAACCCTGAACACAGTATTCTCAATTTATAAATGATATTTCCTTGGGGCATGTGGAAAAAATTTCAGAACATGAAGTTGTCAAAGACAACGGCCATTATTTCCCGCATCACGCAGTTCTCAAAGGAGACAGCACCACTACAAAGCTAAGGGTCATGTTTGATGGTTCTGTTAAAACCAGTGGTGGTGAATCCCTTAATAAATAATTGTACGTCGACATCAATATGTCATTTCAGGAGGCATAGAAACAATGTACAAGCAGATATGGGTTTCTTCTCAACACGTTGATTTCCAAAGGATTTTATGGCGAGAATCTCCTGAAAGGCCTCTGAAACATTACCGACTGCTCATTACTTGAGGAATACCCGGAGCTCAGTCCGATTGAAATCGAGGAATCTGTACTGTACAACCTGTACAGTACAACCACTGTAAAAATTCTTGCACTGCAGTGGTGTCCATCTAGTGGCAGTTTCAGCTATAAGGTTTACTCATCGATGATAGCATTGCATACGAAACGCCATAAATTGTCGGATGCATCAAGGATATATTATCCACTAGGATTTCTATCTCCAGTCAAGACAGCAGTAAAAATCTTCTTTCAGGATCTTTGGCGATTACAATTAGGTTGGGACAATGACATTCCAGATCACTTGTTGGATCGGTGGCTAAATATCCGTAACAAACTTTAGCTCCTTAAATCCATTTCTATCTCGCGGGTCATGTGGGCAAACAAGAAGAATTGTGAGTTACATGCGTTTTGCGATCCATCCTTAGACGCCTACGCCGCTGTTGTCTACTGTCGAACCACAAACAATGACGGATCCTTTTCAGTTTCACTTGTAGCAGCCAAAACCAGGGTGGCTCCAATAAAGGTCCTCTCGCTTCCGTGGCTCGAGCTATGTGGAGCACTTCTTTTAACGCAATTGCGAAAAAATCAAGGATTCTATGTAGGAGACTGATCTTAAGGATTATGTTTGGACAGACTCCTCAATTGTGTTGCATTGGCTAATCCTTAGATCCAAAAAGGTGGTCCATTTTCGCTGCTTATCGTACATCTGAGATCTTGTCATCAGTTCCATTCGAAAAATTGTATTACGTTCGCTCTATGTAGCGTTGCTAGCAGCCAAAGTCACCAGCTCGCATAGGCCAATGAGGGCCCTTAGCGTCACCCTTTAGGGACAAACTGTAAGGAATCAAATATCTTAGTATATATATGATACTTAGTTAATTGAAGTATCCTGAGCTTCGAAGAGAAAATTGGCCCAGCCGTAGTCCCTGCTGAACTTCACGATATATGCCACCGGTATTTTGGCAAGTTCGTCCAGCTTCTCAAAGAAGAATTGTTCTAGAAATTTAAAACGTTGCCTGCTGCCACTTTTACATTGGCTGAGGAGGTGTCTCACATCTTCTTCTGCTTCAGGATCATGACAGCCCTTGAAAATGTAGTTAATGAGTGTTAATGATAGTGTTAAATGTAGTGTTAATGATTCTTAATTTTGCTGAGTGCTTTCCGAACAGATTGTGGCCTTTTACCACTCTTGTGGCTATGGCCAATGATGGCCTTTTTAGTGCTATAAGCTTTTTTGACTTGTTGCTGTCTATGGATGGCCATAACGCCTTTGTAATGCCGCAACTCTGCAGATTATTCCACCTATTTCGGGTTATATTTTGAATATTTGTAGATATTTTGCCTGTTTCATAAGAAAGCGGAGGGTGAGCCCTTTTGTCCGCTGTAGTGATACATAGATATGAGCCATGTTTCGCTTGCTCGTCAGCCTTTTCATTTCCGATAAAGTCACTATGGCCTGGTACCCAAACAATGCGGACATTATTCTGTCTGCTTAGAGCCGTAAGTTCTGAGCGACAGAATTCTGCTATACGAGATTTTACTGTTGGTGTTGCAGGGCCTTAATGGCTGCTTGGCTATCTACGTAAATGGAAATATCCTCCTGTGATAGTTCCAATGCTCGGGCCTTTTCGGCGGCTGTAATGCTCTGGCAATACTTATGCCAGAATTTCTACTTGAAAGATACTGCAGGAGCTCAGCAGTCTTCAGCTTGTTAGGATACCGAGTTTCTCAGAGCATACACCTGCTCCAGTACCCTCACTTGATTTAGAGCGTGAGGGTGAGAACATTTTCAAAAGCTTCGGTGGCTACATGGTTAAAGGCACCTTTTTATATCAAGAAACCTGGCGATGGTGCATTCTACGACTTGCAGAGACGATTCTATATTAAGAACTACGTCGTGTAACGCTGTCTCTACCGACCTGCCTTTCAGGTATGCGTGCTGGTCGTAGAAGGATGACAGACTTATAGGTCTGTAGTCTTTTGCCTGATTATGGCCGCTCTTACCAGCCTTAGGGATGAAGACTACATTAACTTCGCGCCATGCTTTGGGGAAGTATCCACGTATGAGACATCCACGAAAAATGTGTGTTAGCCTCGAGCTTATTAATGTTTTTGTCGTTTGCAGCATAATTGGAACTGTGCAGTCAGGTCCAGCTGACTTATATGGTTCGAATGAGTCAATAGCCCATTCGACTTTCCTCACACAGATAATGTTCTTTATTGTTTCAACGTCCGTCGCTGGGGCGGATTGATTTGTTCGGATATTTTCATTCTCCTCAACCACTTCAGAGCAGTTGGGAAAAAGTGTACACAGTAGTATTTTCAGTGTTTCCGGGGTAGATTCTGTACAGATTCCATTCATGTTTTGGATAAAGCTTGGAACAGTAGGCTCTTTGGACATAATTTTCATCAGTCTTGCTGCACCATGTATGTTTTCTATGTTACTTTAGAACTCCTTCCAAGACGTTCTTTTAGCCGGGCGAAATTCTGTCTCAAAGTTCTTAAGACTAGCCTTATTAGCCTCGCGGTCAATATCTGCGTTGGATATTTTGGCTCTACTGAATTTTTGTTTGGCAATTTTTCTTAGCTCGTTTAATCTAGAAGACCACCAGTGGTTCTTAAAACCAGGCTTACTGCGACTAATGGGGCAAGAGTATACCGTCACTGTTGGCTGCCACGGAATTTTGGTGGAAAGTGTCGAGTTGCGGTTCCCTCCAAGATATACCAACCAATCATTTGGAAGAGAGAAAGACTTCAAAAACACAGGTTTTCGTAGCTAATACCAAAATAGCTAACATCCTAGAAACGTGTCCTCTTCTTGCCGGCTTAGCACCGTTCGTATTGTAGCCTACATATATCGTTTCATAAGAAATATGGAAAACAATCGTGGTCGTCGTCGTCGCCATTCTTCCAAATTAAATCATTCTTTTCAATGCTTAACTATAGTTGAACTCTCAGATGCCCAGATCCAACTCGTCAAAAGTGCACAGCTCTCTTTGTTTAAAACTGAAATCGAACTCTTGCAACGGGGCTAGGAACTACCTACAATAAGCAAATAAATCTCGCTAGCTCCGTTTCCCCATCGAATGAACGTGGTTTGTGTCGGTGGAAGACGCCAACATTCAGAGCTTTCATTTAACGAAAAACACCCAATAATATTGTCCGAGGCCCATGCAATAGCAACACTTATGGTTCAATGCATCCATAATCAAAGGTTACACCCAGGTATATCTCTAATGATCGCGTTGATTAAACAAAATTACCATATCATCGGTGGTCGAAACTCAGTGCGGTAAATCGTCCATGACTGCATTGCCTGCTTTCGCCAACGCCAGCATTGCACCACTCAATTTATGGGGGACCTTCCAGGTAATAGGGTAAAATTCTCACGTCCATTCAGTAAGGTTGGAGTTGGCTAGGCTGGGCCTTTAACGCTGCGTTAAGCAAACAAACTCAACCCCAGATTCGTCACGGCCTACATCGCACTTTTTGTGTATCTTGTGTATCTTCGCGTCGCGATAAACCGTTACAAATATTTAGTGATAATGCTACAAATTCTCATGGTGCTAAAAGGATTCTAGGGGAGCTGTATAATCTTCTAATAAAGGAACAACCCAACAGCATCAACCACCTTTCCAAGGATAATATCGAGTGGAAATTCATTCCCCCACTTCGGAGGACTGCGGGAGGCGGAGGTTAAGTCCGTTTGGTTACACTTAAGACGAGTCATCGGCGATAAAAAACTAACCTACGAAGAATTATACACGCTTTTATTTAAAATAAAATGTCTTTTCAATTTGTGTCCTATGTGGCAAACCTTCGACTCAGAACCAACAGCACTATCTGCGCCTGGGAGAATATGATGATAGGAGAATCTTACTCCACAATATCACAACCAGATATTGCTAATACCAGTTGCTCGATAAAAAAATAACTGGCATCTCTTACAGGTTTTAATGCAAGGTTTCTAGAAACGCTAGCATAAGGACTACCTCACGACTTTACAACATCATCCTAAATGGCAACAACATAAACCGAACATTCAAAGAGATGACGTCGTGCTGCTTAAGGAGCCCAACCTGCCACCATCAAAGTTGGTGCTTGGCCTTGTAATCGATATTGATCCAGGCAAGGACAACAGATGTCGAGTCGCCACAGTATAAACCAAAGGTGGAACCTTCGTACGGCCTATTGTAAGACTTGCACCGCTACCTATGGCTGAAAGAACCTAATCTTTCAGGCGGGGCTGTATGTTTAGTATCTTTTGTAACTTAAGTTTTCTTTGCACTCTCATGCGTAACTTATTATGATAACCATGAATTTGCATGTACATAAAAACTGTACCAATTAAAAGACTATAAATTAAGTTAGCTTAAAACAATTTATTTCGGCAGCATAACTGCCTCCGATAAAAATTGGAATACAATTGAACAATGTTTCTTAATTCTAGTGTCTTAAATACCTTTAAACTGTTGACCAGCATGATGACTCGTGGGACAGCAATCCATTGGCTTTTCCTGGAAAAGCGGTGGCGACGAATGTTGTGCTGAGTTGTCGCTGCAGCTGTGCGGATTTGTATTACAACAATGTTTCCTGTGACGACGGTGCACGTATCGAATGTGTGACCTATTTTGGGGCAAGTGCAGTATCAGCGTATGTTCTCTGGTCTTTGAATACATTATGTGCTAACTCCTCCACCCTTAAATTTCAACGTCCTCGTTGAACCTTACAAATATGGGATGTGGTTACCACTCGTTATTTTTGGTGGTGCGGGAAACTCTTGCACTTGGGTAGGTTTTTCTGTTGTTGTAGGAATTTTGATGGTTATGGGACCTTCTGATGCCTTCTGTTTGATCGGATAGCAAGTTTTCAGGATGAAGATGATAAATGCGACAATTGTTACTCTTGACAAGCTTAGGTTAGTTGCAAATCGTAGGCGGTTGTTGGTTCTTAAGAGGAAGACAAAAAGAAACAAATAAAGACAACTCTGATAATACTTCTAGCGGATTTAGAAGGCGAAGAAGAAGACGAGGACGACAACGAAAAAATAGAAGAACGGTTACAACAACGATGCCAGACCGTAATGGTACCACCAAACTTTTCATCGCCATCAATTTCCGGTAGTTTCGTTGCAGTCGATGAGGAGCGAGGTGATCGCGTACACAGAAGAGAGAGCGGAAAATCTTTCGAAGTGGGATTTAAAATTTACAGGAGAACGTTGCGGGGCATCGGTGAATTCATTTTTGGAAAGGATTTATTTTCAGGGAAGGCACTTATTTGGCTCAGGGCGGTTAGGAGAACTGTCAGTTCTTGGCAGGAATTAGTTAGGGAGTTAAGATTGGAGTTTTTACCTCCAAATGATGATGATCTTATGTTTGGTTGGTTGTCGGAACCGCTGTCAGAGCGAAGAAGATTGGGAATTGTTCAACGGAACATAGCACCCTTCTACCAAACCCAATTGGGCTTGACAGAACCATCGTCGATTAGGGATCTGGTCATCTTGAAGAGGAAGTTGGAGATGGTCCGAGCAAATGTGGGATCATTTGCGCCGACTCCAAACTCACGTTCGCGTAATCTCTTGGAACCCGACTTGGCTTACGTGTCTGTTGAGGAACCATTCCCACCAACAGTTGCCGTCGTTAGTAGGGACCCTCAGCCTGTAAGTAGGTTGAGGTGCTTCAATTGTAACAGGGAAGGTCACTATTCTCGGGAATGTTCCGCTCCTAGGAGATGTTTTGGTTGTGGTCAGCTAGAAGTTATTCGTAGGGATTGTAGGACGTGTTCGGGAAACGGGATTCGGTCTCTTGTATCAGCAGGACAAGAGCTCCGACGGTTTCACACTTGAGGAAAAGGAGAATGACGTTCGCCTATATTTAAGAGTTAGTGTTAGTGGCATTTATCTTCTAGGTTTATTAGATTCAGGAGCTTCGCGCACGATCATCGGTAGAGATGGTTGGAAGGTTTTAGAGGAAACAGGTTTAAAATTAGGAAAGACAAAAGAAGGCAGGGTAACTTTAGCTGACGGTGCGGGAGTAAAAGTAGAAGGTAGCATATCGTTACCATTTCTAGTGCAGGATAAGTCAGTGTTGCTGGAATGCCTCGTGATTCCAAAACTCCCTCTTGTGCCGATTTTTGGGCCCGCACGGGAATCGTCCCAGATATACGATCAGGACAGTGGCGTTTTTCAAATCAAGCTGCGGTAGCTTCGATTTCGTCCATAAGGGAGAGTATGGATTTGGATGAGGGCAGGAAGAGCAACTTCAGGGTCTAATTGAGGAAGTTTTTAGGGAAGTGCCAGAGGGCATAGGTTGTACTACGTTGGTTGGGCATAGGATTAGGACGGATCCGGTTTCGTCCATAGGATTAAGCAGCGATCCGGTTTCGCATGCAATTCAACAACATATAGATAGGGAATTAGAACAGATGTAAAAGGATAGAAAAGTCAGATAGTTCTTGGGCTTCACCCATAGTAATGATTAAGAAGAAAGATGGTTCTTTTAGGTTCTGTGTAGATTATAGGAAGTGAAATCAGGTAACAGAAAGGGATGCTTACCCTTTAACCTACATTTCCGCCATCCTGGATAGACTGAGGAATGCCAAGTACCTTTCGTCCTTGGACATTAAACCTGCTTATTGGCAGATACCTATGGATGAACAGTCGAGGAAATACACGGCTTTCACAGTCCCTAACCGGGGACTGTTCCATTTCAAGCGCATGCCATTTGGTCTGCATAATGGCCCTGTGACTTGGCAAAGGTTTATAGATAGTGTGCTGGGAGCCGATCTAGAACCCTTTGTCTTCGTGTACCTCAACGACATTGTCGTCTTCACCGAGTCCTTCGACAAACAGGTAGAGATTTTGCAGGAAGTCCTTAAGCGGTTGCGCGCTGCAGGACTTATAGTTAGTAGGGAAAAATGCAATTTTTGTAGGCCATCTCTAAAGTTTTTAAGCTATGTAGTAGATCGCCATGGATTGCATGTGGATCCAGAAAAGGTTGAGAGTATGGTAAAGAAATAGGAAATTTATACAAAATTTTGCAGTTTTGGTTAAGCCGTTGGCTGACCTTTTAAAGAAAGGGAGTAGGTTCGTCTGGCCTGAAGAGTGCAAGAGGAGTTTTCAGAAAGCAAAGGAGTGCTTAGTAACTGCCCCGATATTAACGTGTCCGGATTTCCAGCGGGAGTTTGTCGTGCAAGCCGACGCACTTTGGGATTGGAGCGGTGCTCTCTCAGACATTCGAGGAGGGTGAGAAAGTAATTTGTTACTTGAGTAGGTCTTTGGATAGGAACGAGAAAAACTTTACAACCACGGAGAAAGAGCGCTTAGCGGTTCTGTGGGCTATTGAGAAGTTACGACAGTATATCGACGGCGTTCGATTTAAAGTTGTGACGGAGTGAATGCTCACTGATCTGGTTGAGCAATCTCAAGGATCCGTGCGGTAGGCTAGCTAGGTGGGCCGTTAGCTTGCAGCACTTCAACTTTGAAATCGTGCATCGGAAGGGGACAGATCACGTTGTACCCGATTCGCTTTCACGGACGGTTCCGGTGGTAGGGGAAATACAACAGCAGGTTTCTGATCCTTGGATCACCAAGATGATGACGAAAGTGGAGTCGCACCCATTAGCTTTTCCGGCCTGGAGGGTCGATAAGGGAATTTTATATAAATTTGTTAGGGCAGGTCACGTGATTGTTCATGACAATAATTTAGAACGGAAGGAAGTAGGAGGAAAACAGGATAGAATCAAGGTTTTAGCAGAATGTCATGACCATCCATTAGCAGGTCATATGGGAGTAACGAAAACTTTTGCTAGAATAGGAACTAGGTACTGTTGGCCTAAGATGAGGTCAGATATTACCAAGTATGTAAGGAATTGCAAAATATGTCAAAGTGTGAAACCCGTGAACGACAAGCCGGCTGGTTTGATGGTTGAGAGGAAGGGCATTTCTAGTCCATGGGAGATGATCTGTCTTGATTTGGTAGGCCCCCTTCCAAGGTCGAATAGGGTTTTTGTTTATATCATGGCAGTAGTTAACTTCACAAAGTTCCCCTTATTAATCCCTCTTAGAACTGGGAAGGCTGCTTTTATCTGCAAGGTTCTGGAAGAACCTTTTTTACTTTTCGGCGTACCCAAGTGGACCGTTTGTGACAATGGTCCCCAGTTTCGAGGAAAGGAACTGAAAGCGATATGCGACGCGTACGGGTTTACGGCGAATTACCACCCCCAGGCTAATTCCGCGGAGAGGATTAATAACACCCTAAAACCGTTCTGCGTGCCTATGTGTCGGAAAACCATAGGACGTGGGACACACATCTGGAGAAGGTAGCTTGTTGCATCCGCACTGCGCAACATGACTTGTTAGGAGTTTCCCCGTACTACGCGAATTTCGGGAAGGAGATGGTTACTTTTGGTCATATGTCTTCGACCCTAGGTACCACCTCAGACAGGTTAGATAGGGACTGAGTAGGGAATCAGGATCCACCAAGTATTTCAGCTAGTAGTTTTTATAGGGATACAGAGAATAGGCCAGATAGTGAGTCAGAGTTAGCGGCTAGGGAAATCAACATGACTGAGCTAGGGAAACGCTTTGAGGGGCTAAAGAAAGATATTGGTAGGAAGTTAACGGAGGCAGCCAAAAAGTCATCGAAAGCTTACAATCTTAGGCGGCGAGATATTCAATATCTGCCGAATAAAATTGTGTAGAAATTACATCCTTTCAGATGCGGCGAACTACTTTTCAGCGAAATTAGCTCCAAAATACGTCGGCCCCTTTAAAATCCGTAGGCGAGTCTCCCCTTAGATGTACGTGCTCGAAGATGACACTGGAAAAGAATGAGGAACATGGCATGCGAAGGACCTTAAGCCATACATCGACGACCCAAAGGACCCACCAACGTTTCCATACCATCCGCCAATCTCTTGTTAGCCCGGCCATGGCTCCCCTTCTATGTTGATGGCCCATCTTTTGTCAGTCCGGCCATGACTCCTTCTGTTACGTTTTGTTTCACCTTCCGATTCCTAGGTGCCCTATTGAAATGTGTGCCACATTTCACGGGAGGTGAGGGTGGAGTTGTTGCAGTCAAAAATCGCGCAACAAAGAAGCTCTTTGTCTGTCCTTTTGGTCGCATCTTTCCACTTCACTTTTTAGGCTTCCTCGTCTTTCTTTCCCACTTGTGTTCCCTCTTTTCTTCCATACAGGTTCCCTGGATCAAGACGGACGGTCAGGACGCTCCCAACTTGCGATTCACGATTCCCAATAATGGACCCGATGACCCGGTAAACCACCATCCAGATCTATGATGTGTATGAGTCGGAAGGTTCCTGTTTGCAGTTTAGCTGTTCCTGTGGAATTGAAACTGCTTGTGAATGGGAATAGTCCATTATATTGATACTACCATGGCATGATGGAAATGAGTCTAAAAGGGAAAATTTCAGCTTTTGATATTGTTTTTATGGATAGCTCTGCCTGTTTCTGTTAAAATTGTGGTTGTTTTATTTTCCTTAACTGTTTCACGTCTGAATCTGGGGATAATTTTGTTCCTAATCGTTTGTTTATTTGAACATAAATTATATCACCAGGAGAATAGTGCTTTATAGTGGGTTTATTTTTATTGTGGTAAGCTAAATCTGTTTCCTGTTTCTTAATTTATCCGCGGTTTGTAAACGTGTATTTTGAATTTGTATGGGGTCTGTACCTGAGTTTTTACCAAAGAATAAGTCGACGGGTCTTTTATCCGTGACTGAATGAATAGAAAAGTTATACGCATTTACTGATGTCTCTAAGAGTTCTTCAAAGGACAGGTAGATTTTTTCGCTTTTCGAACATCTCATGATTTCAGCTAGTGTTGAATGGAAACGCTCTACTTGGCCATTATGGTGATACTTCTATTCCAAACTCGTTTTCAGTCATAAAACTTATAAGCGAGGAACCAAAGGATTTGTCGTTGACGAGAACTAAGGTTTTGGGCATTCCGGTTCAATGACTTTTGGCGCCCGGCGCAAACAAATAGTAGGCGCCCATTAAAAACGAAGATATGAGCGCAGCAAAAATATTTAAAAAAATACTTAATTTTTTTTTCATTTGTTTTAAAAATTTTGAGTATGACAATTATTTGTTTTACGACATTTTTTTAAATTCCGCCCCCTGCAATGCAACTTTTTTCTTGTCTCGACCAACCTACACGTTTAAGATTTTTGTCACAACTAACAGGGTTCATATTCAGATTACAGCGTGACTGAATCACCCGAAAATAAAGTTTTAATATTATACCTACTAAATAAATGCCGTTTACGCCCACATAAGGACCCCAATCACAAAACACTTAAGTAGGAATGCAGCACACAAAATTTCAGCGTCCTGCGAAAATTTTCATTTTTTATTCCTAAAAGTAAAGTAGGAGTGCGTGTGGGCGGAATTTTAAAAAATGTTAAACATGCTTACTACTTCAGAATCTTAAAAGTGCAGATTTAAAGTTTGAAGTTCTTAACTCATTTAGTTAGGGCCTTGAGACTGCCGACAAACGGAAGGACGGACGAACCGGACACGGCTTATTTGACTCACAATTCGGTCTCCATAAATTTAAGTTTAATGCCTTAGAAAAATTGGTCAGACCAATTTTTTATGTTCCATAGTTGTACACTTACGCCCTACCCTACATAATATTTATAAGTAAAGAAAATAGAGTTAAGGAGCTAGGTATAAAATAAAGTTTATTTCAGTATACTTTTCTAGTGCAAAAAAACAGTTTTAGTAGGTATCAGACCATTGGTAATAAACATATTTTTGAGTGATATGAATGCTCAAGATTAAATATGACTGCTACAATAAAAGCCGTAATTGAATTATTATAATTTTATTTTTCATTCAAAATAAGATTATTATAGTTTTATTATGAATGAATTGGCAACACCGTGCAATTAAAAAAAATATGCTACCATTCAAAATACACCGACGATCTACCTACTTCAAAACACAAAAGAACTATGTGTTATGTTTAAAAAAAAGAAATCAATGAAAAAGCGAATTCAATGAAAAATAACGAAAAACCTTAATGACTGCAAAACGAACATAAAGCAAAACCGAACAAAAACAAAAAACAGTAATTTTACTTTATTATATTAAATTGAATGCATTTCGAGCAGCTTTCGAAGCAGCTCATCATCAGCAATACACTATATTTGGTGTAGAGAGAAAAGAAAACAAAACAGTGCAATAGCATAATATATGTGGAAAACAAAAACAAAAAAGTGTACAAATGCAATGTAACTAACGTTAAACAAAAGGGAGAAGTTTTTTTACTCTGACGTCAAAGTAAAAAATTAAAAATTTGACACCAAATTTAGTGTATTTAATTTAATAAAGTAAAATTTGACGAAGCAAACCACTTCTGTTTTTTGTTTTTGTTCGGTTTTTCCTTATGTTCGTTTTGTAGTCATTAAGGTTTTTCGTTGTTTTTCATTGATTTCTTTTTTTCAAATGATACCCGACTGCAAGTTAATGTTCATTGTGTTTTTTCTCCAATTTGTTTCATCGTTTTAAACAAAATTACAAAGAAAAAACTTTCTACAAAATATGTGTTATGTGTCAAATATAATAAAATATATAGCACATACACACAATCTTTTAAGCAGTCTGCCTCTGCGCGTGCTTATTCCCCATCCCAAAGGATAGGAGGTTTATTAAGTTTGTCACATAGTTTGTAACACGGTGAAATAATAATGGTAGATCCCCACGACCTTAAGGGCATATGATCGAGACCGAATTCTGAATCGAATGAGCCATGTCCGTCCGTCCGTCCGTCTTTATGTCACATGTTTTTAGGCCTTGAATTTTGAGCTAGGGTGCTGAAACTTCGTCCGTAAGGTCCGCGTCATGCGAAGCAGTATAAATGTAAACATTTTTGAAATACACCCAAAGACACGCCCACAATCGGTCTAAATGTGCAACTACCTCCAGAGTTTTCAAAACTGTAAGACGTTCTAAAAGGCTTAAATTTGACATTTAGCATCTCCTAATAAATGTTAGACACAAAAAAGACAAATTTAATTGGTATGCCTCCTCTAGTGGGCGTGGCATCTATTTTAAGGCTAAATTTTCAAATGCAGTTTACTCAATATTTTTGCTAGAAATTGAAAAAAATTTGCTTAATATTTTATGTAAAAAACGCTTAGTTTCACATTTTGTTTATACAAGACTTTGGGCCACGCCCACATTTGGAGGCAGAATTAAAGAAAAACAGGTAGATTTTTTCGCTTTTCAAACATCTCATGATTTCAGCTAGTGTTGAATGGAAACGCTCTACTTGGCCATTATGGTGATACTTCTATTCCAAACTCGTTTTCAGTCATAAAACTTATAAGCGAGGAACCAAAGGATTTGTCGTTGACGAGAACTAAGGTTTTGGGCATTCCGGTTCAATGACTTTTGGCGCCCGGCGCAAACAAATAGTAGGCGCCCATTAAAAACGAAGATATGAGCGCAGCAAAAATATTTAAAAAAATACTTAATTTTTTTTTCATTTGTTTTAAAAATTTTGAGTATGACAATTATTTGTTTTACGACATTTTTTTAAATTCCGCCCCCTGCAATGCAACTTTTTTCTTGTCTCGACCAACCTACACGTTTAAGATTTTTGTCACAACTAACAGGGTTCATATTCAGATTACAGCGTGACTGAATCACCCGAAAATAAAGTTTTAATATTATACCTACTAAATAAATGCCGTTTACGCCCACATAAGGACCCCAATCACAAAACACTTAAGTAGGAATGCAGCACACAAAATTTCAGCGTCCTGCGATAATTTTAATTTTTTATTCCTAAAAGTAAAGTAGGAGTGCGTGTGGGCGGAATTTTAAAAAATGTTAAACATGCTTACTACTTCAGAATCTTAAAAGTGCAGATTTAAGGTTTGAAGTTCTTAACTCATTTAGTTAGGGCCTTGAGACTGCCGACAAACGGAAGGACGGACGAACCGGACATGGCTTATTTGACTCACAATTCGGTCTCCATAAATTTAAGTTTAATGCCTTAGAAAAATTGGTCAGACCAATTTTTTATGTTCCATAGTTGTACACTTACGCCCTACCCTACATAATATTTATAAGTAAAGAAAATAGAGTTAAGGAGCTAGGTATAAAATAAAGTTTATTTCAGTAGTCGAATTACTTTTCTAGTGCAAAAAAACAGTTTTAGTAGGTATCAGACCATTGGTAATTAACATATTTTTGAGTGATATGAATGCTCAAGATTAAATATGACTGCTACAATAAAAGCCGTAATTGAATTATTATAATTTTATTTTTCATTCAAAATAAGATTATTATAGTTTTATTATGAATGAATTGGCAACACCGTGCAATTAAAAAAAATATGCTACCATTCAAAATACACCGACGATCTACCTACTTCAAAACACAAAAGAACTATGTGTTATGTTTGAAAAAAAGAAATCAATGAAAAAGCGAATTCAATGAAAAATAACGAAAAACCTTAATGACTGCAAAACGAACATAAAGCAAAACCGAACAAAAACAAAAAACAGTAATTTTACTTTATTATATTAAATTGAATGCATTTCGAGCAGCTTTCGAAGCAGCTCATCATCAGCAATACACTATATTTGGTGTAGAGAGAAAAGAAAACAAAACAGTGCAATAGCATAATATATGTGGAAAACAAAAACAAAAAAGTGTACAAATGCAATGTAACTAACGTTAAACAAAAGGGAGAAGTTTTTTTACTCTGACGTCAAAGTAAAAAATTAAAAATTTGACACCAAATTTAGTGTATTTAATTTAATAAAGTAAAATTTGACGAAGCAAACCACTTCTGTTTTTTGTTTTTGTTCGGTTTTTCTTTATGTTCGTTTTGTAGTCATTAAGGATTTTCGTTGTTTTTCATTGATTTCTTTTTTTCAAATGATACCCGACTGCAAGTTAATGTTCATTGTGTTTTTTCTCCAATTTGTTTCATCGTTTTAAACAAAATTACAAAGAAAAAACTTTCTACAAAATATGTGTTATGTGTCAAATATAATAAAATATATAGCACATACACACAATCTTTTAAGCAGTCTGCCTCTGCGCGTGCTTATTCCCCATCCCAAAGGATAGGAGGTTTATTAAGTTTGTCACATAGTTTGTAACACGGTGAAATAATAATGGTAGATCCCCACGACCTTAAGGGCATATGATCGAGACCGAATTCTGAATCGAATGAGCCATGTCCGTCCGTCCGTCCGTCTTTATGTCACATGTTTTTAGGCCTTGAATTTTGAGCTAGGGTGCTGAAACTTCGTCCGTAAGGTCCGCGTCATGCGAAGCAGTATAAATGTAAACATTTTTGAAATACACCCAAAGACACGCCCACAATCGGTCTAAATGTGCAACTACCTCCAGAGTTTTCAAAACTGTAAGACGTTCTAAGAGGCTTAAATTTGACATTTAGCATCTCCTAATAAATGTTAGACACAAAAAAGACAAATTTAATTGGTATGCCTCCTCAAGTGGGCGTGGCATCTATTTTAAGGGTAAATTTTCAAATGCAGTTAACTCAATATTTTTGCTAGAAATTGAAAAAAATTTGCTTAATATTTTATGTAGAAAACGCTTAGTTTCACATTTTGTTTATACAAGACTTTGGGCCACGCCCACATTTGGAGGCAGAATTAAAGAAAAACAGGTAGATTTTTTCGCTTTTCAAACATCTCATGATTTCAGCTAGTGTTGAATGGAAACGCTCTACTTGGCCATTATGGTGATACTTCTATTCCAAACTCGTTTTCAGTCATAAAACTTATAAGCGAGGAACCAAAGGATTTGTCGTTGACGAGAACTAAGGTTTTGGGCATTCCGGTTCAATGACTTTTGGCGCCCGGCGCAAACAAATAGTAGGCGCCCATTAAAAACGAAGATATGAGCGCAGCAAAAATATTTAAAAAAATACTTAATTTTTTTTTCATTTGTTTTAAAAATTTTGAGTATGACAATTATTTGTTTTACGACATTTTTTTAAATTCCGCCCCCTGCAATGCAACTTTTTTCTTGTCTCGACCAACCTACACGTTTAAGATTTTTGTCACAACTAACAGGGTTCATATTCAGATTACAGCGTGACTGAATCACCCGAAAATAAAGTTTTAATATTATACCTACTAAATAAATGCCGTTTACGCCCACATAAGGACCCCAATCACAAAACACTTAAGTAGGAATGCAGCACACAAAATTTCAGCGTCCTGCGATAATTTTCATTTTTTATTCCTAAAAGTAAAGTAGGAGTGCGTGTGGGCGGAATTTTAAAAAATGTTAAACATGCTTACTACTTCAAAATCTTAAAAGTGCAGATTTAAAGTTTGAAGTTCTTAACTCATTTAGTTAGGGCCTTGAGACTGCCGACAAACGGAAGGACGGACGAACCGGACATGGCTTATTTGACTCACAATTCGGTCTCCATAAATTTAAGTTTAATGCCTTAGAAAAATTGGTCAGACCAATTTTTTATGTTCCATAGTTGTACACTTACGCCCTACCCTACATAATATTTATAAGTAAAGAAAATAGAGTTAAGGAGCTAGGTATAAAATAAAGTTTATTTCAGTAGTCGAATTACTTTTCTAGTGCAAAAAAACAGTTTTAGTAGGTATCAGACCATTGGTAATTAACATATTTTTGAGTGATATGAATGCTCAAGATTAAATATGACTGCTACAATAAAAGCCGTAATTGAATTATTATAATTTTATTTTTCATTCAAAATAAGATTATTATAGTTTTATTATGAATGAATTGGCAACACCGTGCAATTAAAAAAAATATGCTACCATTCAAAATACACCGACGATCTACCTACTTCAAAACACAAAAGAACTATGTGTTATGTTTGAAAAAAAGAAATCAATGAAAAAGCGAATTCAATGAAAAATAACGAAAAACCTTAATGACTGCAAAACGAACATAAAGCAAAACCGAACAAAAACAAAAAACAGAAGTGGTTTGCTTCGTCAAATTTTACTTTATTATATTAAATTGAATGCATTTCGAGCAGCTTTCGAAGCAGCTCATCATCAGCAATACACTATATTTGGTGTAGAGAGAAAAGAAAACAAAACAGTGCAATAGCATAATATATGTGGAAAACAAAAACAAAAAAGTGTACAAATGCAATGTAACTAACGTTAAACAAAAGGGAGAAGTTTTTTTACTCTGACGTCAAAGTAAAAAATTAAAAATTTGACACCAAATTTAGTGTATTTAATTTAATAAAGTAAAATTTGACGAAGCAAACCACTTCTGTTTTTTGTTTTTGTTCGGTTTTTCTTTATGTTCGTTTTGTAGTCATTAAGGTTTTTCGTTGTTTTTCATTGATTTCTTTTTTTCAAATGATACCCGACTGCAAGTTAATGTTCATTGTGTTTTTTCTCCAATTTGTTTCATCGTTTTAAACAAAATTACAAAGAAAAAACTTTCTACAAAATATGTGTTATGTGTCAAATATAATAAAATATATAGCACATACACACAATCTTTTAAGCAGTCTGCCTCTGCGCGTGCTTATTCCCCATCCCAAAGGATAGGAGGTTTATTAAGTTTGTCACATAGTTTGTAACACGGTGAAATAATAATGGTAGATCCCCACGACCTTAAGGGCATATGATCGAGACCGAATTCTGAATCGAATGAGCCATGTCCGTCCGTCCGTCCGTCCGTCTGCATGTCACATGTTTTTAGGCCTTGAATTTTGAGCTAGGGTGCTGAAACTTCGTCCGTAAGGTCCGCGTCATGCGAAGCAGTATAAATGTAAACATTTTTGAAATACACCCAAAGACACGCCCACAATCGGTCTAAATGTGCAACTACCTCCAGAGTTTTCAAAACTGTAAGACGTTCTAAAAGGCTTAAATTTGACATTTAGCATCTCCTAATAAATGTTAGACACAAAAAAGACAAATTTAATTGGTATGCCTCCTCTAGTGGGCGTGGCATCTATTTTAAGGGTAAATTTTCAAATGCAGTTTACTCAATATTTTTGCTAGAAATTGAAAAAAATTTGCTTAATATTTTATGTAGAAAACGCTTAGTTTCACATTTTGTTTATACAAGACTTTGGGCCACGCCCACATTTGGAGGCAGAATTAAAGAAAAACCTAAAATTTTCCTGAAAAACTTAATTTCGACTGGCCTTGAGCCTAATTTAGAAAAGCATGAAACAAAAAAGTAGCAGGTTAGGTCAAGTTAACAAAACTTGCCAGTTTAGATTTCGCTTACATAAAGTTTCAAGCCTCGCCCCCTTTTAAGGGTCGATTTTTCAAAAATATTGAATTTGAACCAAAAAACTGCATTTTTACGTACATTTAAGTGTTACTTGGATATATCTGTGGTTTCTAGTTAGGGCGGTTGGACCACGCCCCTTTTCGAAGTTTGCATTACCTATATTACCTATGTCATCAGCATTTTACAATGTGGGATAGGATGGGGTATTCAACGGTCCGTTTTACGGATTGTAACTTCTGCGTACACACTCTAGCACTTACTCACTGGTTTTTTTTTGGCGCTTGTCATATCATACAAGATACACAGCAGGCTGCACTAACAATGTGTAGCCATAAGGCTGTCCTTACATGAGCAACGGAACAGTGTTTGGGTTAATTTGAGTCTTATCTGCGGCCTTATGCTAGCAAAAACTGTCGCTCCCATAAAAACCAACTTTTTTGCGTTCATCTCGTGTGTCGATGGTGAATGTTCTATCGTTTGTCTAAAAGAAACCTATTGGGAAAAAACAACAAGCAACGCCTTTGCAACTTGAAATGTACACATAATAATGAGCACACAAACTCCAACCATACGCTCCAACCTCCAAGTGCCGTCGCCCGACCCGAACGCGAAAATGACGACTTAAATACTTGTTGTGATGAGGACTTAATGCAACACTTTTCGCCTGGCTTGGTCAAACCAAAGTTTTTTTGTTGTTATTAACTTAGCTTTGGCGCAAAATAGAGTCTTGCTCCAGAGATAGTTAGTTTTGCTAGTGTTTTCTGTGTTGTTGGCTGACAAAACTGTGACGACATGGCGCAAAATCGGTGACGAATGGAGCGGCATGAATTATATTCGATACAGGTTGGATAAAAGGGTTTTATTTTTGAATGATTAACGGCAAATTTGTCTATTGCCGTTAGGACCAATTTTCCTTCTGTGGAAAAGATATCGAGATGGACAATCTGTCCTGGGTATCGCGGAATTGGGGTGG
This sequence comes from Neoascia interrupta, assembly GCA_947623515.1. Classification (NCBI taxonomy): domain Eukaryota; kingdom Metazoa; phylum Arthropoda; class Insecta; order Diptera; family Syrphidae; genus Neoascia; species Neoascia interrupta. The sequence continues at coordinate 98,150,571 of OX392462.1, forward strand.
CTTTAATTTCTACTTTATTTGGATGGCGGTCATATTTATTTTCTTCACATATTAAGCAACGTTTAGTTATTTCAATTTGCCTAATTTGCGTGCATGAATTGGTGTTTCGACTGAAACGTGAGAAGATCTCACGTATTTCGACTAGCTCGTGAGAAGATCTCTCATCGCTGTGCTCCATTGGAGTCAGTGAGTTTACATGGGTTATTCACGATTACAGACCTGAAAAGGGAAACAACGTTTTCCTTTTCAGGTCTGTAATGAAGCTCATAATTTTACTCTTCTAGAATCGCTTCCCAGCGTTTCACCTTCGAGTTTGTATTTTTGGAGCTAAGCGCGTATGTCAATGGCTGGTGGTCAGTGAAAATTTTTACTTTTGTTGTACCGTACAGGATATTTTGAAGGGTATCAAAAGACCAAATGATCGCTAGCATATCTCTTTCGTTGGCTGCGTAATTTTCTTCAGTTTTTGATAACGTGCGAGAAATGAAAGCTATCGGTTTGTCGTCTTGTGAGAGAACGGCACCTAGGGCGACGTTCAAAGCATCTGCCGTTAGTTCAAAGGGGTTTTTCGTAGTTGGAGTAAGAAAGTATAGCGTCCTGTGAAATAAGAGTATTTTTTATCTTGTTGAAGGCGTCTAAACTGTCTGACTCAAGATTGATTGAAATTCTGCTCGATTCTGCTTTGGAGATTCTTCCTTCATTGCCTCTTAGTAGGGAAGTCAAGGGCTTAGCGAGTTTTGCATAATCCTTTATGAAACGTGTGTAATATCCGGAAAGTCCTAAAAATGATCGAAGCTGCTTGAGGTTTTTAGGGACTGGAAAATTAGTAATTGCTTCCACTTTGGCGGGATTGGTTTTTAAACCTTGAGAAGAAACTATGAATCCTAAGAATTCGACTTCTGGTTTGAAAAATTGTCACTTGTCCAATTGGACCTTCATGTTAGCTTCATTAAGAGTATTGAACACCTGGTGAATGTGTTCCATATGTTTTCTTTCGTTCTTGCTGTAGATGACAATATCATCTGTATAGACAAGACAGAACTTTGCTATGTTATTATGAAGAATGTCATCAAGAGTTCTTTGGAAGATTGAAGGTGAGTTCTTCAATCCAAAAGGGAGTCTGGTGAATTCATATTTCCCATTGTAAATATGTAATAGAAAATGCGGATTTTTCTATATCAGACTCTTTTAATAGTATCTGGTGAAAACCACTGCGGAGGTCTAGGACTGTAAAAAATTTGCAATCCTCGAACTCCGAGAGAACTCTATTCATATCTGGGATCGGATATCGATCTGCTATAGTACTTACTTACTTACTTAAGGTGGCGCTACAGTCCGGGGTGGACCTGGGCCTCAGCCAACAAGCTTCGCCAGCCAGCTCTGTCTCTAGCTAGCCGTCTCCAGTTTCGCACGCGAAGTTGGCTGAGGTCCCCTTCCACTTGCGTGCGCCACCTGAGTCTCGGTGCTCCTCTACCGCGTCGTCCCTGCGGTGTGGATTTGAAGATTTTCCGGGCCGGGGCGTTGGTGTCCATCCGCTCTAGATGACCCAGCCATCGTAGACGTTGTGTTTTGACTCTTTTGGCTAGGTCGGTATCGCTGTACAGCCCGTACAGTTCGATGTTATATCTCCTCCTCCACTCTCCGTCTATGCAGACGGGACCGTAAATCGTCCGAAGAATTTTCCTCTCGAAGCAGCCTAAAGTGTTTTCATCCGCCTTTGACAGGGTCCATGCTTCTGCACCGTAAAGCAGGACTGGGATGATGAGGGTCTTATACATGGACACTTTAGTTGCTCGAGAGAGGGCTTTGCTACTCAATTGCCTTCTTAGCCCAAAGAAACAGCGATTGGCAAGAGTTATCCTTCGTTTGATTTCAGCGCTGATGTCATTGTCTGAATTGATAGCGGAACCCAGGTAGACAAAGTCCCTAACTACCTCAAAGTTATAGCTGTCGATGGTGATGTTTTGTCCAAGACGTCGGTGTTGGGTGTCTTTTCTTGATGACAGCATATACTTGGTTTTGCCCTCATTGACTGCTAAACCCATATTCGCCGCTTCCGTCCCAATACTCACGAAGGCTTCACTGACATCACGCTTTGTTCTACCGATTATGTCAATGTCGTCTGCGTATGCAAGTAGTTGAACGGACTTTTGAAAGATTGTACCTCTGGTGTTGGCGCGAGAGTTCTGCACAATTCTCTCAAGTATGATGTTAAAGAAGTCGCATGACAGCGCGTCGCTATGTCTAAATCCTTTTTTGACATCAAAGGGGTCGGTGAGGTCTTTGCCGACCTTGACGGAACAGCGTGAGTTTTCCATCGTCATCCTGCACAGACTGACGAGTTTGGCAGGGATGCCAAAACTAGACATTGCGCTATATAGCTCGTCTCTATAGATGCTGTCATACGCGGCCTTGAAATCGATGAAGAGGTGGTGTGTATCGATTTGGAATTCCTGGGTTTTCTCCAAGATCTGCCGCAGTGTGAATATTTGATCGATGGTGGACTTTCCTGGCCTAAAGCCACACTGATATGTGCCTATCAGATTGTTGACAAACGGCTTCAGGCGTTCACACAGTACAGCAGAAAAGATCTTGTATGCGATGTTAAGAAGACTTATGCCTCTGTAGTTGGCACAACTCAGAGGGTCTCCTTTCTTCAGGATCGGGCAAACAATGCTGAGGTTCCATTCGTCGGGCATGCTTTCTTCCGACCATATCTTGCAGATGAGCTGGTGCATGCTCCTAACCAGCTCATCGCCAGCGGATTTAAAAAGTTCGGCAGCTAGGCCGTCTGCTCCGGCTGCTTTGTTGCACTTGAGCTTAGACACAGCTACTTTCACCTCCTCCAGGTCGGGTGGGCGGTATCGTTCGTATGCTTCGTCGGTAACGTCTTCGCCCGGGTTGAATGGTTCGTTCTGCCTGACAGCGGTATTTGGTTCGTCCTCGCCGTTATACAGTCTGCAGAAGTGGTCTTTCCAAATCCTCAGCACCGACTGCGATTCTACAACGATGTTCCCTTGATGGTCCTTACAGGCTTCAGTTCGAAGTTTATACCCTTGGCAGGACCTTTTGATCCTTTGGTAAAACTTTCTAACCTCATTCCTGTTGTAACATCGCTCTATCTCTTCAACCGCGCGCTTCTCGTGCTCTCTCTTTTTCCTTCGGAGAAGCCGGTGCCCCTCTCTCCTCCTCTGCTCGTAGAGCTCGCGAGCAGCTCTAGTCCTTCTGTGCAGCGCCGCTTTGTATGCTTCCTGTTTAGCTGCATGTGCTTGCCGGCATTCATCGTCAAACCAGGGATTTCGTTGTGTTCGCCGTGTGAAACCCAGCACTTCAGAGGCGGCGTCTCTGATGGCATTTTGGCAGTGTTGCCACTGGCTATCAATACTTGATGCTGGTTGCATAGGACTTCGTAGAAGGTTTTGAGAGACTCGGTTGGAGAAGGACCTGGCGATCTCTTGCGATTGTAGTCGGCCGACGTCAAACTTCCTCACAGTATTTCCATTACTTGGCGCTGGTCGGGATATCCGCAGCCGTACCTTGGCTACAACAAGGTAGTGATCCGAGTCAATGTTGGCCCCTCGGAAAGTTCGGACATCCATGATACTGGAGGAGTGCCTTGCGTCGATCGCATTATGGTCAATCTGGTTGACGGTTGATCTATCGGGAGATCTCCATGTCCCTTTGTGGATATTGAGATGCGGGAACTGTGTACTAGCTACCACAACGTGTCGCCCAGCAGCAAAGTCGATCAGTCTGAATCCGTTATCGGAGGTCGTATCGTGCAGGCTATGCTTTCCGACAGTACGACCAAAGATGCCCTCCCTTCCTAGCTTGGCATTAAAATCGCCTAGGACAATCTTAATGTCATAGCTAGGGCACTGCTCATAAGTTTTGTCCAGGAGCTCGTAGAACATATCTTTGGTCTCGTCATCTTTCTCCTCTGTGGGGGCATGTGCGCATATCAGGCTAATGTTGGCGAATTTAGCCTTGATGCGGATCGTCGCGAGGCGCTCGCTTACAGGGTTGAAGCTCAAGACTTTTTGCCTAAGTCTGCCTCCAACAACGAAACCACATCCAAATAGGCACTGTCTTTGATGCCGATAGCAGTCGACGTAGTAGATGTCGCAGTTTTTCATCCTTCTTTTGCCCGGCCCGTCCCACCGCATTTCTTGGATGGCAGTAATGTCTGCCTTGCAGTCGTTAAGGGCCTCCGCTAGTTGCTCGGCTGCACGTGGTCTGTTAAGGGACCTAACATTCCACGTGCAGATCCGGAGCTCGTTGTCCTTTTCTCGTTTGCATTGGTCGTCAACAGTAAATCCGTCCGAATCCGAGACTGGTGTTTCTTTACGTGGCCGGGAAGTCACCCCGACGGCACGACCCCCAACCTGGAGGACCAGATCCTTTGCTTAGCTCTAAGGACGGAGAGCCGGATAGCCCGCTCCTTATAGGCCTGAGCTCCGAATACGTCGTAGTAGCCCATATAAGGTGTTCACTAAGTAGTTCGGCCTGACTGGAACTATGGACGCCACCGTTGATTCCATCTGGGGAATTCCTCCGCTGCCGTCCGGATGCAAGGAGAAGTGCCTTAGTGGGAACACTCCTCGCCCCCTCTCTCGTCTGCTACACCCAACAACCTTCCAAAGGGGTTGGAACCCAATCTCCAGTTGAGGTACTAGGCACCCGGTGTTCACCACGGGGAGGTGAGAGTAGGAGTTGATAGACAGAGGTGGGTTTAGAAAACCTGTGGATGCTTGTATCCTCTTGAGTGCACATGTCTATCCTTTGACCACCAAATGAATCGTTAGGAAGAGGGTTTTCGACAAGTTCGGACTGAATATTATCTTAATTTGATCCTGTGTCGATCGAAAAGTTTAAAAGAGTTCCGCTCTTCGTCTTGCATTGAAAATATGGAAACGAAGAATCCGTTAGCCTAAAAAATTGAGTATATTCGAGAGAGTTGTTTCCTTCCGCGCCGTTAGCTGTATCGTAAGACTGAATGTTGTCTTCGAGAGGTTGTTTGGTTGCGGAATTTGCTAAGGATAATTGTTCAAAATAATTATTCAGTTGCTCAGGTTCTGTGTTGAGATGGAAATTTCGTTGATATTTATGAGGTATAGGTTGGTGTACCGGTGGACCTGGGGATCTTTTTGGGGCATATCTCAATGGAGCGGAAGGCCTATTCTGATAATGACTGCGGCGGTCTTTATTTTCAAAGCCTCCATTGGTTCTGGTCCTAGTTGCGGGTTTCTGGTTTCAGGTGATTCTGGTTGTTGTGATGGAATCCTTGATTCCACTGATTTGGGTGATGATGTTGGTGGAATCCGTGATTAGCATTGGGGTTTGGATATGGAGTATTATGAAATGGGGGGGGGGTCTGGTATTGTGCGGTTTTATGTAGGCTAGTTATTGTGCGGTTTTATGTAGGCTAATTAAGGATCAAATGGAAAAGAATTGTTGGGAAAGTGAGGATTATGTTGAGGTTTTCTTTGAAGAAGTGGAAGTGGGCTTGATTGTAACCTTCTGAATGTACCTTGACTGTTGTTTGCATAAATTGATCGGAAATTTTCATTCTCTAGCTTGAGACACAAGTGAAGAGCTTGTGGCAAGTCTACTATCTCTCGAATTCTGAGGAGTCTTGGCAAGTCTCGTTTGATTCCTCTTACAAATGTGTCAAGAGCTTTGTCTTTGTATGTTTTTGTAAGCAAGCACAAGGCTTTTCGACCAATATCCATGCTCGCGATTTGATTTTAAATTAAAGATAAATGTGAATAAACTGACTGGTAGAAGCCTTGGACAGAATCCTTTCCTTGAGCCAAGGAATTCATCTGGTACTCTAAGGTTCCTAAGTCGCGCTTGTCGGCGTAGTGAAGAGTAAGGCAGCGGGATATGCAATCCCAGTCGAGAGGAGTGTTATAAGATTTTAACGCGATATCTGCGTATCCTACGATTTTGTTCCTTATAACATCTAGAAATAAATGTTGTAAGGAACAAATATATTTGGCTGAACCCTTTACAGGTCCGTAATTATGCGGTCCACACTTTTCTTCTACGAACTAAATGCGCCAGGCTGACCAGAGAACTCTCTCAGGCAGCGAACTACGTCGGGGATCTCGTCAAGATGCACTAAATTTCCACGCTAATCCGGATTTATGACTTAGTTTATTCCCCTACCTAAATCAGCATCAGAATGTTTTGGATAATATCTCGACGTTCTGTATAGGACACGACTGACTATTGAAGCTACAAAATCATGGAATTCTGGTGCGGCTTGAGCCTGAATGACATTTTTAAGTTGGTTGGGCTGCCGAGGTGGGTTGAGGATTGGCATTAAGGTTGGGTTGCGGTTGGTTACCATTGGGATTGAGTTGTGCTGGACGAAGTGTATTATCGTTCACCATATTGTTATTTTTTAGAACCTACTTTAACTTTAATTTCACTTTATTTGTTTAACTTGGATTTCAAATATTTCTTAGAACTAATCTTATAAATTTAATATTTCTCTTATGCTTTCAAATTCTTAAATTTCTTTCTGAAAAATTTCTTAATGTAACTTAAATATAGCTTATTCTATGCTTACATAAACACGATGATCGGCATGTTGTAATTGCGTTGGCGGCAGCAGTCGTACTCTGCACCCGTTCACTGCTTACTTGGGGACCCTTTGTTTCCTTTCCAACTGGTTCACTTTCACACTGATTTCGTGTGAGACCGAGAGATAGTTTTTGCGGCACTTGTTCACTTGTTGTCTTTCCTACGCGGCACTTCCTTAGGGCTCTGGTAGGTACACAGGCACTTTATTTTAGGGGACTGGTAAACATGGTACTTCTTGAGGGCTTTGTTAAAGACGGGTTGGTTAAACGAACTTTACACGCACTCCCGGTCCCTGCTCGGGCGCCAATTAAAAGATTATAAATTAAGTTAGCTTAAAAAAAATTGATTTTGGCAGCATAACTGCCTCCGATAAAAATTGGAATACAATTGAACAATGTTTCTTAATTCTAGTGTCTTAAATACCTATAAACTGCTGACCAGCATGATGACTCGTGGGACAACAATCCATTGGCTATTCCTGGAAAAGCGGCGGCGACAAATGTTGTGCTGCGTCGTCGATTGGTATTACAACAATGTTTCCTGTGACAGCGGTGCACGTACCGAATGTGTGACATATTTCGGGGCAAGTGCAGTGTCAGCGTATGTTCTTTAGTCTTTGAATATTATATATGTTAACTTACCTAGGTATCTTAACGAATTTGTTCCCCCTCATTGTATGCACAATGTGCCTATTGCTTATCTATAATTAACGTTATTTTGCATTCTCTTTTGCTCATGTTTTCTTTTCTTAGTACTTAATTCAATGGTCATAGACAAAAATTGTGAACAGTATCGCTCTAATCGCAGTACCGCCAACAATAGTCCTCTCAGTCAGAAGGTTGCTGTATGAGTCACCGGCAATTAAGATCTTGCGATAGAATATGGAAATTGATTCCAGGTAATGGTTTTCCCAGATATAAGATGTAAGCAGATATAAGCTGGGGAAAACCAATATAGTTTTTAGGTCTATACACTGAAATAAATAACACATTTAGGTTCCACAAAGACATAGGTAGTCAATATCACTTCCATAAGTGGATTTACATTTCAGAAGAAACCTCAAGCCTTCCTTCACTTTTATTGCAGCCCCACTACCATCTTTTCCAATCCCATCACCGCGGAAAAGTCCAAAACCATTCACCTTGTATGCTTCTTTTATAATTCCGTGAATATACCACGAATCTCAAATGTATAACCCTAAACTCATCTAATTTGGAACTCAAGCTTTGCGCATAACTATGTGTTTTGCAATAAAAGGAGAATTGAATAAAGTGTAGGTTATTGTGTTTTGCAATTAAAACCAGTGAGTAAGTGCTACAGTGTGTAAGCCGAAGTTACGGTGTGTAAGTGTGTAAGCAGAAGTTTAAAACGGAAAGTTGAATTCCCTATCCTATCCCACATTGTAAAATTCTGATGACATAGTTATTTCTTGACATTTTAAAAGTCATGCAAACTTCGAAAAGGGGCGTGGTCCAACCGCCCCTAATTAGAAACCACATACATATCCAAGTTACACTTAAATGTACGTAAAAATGCAATTTTTTGGTTCAAATTCAATATTTTTGAAAAATCGACCCTTAAAAGGGGGCGTGGCTAAAAACTTTATGTGAACGAAATCTGGACTGAAGTCTCGTCTACCTAACCTGCTACTTTTTTTTGTTTCATGCTTTCCTAAATTAGGCTCAAGGCTAGTCGAAATTAAGCTTTTCAGGCAAATTTTAGGTTTTTCTTTAATTCTGCCTCCAAATAAGGGCGCGGCCCAAAGTCTTGTATGAACAAAATGTATAGCTAAGCGTTTTCTACATAAAATATTAAGCAAATTTTTTTCAATTTTGAGCAAAAATATTGAGTAAACTGCATTTGAAAATTTACCTTTAAAATTACCTTTAAAACCTTTAATTTTAAATTTATTTATTTTTAAATTTATTAAAGGTTTATTTAAATACCTTTAAATTTACCTTTAAAACCCACGCCCACTAGAGGAGGTTTACTAATTAAATTTTTCTTTTTTAAGTCTGACATTTATTAGGGGATGCTCAATGTTAAATTTTAGCATTTTAGCACGACTTACAGTTTTGAAAATACTGGAGGTAGTAGCACATTTAGATCGATTGTGGGCGTGTCTTTGGGCGGATTTTGAAATTTTTTACACTTATACTGCTTCGCATGACGTGGACCTCACGTACGAAGTTTCAGCGCCCTAGCTCAATTTAAGGCCTTAAAACATGTGACATACAGACGGACGGACGGACGGACGGACATGGCTCATTCGATTCAGAATTCGGTCTCGATCATATGCCCTTAAGGTCCTGGGGGTCTACCATTATTATTTCACCGTGTTACAAACTATGTGACAAACTTAATATACCTCCTATCCTATGGGATGGGGTATATAAATGTGTAACTGTCTTCATATAATTTGTGTTTAATTATAAACTCCTTAGCTGCTATGTTGGGCGTGGCATCTATCTTAAAGGTAAGTTTTCAAATGCAGTTTACTCAAACTTTTGCTCAAAATTGAAAAAAATTTGCTTAATAGTTATATATAGTTAAATATATATAGTTATATATATATAGTTATGTATATATAAAGTTATACATTTTGTTCATACAAGACTTTGGGCCGCGCCCTTATTTGGAGGCAGAATTAAAGAAAAACCTAAAATTTGCCTGAAAAACTTAATTTCGACTAGCCTTGAGCCTTATTTAGGAAAGCATGAAACAAAAAAAGTAGCAGGTTAGGTAAACGAGACTTCAGTCCGTTTTTAGCCACGCTCGATTTTAAGGGTCGATTTTTCAAAAATATTGAATTCGAACCAAAAAATTGCATTTTTACGTACATTTAAGTGTAACTTGGATATATATGTGGTTTCTAATTAGGGACGGTTGGACCACGCCCCTTTTCGAAGTTTGCATTACTTATAAAATGTCAAGAAATAACTATGTCATCAGAATTTTACAATGTGGGGCAGGATGGGGTATTCAACTTTCCGTTTTACGGACTGTAACTTCTGCGTACACACTGTAGCACTTACTCACTGGTTTTAATTGCAAAACACAATAACCTACACTTTATTAAATTCTACATTTATTGCAAAACACATATTAATGCGCAAAGCTTGAGTTCCAAATTAGATGAGCTTAGGGTTATACATTTGAAATTCGTGGTATATTCACGGAATTATACATGAAGCATACAAGGTGAATGGTTTTAGACTTTTCCGCGGTGATGGGATTGGAAAAGATGGTAGTGGAGCTGCAATAAACGTGAAGGAAGGCTTGAGGTTTCTTCTGAAATGTAAATCCACTTATGGAAGTGACATTGACTACCTATGTCTTTGTGGAACCTAAAAGTGTTGTTTGGTTGAGTGTATAGACCTAAAAACTATATTGGTTTTCCCCAGCTTATATCTGCTTACATCTTATATCTGGGAAAACCATTACCTGGAATCAATTTCCATATTCTATCGTAAGATCTTAATTGCCGATGACTTATACAGCAACCTTCTGACTGAGAGGACTATTGTTGGCGGTATGATGACACTTAATTTGTTTCTGGTCAATACGACTTATTTTAGCGAAGAATGAAGTACTCTTGGGGATATTTTTATACCCCAACCCATAGGATAGGTGGTATATTAAGCTTGTTATATACTTTGTAACACGGTGAAAAAAATTATGGTAGACCACAAATAACTTAAGGGCATATGATCGAGATCGAATTCTGAATCGAATAAGCCATGTCCGTTCGTCCGTCTGTTTATGTGTCACGTTTTTTGGCCTTTAATTTGATTTTTTTTTAACTTAAGAAATTTGGTGCATAGGTTCATTGTTATCCGAAGCAGTACAAGTGTTAAAATTTTTTAAATACGCGTCCAAATGTGCAAGTACCTCCAAGGCTTTCAAAACTGTTAGACGTCTTAAAAGGCTGAAATTTGATACTTGACATCCCCTTATGACTGTTAGATATAAACCAGTGAGTAAGTGCAACAGTGCGTATGTAATAGCTTCGGTCCATCTGTATCGGACCGCGGTTTACCCTATACCTATTCCTATTCTCCTTTCCATTCCTATTATCCTTTCCATTCCTATTATCCTTTCCATTCCTATTATCCTTTCCATTCCTATTATCCTTTCCATTCCTATTATCCTTTCCATTCCTATTATCCTTTCCATTCCTATTCTCCTTTCCATTCCTATTATCCTTTCCATTCCTATTCTCCTTTCCATTTTTATTCTCCTTTCCATTCCTATTCTCCTCTCGATTCCTATTCTCCTTTCCATTCCTTTCCATTCCTTTCTTCCTTTCCATTCCTATTCCTTTTATCGAACAGCAGAACAATATATTTGCGAGAAACAGAAGAGCTAATATGCGAAAAGAGGAGAGCGCGCAAGAGATGGCAACGTTCGCGAGCACCCCCGGATAAGACAATCTTGAACCACCTTTCTAACAAACTGAAGCACGAACTTCAAGATTTTAAAAGTCGTGAGACTACTGCTTACCTCGAAAGTTTGACTGCCGATAAAGGTTCGAACTACTCTCTTTGGAAAGCAGTCAAGTCCGTTAAGAAGCCTATAGCACACTCTGCGCCATTAAGAAAAGATAACGGCGAATGGGCAAGAGAAGACAAAGAAAAAGCGGATTTATTTGCAGATTACCTAGAAGAAACATTCAAACCGTTTGATGGGGAACCGTTGGTCGAGGAGCTCAATCCTTATGCGGTACAAGATAATTATAGAATAAAAACCGTGTCATTAGCTGAACTTCGTCAAACGATAAATAATCTGGAAAACAAGAAAGCCCCTGGCTACGACTTAATTACTAGCGAAATTCTAAAGGAGCTACCGAAAAAAGCTTTGGTCAAGCTACTCTATATCACTAACGCTTCCATGAGAGTTTTATACGTTCCAAGGCAATGGAAAGTGGCCGAGGTCATAATGGTTCCGAAACCAGGAAAATGTCCGAACGACAAAAAGTCATACAGACCTATTTCGCTACTGCCGATAATAGCTAAGGTGTTCGAGAAACTGTTGCTTAAAAGGTTGCAACCAATCATTGAAGAAAGACGATTGATTCCGGATCACCAATTCGGATTTAGAAAAAAACTTTCAACAATCGACCAGGTCTATCGTATAACAAACGAAATCGAAAAAGCTCTGGAAGCGAAAAAGATATGTACTAGCGCTATTCTCGACGTATCGCAAGCCTTCGACAAGGTATGGCATGAAGGCCTGAAGTAAAAATTAAGGCTTTGCTTACCAGAAAAACTCTATAGAATCTTAGAGTCTTACCTTAAAGACAGAATCTTTCGCGTAAGGTACGAAAATGAGTACTCGGAATTCAAAGAGATAAATGCCGGTGTCCCGCAAGGAAGCGTTCTCGGCCCAATATTATTTTTGCTCTATACAAGAGACATACCCCACGATGAGGGAACAATTTTAGCTACGTTCGCAGACGAAACTGCTATTCTCGCTATTGATAAGACAGTTGAATTATCAACAGGGAAACTCCAGCGCGCTTTAGACAAAATATGCGACTGGACGAAGAGCTGGCGAGTTGTCCTTAACGAGACTAAGTCAACGCATGTTAAATTTACTTATAAAAAGATAAGCAACAAACCTTTATTCATTAACTCGGTACAAATCCCGTACTCAAATGAAGCGAAATATCTAGGAATGACTCTAGACACAAAACTTAAATGGAAGCCGCACGTTAAAAAGAAACGCGACGAGCTCGAAATCAAGTTAAGAGAAATGAATTGGCTTATCGGAAGATTTTCGAAACTAAGCATATATAACAAACTGCTTTTGTATAAGCAAGTGCTAAAACCATCTTGGACGTACGGTATACAACTCTGGGGTTGTACTAAACCAAGCAATATATCTATTTTAGAAACATTTCAAAATAAGACACTCAGAGCAATCGGTAATGCTCCATGGTATATAAGAAATAGCGATCTACACCGAGATCTAGGAATCGCAACCGTGTCTGACGAGGTAACAAACTTTGCTCGCAAACTTAGTACTCGTCTTCGCGGACACTGCAACAATAAAATTATCCGTACTTTGGATCAGACAAATCTTACGCGCCGACTACAACGAATGAGACCGTTAGATCTAGCAGCATAAGATGAAACCGCATAAATTGACGGTATTGCAGCCTGCCACACGCGATTATTACAGAAGCTTGAACTACTTGTTAAGGAAACTTAGTCGTAGTCTGACAGAAAATGGGAGGTTTTTTAGTGAGTAAGAATCTCACACTACTATGAGCACGCGCGGCCGGTCCTTGTAGTGCCTATGAAGGTTTTTCCTACCCACGGGAAAAAAAAAAAAAATCCTATTCTCCTCTCCATTCCTATTCTCCTTTCCATTCGTTTATTTTCTTTTTTTCCATCCCCGTCCCGTTGCAATTTGCATCATTTTAAATAGAAAAAAAAATAATTCCTTATAAGTTTTTGTTTACTTTTTTTTAAGAAAAAGGGGCGTGGAATGTTCCATCCCTTTAACTGAATATGAATATTAGCATATAAATATCCAAGTTTGTGGCTAAAATGTACGCTAAACTGAAATTTTTTGGTTCAAATTAAATAATTTTGTGAAATCGACCTCTAGGGATGGGCGTGGCCAAAAACTTTGTATGAACGAAATCTGAAAGAGTATCAGGGGCACTTTATGTGCTAGATTTTATTTCTTATTCTATCCGAAATACAGCTAAAAGCAGTCGAAATCCATGTTTTGGCCCAAAACTTTGTATGAACGAAATGTAGAGCATTTCTACATAACATATTAAGTAAAATCTTTTCGATCTGAAACTCTTTAATTCGAAGCCAAAAAAGGAATTTTTGGTTAGATTTCAACAATTTCGTAATATCTACCTCCATAATACATACATGGAGGGAGGATAGGAGGTATGTTAAGTTTGTCACATAGTAACACGGTGAAATAATAATGGTAGACCCCCAAAACCTTAAGGGCATATTTCTTTAAAGTCCGTAAAACGGACCGTCTGGATACCCCTCCTATCCCGCTTTCCAAAATGTTGATGTTATTGATATTTTTTGACATTTTATAAGAAGTGCAAACTTTGAGAAGGAGCGGGGTCAACCGCCCCTAATTGCAGTTATTTCCATGTTCCGCTTAAATGTACGTAAAAACTTTGTATGAACGAAATCTGGAATAAAGTCTAGTTTAGCTAGTCCGCTAATTTTTTTTCTTATTGTTTCCTAAATTAGGCTTAAAGTCAGTCGAAATTCCGTTTTTCTGGAAAATTTTAGGTTTTTGCTTCAATTCTGCCTCCAAATGTGGGCGTGGCTCAAAATTTTGTACGAACAATTAAGTAAAATTTTTTCGGTTTGGAACAAAAATATTCGATAAAATGCATTTGAAAAATTAACCTTTAAATCGATGCCACGCCCAGTAGAGAAGGTAAAGCGATTTGACTTTTATTTTGAGAACCTTACAATAAACATGAGATAATAAATACAAAATTTCAGGCTTTTAAGACGTCTTACAGCTCTGAAAGCTTTGGAGGTATTTGCACAACTGTACCGAATGTGGGCGTGTCTGTGAGCGGATTTTAAAAATTCTTACACTTGTACTGCTTCGGATTACAATGAACCTACCTACTTAACTTCAGTTACCTACCTTAAAATTAAAGGCCTAGGCTAGGTTAGGTTAAACAAGGGTGTGGTAAGAAAAGGCCACACAAACACTAGGCACCAAAAGGGCCCATCGCGATCCATGGGGAACCAGTTGTATTTAAAAATTCAAAAGGCAAAACAACCTTAAAGTTCTCCCTGACAAAACACCCAATTTCCCTAAAATGGCCCAGAAGGCCCCTGAGGTCTGTGCCGTCTATTTCCCCTTAAATTTCAAAGAAATATTCCCCTAGAAATTTTCTACGTTTACGTGAAATTGCCTCGCACTCACACAGTATGTGTGTCATATCCTCAACGGCTTGCATATCGCAACAGAAGCGACAAATATCCGTGTCAGAAAACCTGAGCTTCTTCCTGGCTAGAGAGCCTTAGATGCCCTATGTCCCTTCAGATTGGACCACCTTTGGTTAGCAGTCATAATAATTTTCTCCTCAAGTGCCTCTTACTACGCAGAGGGGTTGTTTGATTTAAAAAACCACACTATTTTCGAGGAGCCCTCCTTTTCTTGCGAGCTCGTCAGCTTGTTTATTTCCCTCTGTACTGCAGTCTCCTGGCACCCAGCACAGTCTCACTCGGTTCTGACTGCACAATGCTATGAGCATTATACAACAGCCCCTACTCAATCAGATTTGATGTTGACCGATTCCATTGCCTTGAACATAGCCTGGCTCTCGATGTAAATGGCGATATCACTTCCGGATATCGATCTCTTCTGCAAAAGCTCGGCCGCCCTAAGTACAGCCGGACACTGCTTGTATCCGGTAGTTTTAAGGAAACCTTAAGTTCCGGGTATTTTGAGAAGATGCCGGAGCTTTTTCATTCCAATGTTTTCGAGCCATCCGTGAATATTGCAATTTCATTAGGCCTGATAATTGCATTATTTTCCCAGTCTTCCCTCACTGGATAGATAACATCATACGGTGTGTCGAAGTCCATCAGGGAGGGAATTTCATCCGTTCGTGTTGGATTGCCTGGCAGTAGCTCCGTCAGGATCGTGTAGTGCCCGTAGTTACTGCTTTTAAAACTAGTGGGAGGGTTACAATCCGATTAGGCGAATCGTTGGATACCCCATCCCAATTGACGACTGTCAAGCTCCGAATTGTGTCATAAATCTTGATTGTTAAATTTCGGTTTCATTTAACTCCCATTGTATTTAGAATTTCTCATTTAAGAATCTTCTCCCTAAGAAAGGGGCGTGGCATCCACCCCTTTTCAATTACATCGTTTTTTTGTTTATATTTTTTATCCGAAGTGGTTTACACGTGGTGATTGCATTTTCACATTAAAAATTTGGTTTATACTTAAAAACGCCCCCAAAGGTGGGCGTGGCAAAAATTTATACATTGCAGTTGATAGCTTTCACACATATCTGAACATTTTATAGCGCAAGTTTTTTGGATTCAAAGAAAATATATCGAATAAAAACCGTTTATTAAAATGCAAATGAAATATGACCCCGCCCAAAAGGGGGCGGGTTTAACCTTTTTTTTAAATGTCAATCGCAACACACTTAAGCGAGGATAACGCGTGCCAAATTTCAGCTTCCTACGACAACTTTAAATTTTCATGTTACTAAGTAAAGTGGGCGTGTCAGTGGGCGGATTTTAAAATTTTTTACACTTGTACTGCTTCGGGACCTAGAAAGAACAGATATTAAGTTTCAAGCTCCTAGCTCAAAATTTAAGGCCTAAGAACTACCGACACACGGACGGACGGACGGACGGACGGACATGGCTCAGTCGACTAACAATTCGGTCTCGATCATATGCCCCTAAGGTCTTGGGGGTCTACGGTGATTATTTCTCTATGTCACAAACTATGAATCAAACTTAATATACCTCCTTTCCTATGGGATGGGGTATAATGATTTGGATAAGTGATTCGTAACGCACTATTGCCAGCGAGTTTTTATACCCCATCCCATAGGATAGGAGGTATATTAAGTTTGATTCATAGTTTGTAACATAGAGAAATAATCACCGTAGACCCCCAAGACCTTAAGGGCATATGATCGAGACCGAATTGTTAGTCGAATGAGCTATGTCCGTCCTTCCGTCCGTGTGTCGGTAGTTCTTAGGCCTTAAATTTTGAGCTAGGAACTTGAAACCTAATATCTGTTCTTTCTAGGTCCCGAAGCAGTACAAGTGTAAAAATTTTCAAAATCCGCCCACTTTTTGAACCGCTAATAGTTTTCCGTACACTGTTTTTCGTTTTGTTGCTTTCCACCAAACCAAGGCACCGTAAGTAAGTATGGGTCTTACCACCACAGTATACAACCAGTGAACAATGGTAGGTTTTAAGCCCCAAGTTTTCCCTACCGTTCTCCTCCAGATAAAAAGAGCATTTTAAGCATTCTTAATACTTTCCCCTATTTTAATATTCCAATTCAGTTTTTTGTCCAGGATTATACCAAGATACTTCGCGCTATCCGAAAGGGATAATTCCACTCCATTTAACTTGGGGAGTTTGAATTGCGGTAAGAAAACGGAACAAAGAACCAATTCCGTTTTTAAAGGGTTTACACTGAGACCACATATTTCGGTCGAGATGATTATCGTCCTCAGAGCACCCTCCATGATTTCACTTAAGATATTTAAGTACTTTCCCTGCACCATTACTACAACGTCATCTGCGTATGCCGTGGCACTGATTCCCATAGCACTTAGCTTCCTTATAACGTTGTTGATAACCAGAACCCACAGGAGCGGAGATAATACTCCACCTTAAGGTCTTCCCCTGGTAACAGACATTCTAACCGCGCTTTTCCCAATCGAACAGTTATTTTCCTACTTGCAAGCATGTTGCTAACCCAGTCTATAATGCCTTGTTTAATGCCAGTGTCTACTAGAGCTTTTTCAATGAAACTGCGCTCTACGTTGTTAAGCCAAAGTAAACTCTTTGCAGTGCAGACTCCTTTCCATTTTTCCAAACACCTCATGCAAGGTGGTTTCTGTGGATTAACCCTTCATATATGCATGCTGCGACTTGATTACAAAGCCATTGCCGCATCTGGTGCTTATGTGTAGTTCTAGTAGCCGTTCCAGAGTTTTGATCATAAAGGATGAGAAACTTATTGGTCTGAAGTCCTTAGCAGATGTGTGTCCCTGTTTGCCAGCTTTAGATATAAAAATCATCTTAACCAATCACCCCTCCAAGCCGAACAATATATCCTATTCTTAGACTTTGTCTGAGAATTCCCACGATGATTTGGATTGCCCGCTACGGTGCTTTTTGCAGCACGTTCGGGAGAATGCCATCCGGTTCCGGAGATTTGTACGGCTTGAAGGACTGAATAGCCCACCGTAGTTATTTCCTGTCAATGAGGGCATCGATCTCATCTTCGGAGAGAGAGATGCCTCTGCTTTCGTATTGCCGAAGCATACCATCCGCTTAAGTGGACCCAGGAGAGTGAGTTCCCATCAAAGCTATCAGAACCTCATGGCTACTCCCAGCCCAGGTTCCATTATTTTTCCTAAGGAAACTGAGAATGCACGCTTCTTTAAAAAGCATCTTGCGTAGCCTCGATGCCTCATCTGTTGCTGCGAGGGATTCGCAGTATCCTTGCCATGATTTTGACTTCCCTACTAAGTACTTAAATTGTTTTAAAATAAAATCGCTATACTCATTCCACGTACTGTCAGTTTCAAAAAGCTTAGCCCTATTGTAGAGTCTCCTAACCTCTTTCGTTTTTAGTCATCCCTATTCCACCACTTTAGTTGTGCTCGGTAGGACACGCCTTCTCGAAAGCCAAAGTTAATACCCTGCTGAGATTTCCAACCGCCCTATCTAAATCATCAGAGTCATCCAAGGTGCCTATGCGCCACCTCCGTGTATTTGCCACAATCGACTTTTCTGGGATTTAATTAGGGACACGGAAGCCATACCCAAGCCATCGGCAGAGTGTACTCCTCCAACTCTGCTAATGTTGTACATCTTAGCTTGATGTCGTTCCAAGTCTCGCTCACCTCCAAAATGAAACAGCGAAGGAAGTCCACTGAAAGCCTATTTCCGCAAGCTACAACTTTGCGTCCGTCCTCCCAACTATCAAATTGAAGCTCTCCGTTTCCTGCGGCGGACAATTCCTTCGACGGTGAAATTGAGAGGTTCTTAAGCCATGCAACACGAATGTGGAATGTCCTACAACAATCAGTCTTTCCTACCCATTACAACATGCAGCTATTCAAAACAAGAGTGCATCGGTACCTCTCCTCCCTTTCCTCTCTTTCTAATCCTTTCCGCTCGTGAGATGTGGATCATTTAAAGGGTAGCCTAATCCCTTGTTCGCGAGTGTATTATAACCAGTGAGTAAGTTCTACAGTGTGTACGCAGAAGTTACAGTCCGTAAAAATGCGTACGTAAAAATACAATTTTTTGCTTCAAATTCAATATTTTTGAAAAATCTACTCCTAAACGGAAGCCTGGCTAAAAACTTAATATGAACGAAATCTGGACTGAAGTCTCGTTTAGCTAACCTGCTACTCCTACGACGACTTTGATTTTTCGTGCTAATAAGTAAAGTGGGCCCACTTAGGAAGCTAAAATGGTATGAGATATCCTCGCTTAAGTGTATTGTGATTGGCATTTGCAAAAAAGCGAAAACGATTTGACAAAAAGCGAAAGAGATGTGGATCATTTAAAGGGTAGCCTCATCCCTTGTTCGCGAGTGTATTATAACCAGTGAGTAAGTTCTACAGTGTGTACGCAGAAGTTACAGTCCGTAAAAATGCGTACGTAAAAATGCAATTTTTTGCTTCAAATTCAATATTTTTGAAAAATCTACTCCTAAAAGGAAGCCTGGCTAAAAACTTAATATGAACGAAATCTGGACTGAAGTCTCGTTTAGCTAACCTGCTACTCCTACGACGACTTTGATTTTTCGTGCTAATAAGTGGGCCCACTTAGGAAGCTAAAATGGTATGAGATATCCTCGCTTAAGTGTATTGTGATTGGCATTTGCAAAAAAGCGAAAACCGCCCCCTTGTAGGCGTGGACATATTTAATATGCATTCTAATGAACGGTTAATATATTTGCTTTAAATCCGGATATGTGCGTAAGCTATCAATTCAATTGAATAAATGTTTGCCACGCCCACCTTTGGGGGCGTTTTTAAGTAAAAAACATATTTTTTATATAAAACTGCAATCAACAAATGTGTACCACATCTGATAAAAAATATGATAAAAAAAATTATTTTATTGGAAGCACGTTCTTAACTGAGAAATTCTTAACACAATTAAATTTAATAGAAACTGAAACTCAACAACCAAGATTTTTGACGCATGTTGAAGCTTGACAAGGGTCAATTCGGATGGGGCATCCAATGATTCGCCAAGGCGGATTGTAACCCTCCCACAAGTTTGTTTCATGTTTTCCTAAATTAGGCTCAAATTCTAAGGCTATATTAGAAATTAAGCTTTTCTGGAAAATTTTAGGTTTTTCTTTAACTCTGCCTCCAAATGTGGGCGTAGCCAAAAGTCTTGTATAAGCAAAATGTGGAACAAAGCGTTTTCTACATAAAATATTAAGCAATTTTTTTTCAATTTCGAGCAAAAATATTAAGTAAACTGCATTTGAAAATTTACCTTTAAAATAGATGCCACGCCCACTAGAGGCGGCTTACCAATTAAATTTTTTACACTTGTACTGCTTCGGGACCTAGAAAGAACAGATATTAAGTTTCAAGCTCCTAGCTCAAAATTTAAGGCCTAAGAACTACCGACACACGGACGGACGGACGGACGGACGGACATGGCTCAGTCGACTAACAACTCGGTCTCGATCATATGCCCCTAAGGTCTTGGGGGTCTACGGTGATTATTTCTCTATGTCACAAACTATGAATCAAACTAAATATACCTCCTTTCCTATGGGATGGGGTATAAAAACTCGCTGGCAATAGTGCGTTACGAATCACTAATCCAAATCACAGGAGCGGAGATAATACTTCACCTTAAGGTCTTCCCCTGGTAACAGACATAACAAGCCTGGCTAAAAACTTAATTTGAACGAAATCTGGACTGAAGTCTCGTTTAGCTAACCTGCTACTCCTACGACGACTTTGATTTTTCGTGCTAATAAGTAAAGTGGGCCCACTTAGGAAGCTAAAATTTGGTATGAGATATCCTCGCTTAAGTGTATTGTGATTGGCAATTGCAAAAAAGCGAAAACCGCCCCCTTGTAGGCGTGGACATATTTAATATGCATTCTAATGAACGGTTAATATATTTGCTTTAAATCCGGATATGTGCGTAAGCTATCAATTGAATAAATGTTTGCCACGCCCACCTTTGGGGGCGTTTTTAAGTAAAAAACATATTTTTTATATAAAACTGCAATCAACAAATGTGTACCACATCTGATAAAAAATATGATAAAAAAAATTATTTTATTGGAAGCACGTTCTTAACTGAGAAATCCTTAACACAATTAAATTTAATAGAAACTGAAATTCAACAACCAAGATTTTTGACGCATGTTGAAGCTTGACAAGGGTCAATTCGGATGGGGCATCCAATGATTCGCCAAGGCGGATTGTAACCCTCCCACAAGTTTATTTCATGTTTTCCTAAATTAGGCTCAAATTCTAAGGCTAAATTAGAAATTAAGCTTTTCTGGAAAATTTTAGGTTTTTCTTTAATTCTGCCTCCAAATGTGGGCGTAGCCAAAAGTCTTGTATAAACAAAATGTGGAACAAAGCGTTTTCTACATAAAATATGAAGCAATTTTTTTTCAATTTCGAGCAAAAATATTAAGTAAACTGCATTTGAAAATTTACCTTTAAAATAGATGCCACGCCCACTAGAGGCGGCTTACCAATTAAATTTGTCTTTTTGTGTCTTACATTGATTAGCAGATGTAAAATGTCAAATTTCAGCCTTTTAGAACGTTTACAGTTTTGAAATCTATGGAGGTAGTCGCACATTTAGACCGATTGTGGGCGTGTCTTTGGGCGGATTTAAAAAATTTTTCAAAAATGTACTGCTTCGCATGTACAAGGACGGACATGGCTCATTCGATTCAGAGTTCGGTCTAGATCATATGCCCTTAAGGTCTTGGGGGCACGTTCGCACCGTGTTACGAACTATGCGCCAAACTTAATATACCTCCTGTCCTAAGGGATGGGTATAAAAAAGTATACAAAAACTTATAAAGAATACATTTTTTTTTTCTATTTTTAATGATGCATTAATGGAAACGGGACGGGGATGGAAAACAAGAAAATAAACGAATGGAAGGAAGATAGTGATGGAAAGGAGAATAGAAAGGGAAAGGAGAATAGGAATAGGAACAGTTTATACTGCGATATCCGTCCGTTACAGATGGTCTGAAGCTATTACGTACATACGCACTGTTGCACTTACCTACAGGTTTTATATAAATATATTATATACAATATAGATCTAAAACCGGTCTATGCGTGTTTTGTAGACCTGGAAAAGGCTTATGACCGAGTCCCTCGGGGGTACATTATAGAGAGTTTTGCAGAACTTTGTGCTGAGTGGACTTTTTCTGAGAGCCACCCAGTCTTTGCATGGAAACTGCAGAAGCTGTGCCCTTCCTTTTCGTTGCATATATGGACTGTGTGGTGAAGCGCAGTTTTGGCGAGCAATGCAATGTTTCGAATTGGCTGGCATCAGGATGAGCCATCTGCTTTTTGCAGATGATTTTGCCATCCTTTCATCATCCAAAGAGGAACTTCAGTATACTGGTTAGGTTTACAGCCGTTTGTGATGATTCTGGGATGAAGGTAAACGTGAATAATTCGGTAGTGATGGTGGTTTCCCCATCTCCTGTGCAGTGTACCCTGCACATTAATGGAGTTCCAATGAACCTGGTGGTGAAGTATAAGTATCTCGGGGTCTTCTTTGCGGAAGATGGGAGGAGTGATACTGTGCTGTCCTGTGGAATTGGCCAGGTTGGAGCAATAGTAAAAGAACTGCACCTGCCTTCATCACGAATGCTGAGCTTGGAGTGAAAGCAAAGATCTCAGTTTTCATTTCCGGCCCAGGGTATATTAGTTTTAATGCATAGTTTGTTACACAGTGAAATAATCACCGTAGACCCCTAAGACCTTTAAGAATAGCTTTACACTCAAGTTAGAAAAGGCATAGAAACTTTACTTAAACCTTTAACACAACAAAAAAAGACCGCCCACACCATCACTTTTAACATGTCAGATCTTCAATGGAATCTGAATGTTGAGCAGCTACTTCTCCGAGTGGAGCGATCGGTGCTGTGATGATTTGACCACGTTGTTCGTATGCCCTCTGACAGACTTAACCTCTGATAGACCTCTGATAACCTCTGATAGACAGGTTATCCAAGCCGAGATGTGACCACGTTGGTCGCCGCCATGGTAGGCCAAGGAACAGGTTGTGGGATCAAGTGTAGAACTTCTTCTAGCCACGCGCCCCCTCCTGTGGATTGCGCCTGGTTCTCTTGTTTTGGTGGCGGGGAATTGAGAACGATGGAAAGACCATTTTTTTGCCACCCGCGCTCCGTGGCGGGTGGCAATCTGTGTTGTAGTGTTCTTATTTAAGCAAGCTCGACCTACAAGCAGAGTTTCGCCAAGCAAAAATATGCTTACACAGGCTCATCATATAGTGCTGGTGTAAGTGGTTAGTACAAAACACCATACACAAATAAAAATACATACAAATACATAAATAAAAGTACAAAATTATACAAAGGAGAAGGAATAGTAACAAACTTTTAAATGAGCTAACGGAAGCAGACACATAATTTAAGTTTATTTTTTAATGCTATTTTATCTAAATTAAAGTATATGGTAGTACAATATGTATTATATAGTCTACTCATGCGGGTTATAGGCTCATGCTTCCCATAATTTGTCCTGTGTTTAGAGACATTCAAAAGATGTAAGTGTCGGAAGTTATAGGATCCTCCACGAAACTTGCGATTAGTTCTGATATAAGGATTAAGTCTTGGTTTATCTGCCTTTGAGATAAGGTTTCCATATTGAGGAGCTTTATGCGGTGCTTGTCAGGAGGCAAGATAAAAGGGTCTTTCCATGGAAGGCCTTTAAGAGCAAAACAGATAAACCTTCGTTGTATTGCTTCAGTACGATTTATTTGATTGAGTTGATATGGTCTCCACACCTGTGAAGCGTATTCCAGATGGGGTCGGACAAAACTATTAAAAAGGTAACATGCGGATCGTTAAACTCCTTTGACCATATCTTTATAAAGCCTTACATGCAATTGGATTTATGAACAATGGCATTTATATGTTCCGAAAAATTAAGGTCATGGCAGAAGTGCACACAAAGGTCCTTAAAACTCTGAACACGAATAAGGGTATGTTCACCAATTGAATAAGGTAACGGGACACACACACGCTTTTTCGAAAACGTCATAACTTGACATTTCGAAACATTTAGACTAAGTCCGTTCTTGTTGCAATATTCAACAAAGTTATCGATGTCAGCCTGGAGAAGAAAGCGATCATCTGAAGATTTTATTACCTTAAAAATTTTCATATCATCCGCATAAGCGAGAATATCACTATGCTGAATGCATGAGTGTACATCATTTATCGCCAAGATGAAGAGGATAGGATCCAGATGACTTCCCTATGGAACACCAGACATAGAAGTAAATGGGGTAGATAATATTCTTCTATATTTTACTTGGTAAGAACGCAAGTGAAGATAAGATTAAACCCAGGCAATAAATAATGGAGGAAAGCTGATAGCTTTTAGTTTCAAGACTATTATTTCATGCGAAATCATATTAAAAGCCTTGGAAAAGTCGGTGTATATGCAGTCAACTTCGTTCCGATTCTCAATAGTTGCAGAGCATTTATTGAGGAAGGAGAAAAGATTGGTAACTGTCGATTTGTTTTTTGCAAAGCCATGTTGCTTTGTTGAAATAACATTGCGACAGTAGAACACTAAACTGTCACAAATTACTTGTTCGAAAAGCTTTGGGATGCTTGAAAGTTTAGCTATAGGTCTATAGTTGTTAATGTCACTTCTGTCCCCCTTCTTAAAAACTGGCGTAATGAATGATCGCTTCCAAACTTCGGGAAATGCACCCAAGGAAATAAGTGGAACAGGTGAATGAGAGGTATTGCAAGGGAGTCCTTACATTTTTTTAGGACAATGGGTAGTATTCCGTCTGGTCCAGAGGAGTAATCGTCATTTAACTCGGACAGAAATTTAGAAACAGTATCTAAATTTATAGGAATATTGTTAAAATTAACTTGAGAGCTGTTCACGAGATGTTTGAAATAATCATAATCAATATTGAACGGTGCATGCCTAAACGATTTGGAAAAACTCTCAGCAAAAGAGTTGCAGATGGTATTGGTGTCATTTAATGAGCAATTATTGTACTTGAAATTAGCCGGGTAACCTTCGCTTTTCTTTTTAGCGTTTACAAATTTCCAAAACTCTCTGGGTTTGGTTTTAAACGAGCTCCCAATTTGGACTTTTAGAAAATCTGTGTGTCCGAGGAATTGATATACCAAACTAATAAAAATAGACTGTTTAATTCGAAATTATCAAAATTAATGCGTTATTTAGCTTAATTTTTCGTTAATTTCCTTATTATTCAGGATACAAGAAAAGTGGGACGTTTTGTATAGTTTTATCCTATACCCCAGGAAGTCCGTTTTAATGTTTTTGGTGTACGTGTGTTAGAGGTGGAGCAAGAAATAAATATTCTCAAGCGTGACAGAGGCTGGGAACCAGTTTATAACTTCATTATAATCGCACTATGATACAGCTGCTGTATAATGTATGAAAATTTCTAAAACCATAGAATACAGAAACAGTCAACATATTGATCTTAACTTCAGTCTGGTAGACGGCTTTCAGTCAAACCAAGTTAGACTTACTTATATATAATTAATTGTTGTAAAACTTTTTATAGAAAATAAAGGTCTAACTTACTTAAGTGGAGTGCGTAGTGGTTAGTGTGTGTGCTTACTATGCCGGAGGTCTGGGTTCGAATCCTGCCATCGTCTCCTGAAAATAAGAAAAAGAATTGTTCTTATTCACGGTCCCCACCTCCGCGAGGGTCTGACAAGCCCTCCAAGAATATCATTTGTCTTGAAAACTTCTCAAAGTGCCGTTAGGATTCGGCAGAAAATTGTAGACCCCCTTGTATGTAAAGAAATTAGCATATCAGCATACATTGTTGAGAAGAAAGGCCCTGGTTTACCTCGAGCTGTTGCGCCACTCTATTTATTTTATTTATTTAACTTACTTAACTTACTTGGAATCAGGTTATAAAACATTTTCAAATTGGTTTTACAGCGCAAAGAAAGCCGGGTATTTGGAAGTTCCTTACTGCAGTGGGAATTATTAACGGGCACCACTTATTAGGTCTTTAGCACGCAAAAAGACTAAGAGTGTTTTCTCAAACGACTTCTGTAGAAGCTGCCTCGAAGAGAAAGAGGACGAAAGTGTACATCACTGTCTCTGTAGCTGCCCGGCGCTTGCGTCGTCCAGGAAATCCATTATAGGCTCCTACTTCTACGGCTATCTAAGCTACCTACCTTAGTGACACACCCGGTCAAAAAGGTACAAGGATTCACTGACAAGACTGGCTGGCTGTCATAGAATTCACGAGCCACTCTCTTGGTTGTATATCCACGTGGCAGTCCAATGGGCCTTATTTGGCCTAAGTGCCCCTAAAAGCCTTTTCTACTTACCTTGTTTTTGTTATTAAGAGCAAAGATTCCCTTTAATTATGGAACACAACGTGGTCAAAGTGGCTGCCCTGGCTGACTCCAATGTTCCAAACTTGTTGATGGTTTAATACTGTTGCTCAGGGATTGCTTGGACGATATTCGCCTGAAGTGCTTGAATCGTTTCTGGATTGTTGGCATAACATTGGTCCTTCACGGCTCTATACAAAACATAGTTCAAAGAAATGGCCAATTGACATCACAAAGCCGGCTGGTAACTAGATCTAGGAATTGTGTACGCAAAAGATCAATTGTGGCATGTTCTGTGTAGCATAGCGCGCCATCATGCATGAATCAGAGAACATTCAGTTCAATCACAGTCGTTAAACTTGGTTTGGTAATGCTTACCGTTACCCAAAATGCTGTTCCAGCCTTAAGTCGAAGAAAAATGTTAATTCCACGACTTCACACCCCCTTCCTCAACAAACTGTTGAGGATGCATCGGCTTCTCGACTATAACTTGCGGGTTTTCTGAGCCCAAGATGAGGCAAGGGCTCAGAAAACATTTTATTTGTGTACGTAGCCGCAAAAATAAAAACAAGCCTCGTCAGAAAATATGATTTTTCTTCTTTTTGCGTGGGAATGTGGGACACACAACACTCGCGTTGGAATTAAGATTTCCCAACGTTGTTCAAGCATAAAGTGACGCATTACGTTACGCATAGATATGTTACCTACTTTAATTTCTTAAATACTAGATAAATGTATATGTTTTGTACCTACATAAAATTGATATTGTACCGACAATGAAATTAAATTGTTTTACATATCAATCATGAATAGTAAGTAGGTAGGTGGTGGTACCAGTTTCGAAAACAAAAAGAGCTTAAACCATTGAGTACGCAGAAGTTACAGTCCGTAAAACGGACCGTTGAATACCCCATCCTATCCCACATTGTAAAATGCTGACGGCATAGTTATTTTTTGACATTTTATAAGTAGTGCAGACTTCGAAAAGGGGCGTGGTCCAACCGCCCCTAATTACAAACTATTTATTATAAGATATTCCCAAAGATATTTCCAAGTTACACTTAAATGTACGTAAAAATGCAATTTTTTGGTTTAAATTCAATATTTTTGAAAAATCCACCGCTTAAAGGTGGCGTTGGTTAAAACTTTATATGAACGAAATCTGGACTGAGGTCTCGTTTACCTAACCTGCTACTTTTTTGTTTCATGCTTTCCTAAATTAGGCTCAAGGCCAGTCGAAATTAAGTTTTTCTGGAAAATTTTAGGTTTTTCTTCAATTGTGCCTCTAAATGTGGGCGTGACCCACAAGCAAAATGTGGAACTAAGCATTTTCTCCATAAAATATTAAGTAAATTTTTTCCAATTTCGAGCGAAAATATTGAGTAAACTGCATTTGAAAATTTACCCTTAAAATAGATGCCACGCCCACTAGAGAACGTTAACCAACTTAATTTGTCTTTTTTGTGTCTAAAAATTATTAGGAGATGCTAAATGTCAAATTTCAGCCTTTTAGAACGTCTTAGAGTTTTGAAAACTCTGGAGGTAGTTGCACATATAGACCGATTGTTGGCGTGTCTTTGGGCGGATTTCCAAAATGTTTACACTTATACTGCTTCGCATGACGTGGACCTTACGTACGAAGTTTCAGCACCCTAGCTCAAAAGTTAAGGCCTTAAAACATGTGACATACAGACGGACGGACGGACATGGCTCATTCGATTCAGAATTCGGTCTCGATCATATGCCCTTAAGGTCTTGGGGGTCTACCATTATTATTTCACCGTGTTACTAACTATGTGACAAACTTAACATTCCTCCTATCCTATGGAATGGGGTATAAAAAATAGGTAGGTACTTGTAACATCTCGATACATGTAATGTAAATTTTTTTGTGATAGAATATCTGAAATACTTTCAATTCTTAAAATAATTTTCTTTCGTACCATTTTTTATAATTAATAAAACAAAATATGTGAAAAATAACGATTTTCTCCTATTCCCGAACACTCTTTTCCTATTGTTGAACACAATGTTTCCTGTTTTCGAACACCATAATCATTGAGCGTTTCGTGGCACGCAAAACTAAAGTTTAAAAATTAAAAACGTTTTCGATGTAGTATTTTACTGCACTTAGCTAAATATACAGGGTGTTTCCAAATTCGATGCAAATATTTTGACACAAGATTCTTGGGTATATTTGAAGAAAAAAATTGTTCTACAGTATGGGCCTATCTCAAATTTTGATACCACTTATTGGGAATTTAAGAAAACACCTACTTTGAGGTACCTTGACCCATACTAACACAAATATCTCCGCTAATACTTACAACAACAGGACTTAAATTTTAGAAATAGTACTCCTTTTAACTGCATTAAAATAAAATTGATGACTCTTTTAACTTTCGAGATATTTGCTTTTAAGTCGGATCCTTTTTCCCTGCCCATGACATTTTTTTGACTTTCAAGACACATTTCTGCGAAAAATGCGTAATAAACATACCGGTAATTTTTTTTTCTAGTGCACCTAACAATACTTAATAAAAATTGCAAAGACAAATTACCCGAAAAACTCACAGATTTTATGATACTTGGGAAATTCCATAGCAGGTAAAATTATGAAAAACTCTTTTCACGAAACCGCGACAGGTATAAGGTGGAAATATGATTTGTTACCTACTTTTATAACCGCGATTGACAACAAGAACGATTTTTCGACTATGTATTAATAATTTACGTAGGCTTTAGAGCATGCATTTTTATTAGACTACCTGATAAAAAGGTAATTTCCCTATCATTTTTCTGTTAAGTCCCAAAAAGGATTAAGTTTGAGGTTGGTCGCCTAGTTGGAAATTTACCTAATGTAAATTGTATAAAAGGTTAGAAAACAAAATTAAATCCATCAAAGTCATTTTTGAAGCCGAGGTGACACAACAGTTGTTAAGAAACCCTACTTGAAATGGCATCTTTTACAAACGAAGAATACGCCGATATTATCTACGTTTATGGCATGTGCAACGGAAGTTCTATTAGAGCACAACAAAGATACCATCAGCTTTATCCTAACCGAAGAATACCTAATCCCCGCGTATTTACAAATTCGTTTCGAAGACTTCGGGAAACGGGATCTGTTTCAACAAGACGACCTAACGCAGGAGCTTCACCAGGAAGAATTGCAGTTGATGAAAGAATACTGGAAGCGGTTGCAAATGATCCATCAATCAGCATCAGGCGCTTATCCTTGCGATTTAATGTTTCAACACATAAAATTGTTCGTCTCCTGCATACGGAAAACTTGTATCCTTACCACCACACACCTGTGCAGGAACTGCTTCCGAGTGATTTGGAGCCGAGACTTGAGTTTTGCAACTGGTTGTTAGAGCGGAACTTGGATGACAACGGTTCTCAATTTACTAGAGATGGGATTACAAATTTTCACAATCCACACACATGGGCTGCGGAAAACCCACACACAAGGAGAGAGTCATCATTTCAACACAGATTTAGCGTCAATTTGTGGGCAGGTGTTATTGGAAACAACTTAATCGGTCCCTTCAAACTGCCTCCCACAATGAATTCGGAATTATTTAACAGATCAACTGGAGGATGTTCCGGTAACTCAACGAGCTTCGTCATATTTTCAACAGGATGGAGCCCCAGCCCACTTTGGTCGCGAGGTTAAGAATTGGCAGGATGAAAAGTACACTGGTCGTTGGATAGGAAGAAATGGACCAGTTCACTGGCCTGCAAGATCTCCAGACCTTACAATTATGGATTTTTTTGTATGGGTGAGAATGAAAGAACTTGTTTATTCTACAGAAATATCAACTCTAAATGATTTAGAAGATCGCATTCTCCAAGCCTCGTCACAAGTGAGGCAGGAGTTATCCTCAATAAACGTTGACAGCGCAATCCAAAAACGGGCTCTAGCATGCATACAAAATGGAGGAGGACACTTTGAACACCTTATTTGATTGTTAAGTTAACTTAATGAAATAAAAAAAAAAACATAAACCAAACACAAGCATTTTTATTCAGAATAATAGGAATTGAACATTATGAATCGAGTTTTTCATAATTTTACCTGCTATGGAATTTCCCAAGTATCATAAAATCTGTTGGTTTTTAGGGTAACTTGTCTTAGCAATTTTTATTAAGTATTGTTAGGTGCACTAGAAAAAAAAATTACCGATATGTTTATTACGCATTTTTCGCAGAAATGTGTCTTGAAAGTCAAAAAAATGTCATGGGCAGGGAAAAAGGATCCGACTTAAAAGCAAATATCTCGAAAGTTAAAAAAGCCATCAATTTTATTTTAATGCAGTTAAAAGGAATACTATTTCTTCTAAAATTGAAGTCCTAAATGAAGTACCTGTTGTAAGCGTTAGCGGAGATATTTGTGTTAGTATGGGTCAAGGTACCTCAAAGTAGGTGTTTTCTTAAATTCCCAATAAGTGGTATCAAAATTTGAGATAGGCCCATACTGTAGAACAATTTTTTTCTTCAAATATACCCCATATTTGCATTGAATTTGGAAACACCCTGTATAGGCATGTTATTTAAATTAATTATTTACACTGTAAAAAACTAAATTTCAAACTTAAAAAAAAGGCAGGTTAACAATTCATTTGAAAAAAAAAAAAATTTTTTCGTGCGGGGCTTAGATGGATTCGGAAAGTGTGGGACACTCTGAAAATACATAATTGGCCCTTAAAGCTCAAAAGGTCAATCCCCTGGCTTCTCACAACCATGCACGCTGTGCGTTGCAGGTGTTTTAAGATACATGGCAGAGACCTACAATTTTATGCTAATGACTTTTGTTTAAGTAACTGCGTTTTTGTTCTAATGAAATGCTAAGTTCTCAAGTATACCGCCTAAAACAAAATAACATAATCGGAGATAGAGATCTTAATACCAGCCTTTATCTAAGAAAAAGGGCGTGTTCGAAAATTGGAAACAATATAAATATGGTTTCATACGTTTCTTATGGCAACGCCAGTTTCCTATTTTCATCACTATAGGAAACTGGCGTTTAACACCTTATCTATTTTAACACCTCGGAATAAACCAATGCACATTCGACGGAACACTAAGGAACATGTTGTTCGAAAGCTGGATCACCGGCCCGTGTCAGGTGTCACGATATAAAACTGAACAAATAAAAAATAAATTATACTTAGTTTATTGAATAAATATGCAAAAATAGATTTTGGATGAGTTAGGAAACTTAATAAAAACTATTTTTTCTTTTTGTTTATTTTTGGCCTTTTTTTGCTAAATATTATTAACTTATTTACACATTAGTTAATTTGCTTTAACATTATAAATATTTAGTTGGCATGTACTAATATGAATGGTATTTCTACAAAACGGTCTTTTCCCAGAGGCTCTCTCCAAGATTTTTTTACAAAACACGAGAAGGTATAGGTGCAACTACCTAATATTGGGTGGGCTTCAGCCCCCTAGCCTGGACCCGCCACTTGTTTGATTCATAGTTTGCAACATAGAGAAATAATTACCGTTACGTACAGTGACGATGCGTCATATAGACATTTAAGACAGTGTCTACCCAAGCCAAAACCAAAATCAAGAACTAATTTCTTTTGGTTTTTGGCTTGGGTAGAACGAATTTAAACAGACAAAGCTCAAAATACTTATGCCTTGCCATTTTCAGTTCCAACTCAACTGTAGGTATCTACAGCAGGAACAACAATATGCGACATCACTCATTTTTTGGATTTTTGCGTGGGAAAGGTAGGTAGACATAATTGAAAATATCTTATCGTTCGTTTATTTTGAATTGGCTTCAAAATTGAAATTTTTTTGGGTGGCTGTGGTTGTGCCTGTGAATAATATTCTGATAAGAAAGAGGACATGAATGAAGGGGAAGATCATAAAGGAAAGAATATAGAATTATTTTGCTTGGAATTATGTAGTTTTTTTTATATCTGTCCTAATGGTTGCGAATGCTGTGCGTAGCTTTTTTAGTTCTTGTTGTTTTAGTAATATTAATGCGAAGCTGTCAAAAAAGGTTATGCATTTTTCAAAGTAAGACGGTACAAACCTAAAAAATATAGGTAAGGATCAAAATGGATGTTGCACGAATTGTTGATATTTTGAAAGCAAAACGAAAAGTAATAAATACAAAACTATAAAAAAGTATCAACGTTTCTTGAGTGCTATACCTACCTTCTTAAGTGCCCTCTTATTCTTGCTTTACCGTGAGGTAGTAAGAGAGTTAAACCGGGCCTTTAACCATACGTTTATACCTAATTCGTATTATGGTAAAATCAAAATGCAAGCCAAATAAATCAAAATGAGTCTTAATGTCTAGGTTCCCAGTTTGTTCGAGTGCCGGACGTCCCTGTTTACGTACATACTTAATTGAATGTGTCGCACACAGGAAAATTATTGCAAAGTCACATTTTTCTTGTGCTCTTCTCTGAACTTATCTTGTCTTATCGATCGGGGAACCGAGCCCTCGACAAAGGACAATGGACAAAGGACATGGGACCCCCGAGTGGTCCTAAAGTAGAGACGGTAGGTACATACCTAGGTATTGGCCGTTAGAATAAGAAATTTTAATGACACGAAAAAATACTGTTATGATTCGTCTCATTTGGTTAACTGTTAAAAATAAAATGCATCATGCATTTGGGTATGGGTGTAGGTAACCTAGGCGCTTTTGTATGTAAGTAGAATATAATTTGTACTATAACTAACCTATAGATAGGTAGTTGCCCACATGTTTAACTGAATAGATATCTTCATATCATAGGTACCTTTTAAGAAAGAAGCCTAGGAACAGTTATAGCTAGGTACCTACGTAGATAATCCTGTGTAGGTAGGTACATTGTTCATTGTATATACGTCGGTTGTTATAGGTAGGTGTATTTACCTATCAAATATAGATAGACATTTCCATAACATGTAGGTACTAGGTATATAGCCATTCTTTGAAAAAAAAAATATAGGAGAAAGAGGATCCTCCCTTTTTAATTTGATTTGGCGTTGGCACCTTTATGTTAAATGGAAAGAAACGCGCAGCCTCCCTTAGTCTTACCAAACACTACATACTGTGTACATAAATACCTACCTATAGATAAGTTCTTAACATAATGTCCCAGTAACTCATGAAGCATAGGTGCCTAAGGACTTATTTTGTACCTATGTACCTACCTACTCCTACCTACTTAGGTTGGTACTCCTACTACTACGTTGGGTAGAAATACTTTTTTTTTTAAGATTGGTTGATGTGCCCAACACTTGTAGGTACAAAGGTCTTACTATGTGGGTGGGCTCGGTATGTACTAGCAACTTTACTGTAAACGCAAATAATGTATTTCCATTTGGCAGCAGTAATTTGTAAATAATGTACCTTATACATAGCTACCTACCTAATGCAAAATTACTATAAGCGTGTTGATGTGAGTACCGAGCTGTATTACCGACCTCTCTCCGATTCCATTCTGGCTGATATGTACACATTTGAGTTTAAAAGAGAAGACTTATCTGTACATAATAGTGGTTTGACCTATCAGAAGGAACCAAACCAAATAAGGAGTAAGCATGAGAGGAGAACGTGACGAATACAAACAGTGAATAGCATTGGCAGACTGCAAACTAATAAAACGCAAACCAACCAAAACTTTGCACAATATATTACCAATCGGCGACCGTAGCTTCAATGATATGTACATACACATAGATGAGAAGGCGTTGCCTATGGTTGTTGTATGGTTGGGCGTGTTTATATCCTATTTCGATCTTTGATGCGACTGTTGTTAAATAGTCTAAAAGCATGCATTCTGCTACTTTATTGGCCTTTTCCATGAATTTCGAGCGGTGTGGGTGCTAAACTGCTTTGATTGTTAAGGGATGCTGCTTTCCATTCAAGACACTTGTGGGATTGGTCGGGGTGACAATGGAATTGGAGAGAGAGATACAGAATGTGGAATGTACTACGGAAAATCATACCAGGGAGGTTTTTCATGTCTCTTGACAGTATAGGTTACACTCCTCTTACCTATTGAAACACTTGAGTAAGAATTTCGTGAAGTCCTAAATTGCACATTGGCTTATGAGTCTAACGTGTTTGCAAGTAGGTAGGTATTGTAAAAAGAGGGTTGGATTATGCCCCGCCGCTTTGGACGAAGAGGATGACAACTCGGTTACCACTGCTGTTGGTCTCTGTGGCTTTGCGCTGGCTGTCTATTTTGGCGTACCTACTGCTGTACTGCAGCGTCTCTGTGCTATTGGGCTCGGGAATACTGTGCCGTCATCAACACTGCAAGTTCTTGTTATATGTAGGTAGGTACACGGTCTGTTATTTTGTTTCCCAGCAGCTGATATTCAGTTGGGGTTTAGCAGTCACTCGGGACGAACATTTCGGTCGCAGGCTTGACGCTTATCTCAGAGATACCTACCTATTTGACTAATTTTACCTAATATACCCTTTCGCGCTTAAGTGATATAGGTAGATACCTACGTGTGCGTTAGTTCAGTGTGTCGTCGGTTTCTATTCTCCGTGGTGTATTAAAAAGAAGGGATATAGGTAGACCTACTTGAACCTTCATTCTTTTAATCCATTAAAGGAATTAATTAAGTCGGTGCTCATAGCTAAGTGCGTTTTAGTGTGTGGTCCCAAATTAGTGTAGGTAAACGTTGCTTATCTTTTTTTTACGCACTGAATTTAAAAGGAAAACACAAAAGTTGGTGAAATAATCGACAAAGTTTATTGACGTTGACGGTACAACAAACAGCTTCAAGCTGCGTTCCGACGAACCGGTGCCGGGCTTTAGCTCGGCTTCACCCTGGCCAACACTGGAACTTGAATGGGGAAGAAAGCTGTACCCTGCAGCTGGTCCCCGTTCAGCCAGCGGCCTAATGTTTGGCCTACCGCCAACAGGTAGTGATCTTAATCAGCCTCGAGGTCCCATGACTTCGCTTAAAGAAGAACCACTCGGTGCAAGAGCATGGATGCAGCCGGTTGACCAGACCAAGTAAGTAGTTAATAGTCTTTATCTAACGCATGGTTTAAAGGTAGGAAGATAAGTACCTCTATAAATCTTATAGATATAACTTAAGGACTCACGCGATTAGCAAACAGTAGATAGGTCCTAATTATACAGCTATAAAGGCTAAATTCAGCAAATGCCAATCAAATTACGTTACACTTTTATAAAAAGAAATTAAATTTATATAGGTAAGTAGGTACCTATACTTATGTACCTTCTTATCTATTTACCTGCGATTAATTTACCTATTTTTTGTACCCCTCGGTATATCTACGTCTTTATATCTGCTTCAGAACTTATTTATAGGAGCTTTTCCGTTGACTCTCATAGGTAGATATAAGTTTATGTTCTTAGCTGAATAGGTATCTATACAAACATCTTTCCTTTTATAAAGGCATCACTGTGCCCGGGGGGGGGGGGGTCAGGGAGTTGCCATTGACCCCCCCTTAATATTTTTTCTGATCATACAAATTTTCGTAAGAATTTTTTGAAAAATAAGGAAGACGCCAAACTTTCATTTTTTGTTTCTCATATCGGTGAGCATTAACCTGATGTTTTATTAAAAAAAATCTTTTATATTATTTGCTAGGAAGGCATTTGGATGGATGCTTAGTTCTTACAAGAAATCTCCCAAGGCAATAACGTCGAAATTTTTTTTAGAAATTTCTTTAAGATTTTATATGTAAGTTATGCTTTTCTTAAAATGCATAGCTCAAAGCAACTATCCAGCATAAGAGCAATTGGTGTGACCTACTCGTGCAGTTTTCTTGTGAAAATGTAAGAAGGTATCTAAAATTGTTCAAACTGTTTTTGAAAAGAGTAGCTATCAAAAAACGTTGTTTTAGAGATCTACCGAGATAGAAGAAGTAAGCTAATGAAATGCAGTGCTATCTTAGAAAAAATCCGTCAAAAGAACTAATCACACGATACCTTTAAACCATATCCTTTCGACCTCTAATCGTTTGAATAAAAGTCAATTTCTGCTACCAACATTTCAGCAAGAAATTGTGAAGGCAGTGTTAGAGAAATTCGCTGAAGACAAATGCCGTTTGGCTATAATTAAGATTCGTAACTCGAAAGCTGACCGTACGTACCATTGCTTATATTGCGGAGCGATCCCTACGGCAAAACCATAGGTACCTACATAAATAAAGAAAACTCACCGATTTAGATGCACTTACATATCTATTTACGTCCATTTATTTTGAAATTTATAGGTATCTATACCAGTTACTTTGTAGTTCACTCTTACAATTGCAAAAAATCAAAACCGGTTTCAAACTGAACTAAAAAGAAGATTTTTGTTACGTTAATTTTTCTTGGTTCTTTTGAGAGTTTGCATCCCCCCTCTGCCCCACCCCCGTTCCCCATATCAAAATCCTGCGTACGCCCTCGAAAGGCATTATTATAGATATCTACCTATCAACATATACCTTGATCTAGCAACACACAAAATATTCATCATGAACTTTTCGCTTAGTATTTCCATCCAAGTGCGAGTGCGAGCGCGATTTTACTGCGTAAGATTTCTCTTATTCCTTAAGATGTTTCTCTTTTTATTACGCCATTTGAGTTCATGCAGTATGTACCTTCATCTTCCTGCACACTGGCGTCCGTCAAGAAAACTCCGAATAGGTAAGCAAACAAAATTGGGGGATGCGTATAAAAGCTTTTTTAGTTTTGTTTTGTGATATGTTCGGAAAAGAAACACAAGCGTTAATAACGAATTCTATGATAACGGCGGGTTTTGTTCGTGCAAACAAATCCTTGAGGTGCGTAAGAAAGTTATTCGAAAGTGAAAATTGTGCTAAATAACCACCTACTTACCTACATTTATTTACGTGGATTCCATTTGCCTTAAGTAAAGAATAAAAAAAGGACTTAAACACAAGCAGAGTAAAAG
Source organism: Neoascia interrupta (assembly GCA_947623515.1). Classification (NCBI taxonomy): domain Eukaryota; kingdom Metazoa; phylum Arthropoda; class Insecta; order Diptera; family Syrphidae; genus Neoascia; species Neoascia interrupta. The sequence continues at coordinate 98,187,426 of OX392462.1, forward strand.
GGGTCAGGTCATCAGAAATTTAGGTGCTTTCGTTTAAATTTTTCTTTGTGAATCTTCGTTGCATAAAGATTATCCTACCTATGCCCACCAATGTATTAGGTTAAAGCTACAAAGTTGTTGGCTTACAAAACGGACATAAGTTATAAATTGTCAGGTATGTCAACGCAACGTCAATCATTAATATCTTAAACACAATGTTGCGTCAGGGCCCGAACTAGCTACTTCGCCGCCCTGGGCAAAAATAGTAGATATCTATATGCCGCCCTTAAAAAATTTAAAATAATACCTATTAAAAAAATTTTTTATACGTCATCCCATAGGAAGTATCGATAGGTATAAAGTTTGTCACATAGTTTGTAACACGGTGAAATAATAATGGCAGACCCCCAAGAACCTTAAGGGCATATGATCCAGACCGAATTCTGAATCGAATAAGCCATGTCCGTCCATCCGTCTGTCTGTGTGTCATGAGTTTTTAGGGCTTAAATTTTGAGCTAGAGATCTGAAATTTTGTGCATAGGCTCCTTGTCGTCCGAAGCAGTAAAGTGTTAAAATTTTTCAAATCGAAAAAATGCCGCTTAATATATGTAGTTCTAAACTTAGAACTTAGGCTTTGGGCCACGCCCAAATTTGGAGGCAAAAATGAAGAAAACCCTCCCATTTTATCGAAAAACGTATTTTCGACAGGCCTAATAAAGGAAAGAAAAAAAAATAAATTTATTCAGCGATAGGGGTATGAATTGCTATGCACGAGCTCCCGGGTCGAATCCCGACGGCCCTTTTAAATTTTTTTAACGGGCTCACTTTCGCTAAATGCGACAACAAACTCTGCGAGAGTAGTCTCATTTGTCATGAGAGACCTCTCAATTCATCGCTCCATTCGGTTTCGACAAAAAACTGTTGGTCCCATTAATGTGTGCCAGAACACTTAAAACGCACACAGCATCCATATTTATGGAAGTGCCAGGCAATGGATTTTTTGAGCTGAAAGTGCCAGTTAGTTTGAGTTTATTCCAACTTTTTTAAATCTCCCAAATATAACGAACTTTCAAGCTCTGCACAATATGAACTTTTTTCATCGATAACTTTCTTCAGTTGATGAAATTTTTTCCTCTGAGCAATTTACTCATAGTGCTGCAACAAAAATTGTCAAACCTAAATCAAGTCCATTTCACGGTTAGGTACCTATGGAAGTTTTTCTTCTTCAAATGGGGCCGTTTTTATAATCGACCCAGGGCATATTAATTTTAATGCAAATACACTGAAATAATCACTTTAGACCCCTCCCAGTACCTTTTAGAGATATGATCGAAATCGACAGGTGAATTGATTAAGCTTTGTCCGTCCGTCCGTCTGTCCGTCCGTCTATATGCGTGAAGGTTTTGGGTATTCAAAATCCAGCTAGAGAGCTGAAACTTAGGACACGCCTTGGTTCTTCTGTTACACAGACAAAGTATCAAAAATGGTTACATCCTCTAGCAGCCATGCCCACTACTGGCTTCATTGTTGGACAACCTCTGTTTCACATTTTCTTTCTAAATGCCTTTTGGTGAATTTAGAAAAAGTGTAGAAACTTTAATTTTGGAGAGTTAATTACAGAGCAATACTGGCCAGAAACCTTTAATACGGCAAAAATAAGAACACCAACACCACCGATCATGCCCACTTTTAACATGTCAGATCTTTAAATACCCGATTTCGCGGAAGGTATACTCAAAATCGAAAAAAAATTGTGTTTCAAATATTAAAGATATTACTATTTGCTAAGTTTGTTACACACAAAGTTTTGAACTCTGCCCAATTTAAGGGGGCGTTTTAGGGAAAAAACCGTTTTTTTCCAACACAATTTTCGCTTCAAACGATTTTTTTTTACAAAATCGTTGTGGTCCTAACGAAATTAAAAGTGGGGTGCCGTGGCGTAGTGGTTAGTGTGTGTGCTTACTACGCCGGAGGTTTGGGTTCGAATCCTGCCATCGTCACCTGGAAAAAAAAGACTTGTTTTTTTTCACGGTCCCCACCTCCGCGAGGGTCTGACAAGCCCTCCGAGAGTAGCAATTGTCTTGAAAAACTTCTCAAAGTGCCGTTTGGATTCGGCAAAAAATTGTAGGTCTACTTGTATGTGAAGGAATTAAACACACACAGCATACATTGTTGAGAAGTTGGCCCTGGTTCACCCCGAGCTGTTGCGCCACTCTATTTATTTATTTATAACGAAATAAAAATCAACTGATTTTGATTTTTAGCCTTCGCCCATTTGCGGGGTCGTGGCCAATTCAAATAATATATGAGTTCGGGTCAAAAAAACTCTTAGATATTTTGTTACTGGGTACATAGGTTCGGGTTATAAAAGTTATGGTTACAGACAAACTCACTTGTTTTAATTATTGCGCATCAAATATTTCTTTTAAGAATAGAATAATTTATATTATTATATAGAATTATATAGAATTTATATTATTATTTATATAACAAAAAAAAGTCTTGATAACAAAATATAACCAAAAGTCTTTTATGAACTGGTTAAGAAACCGTCGGTCAGATTGACAGATTAATAACTGCAAATACTTAATAACATTGATGGCTCAAAAGAGAATATGAGCAATTATGCAAGGTTAACATAGCTTAAAATTAAATTCGGAAATCGAAAAATATAAGTTGAAAGTATTAAAAGCTTCCTGTGCGAATTCTATTTCTATAAGACATTGCAGTAAAAGCCATTGAAATTTTATAGTTTCTCCCAGCCTGTTTCTCCATTTAAGACTTGGAATATTTTTGCAGTTTCAAGCTTGCTCCTTCCGAAGACGTCCCGTCGAATTTCTTGAAGAATTGGACATGAACCGAGAAAGTGCCCAATATTTTCTGTTTCCTGAGAATTGCAGACATTGCATAAGACCGGCAAGTCTGGCCTGTGGGGAACGAAATTCAGGTCAAGCACCTCACCTCTAGCTCGGAAAATCGTAAAAATCATACTTGTTGAATTGATGTCGTTGAAGTAGCCCGATCTGCCTAAATCGAACAGCAGGTCCCTATAATACTCTCTATATTGCGATGCTTTTGCCCGGTCAATAAAAATCTGACGATATTTCTCATCCAGCTTCAAAAAAAAGAGTTTAGATTCCTTTTTAAGCCCGATAAGCTGTCCATATCCAGAGCGATCGATACAACCACAGAATTAGCTAAATCGATACATGCTCTTACAAAGGTAAACTGGTTGGTGATCAAAAATTTTACGATTCTGTTGACCAACCTGGAATAGTCCACATACAGATTTTTGAGGACATAATCGCAATGAAGTTTCAGCGTATCTATGAACATTCGGAACATGCGGAATCTGGTTTCGATATGAAGAATGTAATTAGGTGTTGTGACAGAAAGACCAAAAATTCTTTTTAGAAATAAGCGAAGCAGTTTTCGAGATCCTCATAATATCTGCAGCCCCAAATTTGCGCGGCGTTGTGCAAAAAGTTTAAATTTAACCGAATGTGGAGTAGCTTTGTTCGCTATGCACTTTTTCCAAGATACAAATAACGCGGCCTTAGCTTCCCGAAGTCTTGAAGTGACGTGTTTTTTCATACACAGATTGCTTTAAATTATTACTCCGAGATACTTAAATTCTTTAACGGCTTTTATATTCTGCCCCTGTTGTAGCTTCCATTTCTCATTACTTGCATATCGCCGGTATCCTTTTCTGAAGATCATGATATTTGATTTGTTAAGGTTAATTGACAAGTTCCATGTATTGCAATATCTTGTAGTAGGTTAAAGGTCTTACTTAAGGTGGCGCTACAGTCCGGGGTGGACGTGGGCCTCAGCCAACAAGCTTCGCCAACCAGCTCTGTCTCTAGCTAGCCGTCTCAAGTCTCGCACGCGAAGTTGGCTAAAGTCCCCTTCCACTTGCGTGACCTGAGTCACGGCCCTTCCACTTGCGCCACCTGAGTCTCGGTGCTCCTCTACCGCGCCATCCCTGCGGTGTGGATTCGAAGATTTTCCGGGCCGGGGCGTTGGTGTTCACCTGCTCAAGATGACCCAGCCATCGTAGACGTTGTGTTTTGACTCTTTTGGCTAGGTCGGTATCGCTGTACAGCCCGTACAGTTCGATGTTATATCTCCTCCTCCACTCTCCGTCTATGCAGACGGAACCGTAAATCGTCCGAAGAATTTTCCTCTCGAAGCAGCTACTCAAAGCAGTTACTCTCGAAGCAGCTACGCAAAGGGCTTTGCTACTCAATTGCCTTCTAAGCCCAGCGAAACAGCGATTGGCAAGAGTTATCCTTCGTTTGATTTCAGCGCTGGTGTCATTGTCTGAATTGATAGCGGAACCCAGGTAGACAAAGTCCCTAACTACCTTAAAGTTATAGCTATCGATGGTGATGTTTTGTCCAAGACGTCGGTGTTAGGTGTCTTTTCTTGATGACAGCATATACTTGGTTTTGCCCTCATTGACTGCTTAACCCATATTCGCCGCTTCCGTGCTATTACTCACGAAGGCTTTTGTGACATCACGCTTTGTTCTACCGATTATGTCAATGTCGTCTGGGTATGCGAGTAGTTGAACGGACTTTTGAAAGATTTTACCTCTGGTGTTGGCGCGAGAGCTCTGCGCATGACCGCGCGTCGCCTTGTCTAAATCCTTTTTTGTCGTCAAAGAGGTCGGTGAGGTCTTTGCCGACCTTGACAGAACAGCGTGAGTTTTCCATCGTCATTCTGGTTAAAGATCATTTTCTGAAGTTGTTTAGGAGGCTCTGCTAACAAAACGAAGTCATCAGCGTACAATAAGCCAGGTATAGTTTCTCCAGCAATTGACACTCCGCCTTGCACATGCTCAATTATATCCTCAATAAAAAGTTTGAACAAAAGGGTGCTCAGCGGACATCCTTGCTTAAATCCCGTTGAAGAGCTAAATTCTTCGGAAAGATATTTTCCATCCCAAATTCTTAAGGCATCCTTTACGTAAAGAGCTCTTACAGTAGCGATGACTTTTGTAGAGACCCCAGCGTGGAAAAGTCAAAAAACAGAGCTTCCCTATCAATGCTGTCAAATGCTGCCTTTAAATCGACAAAAAAGACTTAAAGTTTTCTTCCACGGCTCCGTTACACTTCCACTATATTAAATAGTAAAAACATTTGATCTATTGTCGAGTACACGGCTCGAAATCCTGCTTAAAATTCACTGAGCTTTGAGTTCCGACACGCGCAGGCTTTAAGTCTTGCAAATATCATTCGTCCACACAGCTTCATTGACGCATCTAGAAACGAAATTCCACGCTAGAAAGATGCAACCGACGCATCTGCTTTTTTGAATAAAGGAAAGATAACCGACGATAAAAAAACTAGGTGGAATGACTTGCGACTCGAAAATTTGGTTGTAACAGTTCAAAAATCGGATCAGAAACCTAGCGTACTCAAAAAATTCACTCGAAATTCTGTCAGTTCCGGCTGCTTTGTTGATTTTAGCGAAATTTAATGCTGTGTGTAATTCGTCTTCAGAAAACGCTTGTTCTAAACAATTATCCTAGATAAACGGCATACTATATTGAATTCTTGTGGCCCTGCATTCAATATTAAGGAGCAGGCTTATTCGACGGACGGACATGGCTTATTCGATTCAGAGTTCGGTCTCGATTTTTCACCATGTTACAAACTATGTGACAAACACAAACTTAGAATACCTCCTATCCTCTGGGATGGGGTATAAACAGTTTTTTCCAGTTTTTTCCTTCCTTTCCCGGGCATAATTATACCGATAAAATATCAGAAAACCGTTGTTATAACTTTTTCAGCTGACGAAAATATTTAAACTGTTATGGAGCACTTATGTCTGTAAAAGTTTCAAGTTTCAAATTCATTATTCTTATACCCGAACTAGGGTACCTCTATTAATTTTAATGCATAGTTTCTAACACCGTGGAATAATCAGCGTAGACCAAGAAGACCTTTGGGCACCAGTGGGCATCGAATAAACTGAGTTTAACAAATAATATAAAGTTGATTATTATTTGTCAAAGTAATTATACTATTTGTTAAGTTAATATAACAAATAATATAATATACCTATTCAAATAATATAAAATAAATAAATAGAGTGGCGCAACAGCTCGAGGTGAACCAGGGCCAACTTCTCAACAATGTATGCTGGTGTGTTAATTTCTTTACATACAAAGGGACCTACAATTTTTTGCCGAATCCGAACGGCACTTTGAGAAGTTTTTCAAGACAAGTCTTTTTTTTCAGGTGACGATGGCAGGATTCGAACCCAGACCTCCGGCGTAGTAAGCACACACACTAACCACTACGCCACGGCACCCCAATATCACAAATTACATAATAACTAGATATTCAACTAAAGCGTCCCTTTCCCCCCAAAACCCATTTGTTTATTTGTTGTTGTTGTTTTGAGTTCCGTGTCGGTGAATACGTGTGAGAAAAGTAAACAAAAATTTGAGAGCCCGCCAAAATAGCGAGGTGAATTTCACACTGACATTTGAAAAATTTAAATACATATCTTAAAAATAGTCATAAAAGATAACACACAAGTCATTAAAGTCAAAATGACAATTCTGTTTTAATTTTGCCCACACTTGGGGTGAGCCTACATTGAGACTACAAAATCGTAAAATTTAGTTCATTTGAATGTGCCTGGAAATACTGGAATGTTTATGACGTAATTGGTTCTTTTTACGAATTTGGTCTTTTTTTCAATAAAGTTCGGGTCACAAATTACTTAATAACTAAATATTCAACTTGTGCGTCCCATTTCCCCCAAAACCTATTTGTTTATTTGTTGTTTATGCTTTTTGGTTCTGTGACGGTGAATGCGTGTGAGACGCTTATTATTATTATTACGCAGTTGGGCTTTTCTTTTCTCCAGAATCGTTCATGTGTTATTGATGTTCAGTTTTTAATTATGTAGGAATGCAGAAAATATTAGTTATTCAGCAAAACAAGAGCAACAGTTACGAAACAATCGAGAAAACTTCCATTTTAGGAAAAGGCTTTTGATTTTTACTTGCGTAAAATATTAAGCGTTCCCAAATTTAAGAAAAATGAAGAAGTTTAGAAGCATTAAATATAGCTTTCATTGGATTGCATCACTGAAACTTTTTTTTACTTGTGATTAAATTTGTTTGTTTAATGAATGCTTCTTTTGGTGTCAATCTCTATTGTTACCTACAAAAATATACATAAAAATTTTTCTTTCGGCTACTTTGCTATTTCACTGACAGAAATCAATTTCAATGTGCTACTGGTTTTTTTTACGAAATGGGTTCACTCAAAAGTGCATTATTCTTCTGTTCTCAGTTGCCAATTTGACTTTTAATGTTCAACTCTAATCTCAAATGCATGCAATAATATCGACTTGGAAGGATAAGGATGACAATTATATATAATATTGATTTGTTCGAATATTGAAATCAAATTATAGGTATAATAAAAAAAAAATAAAAGTGCCTTTGAACCTTTCTAATGACTTTTACTTTTTAAAATACTAACGATTGATTTCGTCAAAACATGTAGAAAACATTTTATTGGTACTTAACAGTAAATTTTGCTTTTTAAAGCTTTAATCCGGTAACATAAAACACAAACTTATCAGAGGCACAGGCATTTAGGCAGTAAAGAATTAGATTCATTTGCGCTTTTTGTGTTTTGTTTTTAACTATATATGAAAATATTAAGAAGGCATTTGAAATACATTATGTATAACTGAAATACAATTAAGATAAAAATGATTTTAAGGTCTCTAGCAAAACAAACATTAATGTAGCACGACCCATTATGTGGCGACTTCCAGATATTGGAATTCGTTACAATTTTTGTCCGGTAGACGGAGCAAAAAGCTGATTCCGCCATGTTTTCGTGGTGAATCACTTGAACTTCGTGGTGAATCTCTTCAAGTGTGGAATACATTGACAAAATGTGAGAGTATGGTAGTTTTCCAGGTATATCCATGGCAACAGCTTGTAGGCCCCTCGGCTTTCCAGTCTAGTTGAACATCTAATTCATTAAGTAATTTGTGCCCACTATTATTCAAATAATATATAGACCAATCATAATGGATTCACTTTGATGGGGTATAAAAATTCCCTTGTTTTTTCACATGACGTTATTGTCCTGACTGAGACTTGGCTCAACGCCAGTACAACTGACGCGGAACTGTTTCATAAAGAGTTCCTTGTTCATAGAGAAGATAGATATAAAAATAATTTAGTAGGTCTCGATGGAGGTGTCTTAGTTGCTGTTCAAAAAGTATCGTCTCATGACATCGAATTTCCTTTTCCAGTTAATGCAGAAGTTATGTGTGTTAGGCTTGATATACAGTCAAAATACATTTATGTTGTTAACGCCTACATACCTCCGGACAGTCCAATTGAAACATACTCTGAGCTTGCTAAGGCTCTGGAATACATTTTTGATCTTACTTGTAGCAACAGCACAGTGTTGTTGCTAGGTGACTTTAACCTCCGTCCTCTAAAATGGATACCATCCGAAGACGACACCCATTTTGTTCCATGCATTTCCTCACCTCGAGAAGCTCTCAACAAACTTGACGATATTATTTCGTTTGACTTACAGCAAGTAAGCTGTATAAAAAATAATAATAATCGAATTCTCGATTTAATTTTTACTTCTGACGCCATTAGTACTGTTGTTTGCAAATCTGCACACAACATTGCTAAGATAGATACTCATCATCCTCCGTTGGATGTTTTTTATACCCCATCCCATAGGATAGGAGGTATATTAAGTTTGTCACATAGTTTGTAACACGGTGAAATAATAATGGTAGACCCCCAAGACCTTAAGGGCATATGATCGAGACCGAATTCTGAATCGAATGAGCCATGTCCGTCCGTCCGTCCGTCTGTATGTCACAAGTTCTTAGGCCTTAAATTTTGAGCTCGTACGTCAGGTGCACGTCATGCGAAGCAGTACAAGTGTAAACATTTTTCAAATCCGCCCAAAGACACGCCCACAATCGGTATAAATATGCAACTACCTCCAGATTTTTCAACACTGTAAGACGTTCTAAAAGGCTGAAATTTGACATTTAGCATCTCTTAGTGAATGTAAGACACAAAAAAGACAAATTTAATTGGTAAACGTCCTCTAGTGGGCGTGGCATCTATTTTAAGAGTAAATTTTCAAATGCAGTTTACTCAGTATTTTTGCCCGAAATTGAAAAAAAATTGCTGAATATTTTATGTAGAAAACACTTAGTTTCACATTTTGTTCATACAAGACATTGGGCCCCGCCCACATTTGGAGGCAGAATTGAAGAAAAACCTAAAATTTTCCCAAACCTTTAAAATTTGAACCAAAAAATTGCATTTTTACGTATAATTAGGTGTAACTTGGAAGTATCTCTGGAAATATCTTATAATTAATAGTTTGTAATTAGGGGCGGTTGGACCACGCCCCTTTTCGAAGTTTGCATTACTTATAAAATGTCAAAAAATAACTATGCCATCAGCATTTTACAATGTGGGATGGGATGGGGTATTCAACGGTCCGTTTTACGGACCGACTGTAACTTCTGCGTACACACTGTAGCACTTACTCACTGGTTTTGACTTAAACTGTCACGTTCATGAGAACAATGATCCGTATGACAGTTCGTACACTTTTGATTTTCGTAAGACTGACTTCCGTATACTTTCTCACAAACTAAGTGAAATGAATTTCGCTGAAATTTCTCAGACATAAAAGAAGCAGTAGAAAATTTTTATTTTAAATTAAATTTGGTTTTTAATAATATTGTCTCCAAAAAACTTAATAAAAATTCTAATGATAGTCATCACTGGTATATCCAGGAGTTAAGAACACTAAGGAACAAAAGGAACAAATCGTGGAAAAAGTACATTTTCACGCTGGACCCGTCTGACTATGATAATTACCTATTAATATTTCACGAGTTCAAATCCCTCTGTACTATTTTATATAATAATTATATCTCTAAAATGAGTTCGTGTTTTAAATCTAATCCCATCAAGAAAAGTGATGGCCTTCCTAATCATTTTATATACAATAATATTTCTTCCAAGGACCCCACGGTTATTTGTAATTCCTTTGCGGATCACTTTTCTAAGTCCTTCAGAAACACGCCCTTCTTTATTGACACTAACTATTATGACTATCTTGAGCCACTATTATGACCCACAAGTAAATTTTAACGAAATTCCTGTACATTTGGACACAATTTTAAAGTTCTTATCCGACCTTAATGAGGATTGTTTCACAGGTCCAGATAGAGTCCCGTCAATAATATTGAAAAAGTGCAGCAGCATCCTAGCCAATCCTCTTCAATACCTTTTCAAACTTTCGCTCTCATCTGGTACTTTTCCGTCGGTTTGGAAATCATCTTATATTATGCCAGTTTTCAAAAAAGGGAATAAATGTGAAATATCGAACTACAGGCCCATTGTTAAACTTTCATCTATTCCTAAGCTACTCGAACAAGTGGTTTTCGATAGTTTAGTTTTCTTTTGTCGCAACATCCTTCCAAAACAACAACATGGCTTTGTTAAAAATAGGTCTACAATTACTAACCTACTATCGTTTTTCAGTAAATGTTCCAACCCAGTTGAGAGCAGTTCCATGGTTGACTGCATGTATACAGATTTTTCTAAGGCATTCGACTTCATTTCGCATGAAATAATAGTGTTTAAAATTACAGCTCTTGGCTTCCCCCCACAAATTTTGCTCGTTGGGTTACTTCTTACCTTAGCCTCAGATCTTATCAAGTTAAATTTCGAGGAATTTTACTTGATAAGAGTAAAATATAAGAGTTTTCCTCTGTCTTGACTTCATTGTCAGATGTCCCCCAAGGTAGTCACTTAGGCCCCGTCCTCTTCATACTAGCTATATACGATGCTTCTTCGAGGATCAACTTTAGTGAAGTACTTGCATATGCCGACGATATGAAAATATCTAAAGTCATAAAATCATCAATTGACCATGTCCTTCTTCAGTCCGATTTAGCAAGTTTCGCTACCTGGTGTTGCAAAAACTGTCTCAGCCTCAACCCAGTTAAGTCTCAAGTTGTGGCCTTTTAAAAAAAAGTGTACCTCCGTCACACGTTTATTTCATTAATGAGCACACTCTTTGCCGCGTTCTAAGCTTTAGGGACCTTGGTGTTTACTTCAATCACAACCTAGATTTCTCTGAACACATAAATTACATCGTTAATAAGTCCAGCTGCATGTTAGGTTTCATAAAAAGATGGTCGAAAGAATTTAGTGACCCTCATGTCACTCTCTCCCTCTACAATAGTTTTGTTCGACCCCAACTTGAGTACGCCTCGCAAGTATGGAATCCTTCGCAGTCGTGAAGCAATTCAGCGAAGATTGAATGGGATGACCCTTTTAACCTTCCCCCATACAGCCAACGACTAAAACTGCTAAACTTGCAAAGCTTATCTCAACGGCGAACCAATAGTGAGCTGATGTTTATTCTTCAACTTACACTAGGCCACATTGACGCACCTGATCTTCTTTCATGTGTGAAATTTAAGTTTCGAGGAGGATCGCATCGATTAATCGCATGTGTTCCGTTTATAATTCTTACAGTAGTCTAGTCGAACTTAAAATTGACGAAGCTAAACTTAAAGCGCTGCTTAAAGAATTGTTATAATTGTTTTAAGTAATGTTACTTTTTATACTTTATGTTACTTTTTATACTTACTTTATGTTTTCTGTTTTGTGTATGGTGCTAGCATGACTTAACCACTAACACCTACACAACTGATGAGCCTGTGTAAGCATTTATTGCTGGGCATACTTCTGCTTGTAGATGTTGCTTGCATTAAGCACGCTACAACACAGTTCTGATAGTGTTTTAAAAAAAGACAATCTGCATCGGAGTTAAAAATCGGATTGATCGGAAAATATCAATCGGATTAGTTATAGCCAAGTGTGTTCGGAACATTTTTATCGGGACAAAATTCAGCGGAAAAGAGTCATCGGAGCAGAGTACTAAGTCATTTGAGTATTTTTTAGGTGAAGCTATCAGCATTCGCCATCATTTCTTTGTATCAACCCGCCTACTCACGTTATGGCAAATAAGTACGAACGTGCATTGTCTGAGCTTGATTACTCAAACTTAGCAACCGAATGACTAAATTGCAGACGCAAATTTACCGTATACATATACTTCGCTTTGGAAAAAGCCGAAGAAGATGAACCCACAAAAATTGCAACTTTTCTTTGGCTAATTGGCACCTACGGCGCAAACATCTACAACACCTTATACCCAAACGACGGCGCTGATGCAAGGAACAGCACGGCGGAAGTTGGATGATAAACGCAAGAAATTCAACGAGCATTGTTTGCTACAATGAAAAATTGCTATGGAATCTTTTAAGTTTAACATGATCTTCCAAAAAGTGCATCAAACTTTCATCGAGTTTGAAACAAAATTGCGAACGCACTTACGACACAGTGATTTTTTGTGCCTGTGTGGCAAGTCATTCGAAAATCGTATGTTGCGAGACAGAATCATCGTGGGAGTGAGCGACGTACAATTACAGTTGAGACTGCTAGACTGTAGTGACGCAAATATGGGAAAAGTAATCGAGACGTGTAAAATATAAGAGGCGGGCAGTAAAAACAAAGACCTACTAGAGCAACAATAGTGAATGAAGTCGAACGTGCGTCGTGGGACACAAAGAAGAAGACGCATGGGCAACACTATTCAGCCGTGACGATAACCGCAGACTAATTCAGGGATCAATTGCGAACGTCAGCTGGAGTGATGTAAAAGGTAATAGCGTTAATAAAGTAGTTAGGAAATTAAGTAGCAAGTGGTCAGCGGAACAGATCTCAAATGCGTTCTCAAGTTAATTAAAAAGTTAAATATCGTATTGCAAAATCAAAAAATTAATTATCCTGTATTTGATTACAACAATAATAAAATACAAATTTTTGGAACAGCCAAACTGAAGTGCAGGGATGTTAATTTAGGAAACGAAAATTTTGCAGAATTCATGGTTGACAATGACAAATTGGAAACGATACTGGGACTAAAGGCGTATGTAAACTTAAAATTAATAAAACGTTTGGATCAGGTGGTTAGTAATGTTGCGTGCTCAGAATCTAAAGAAGTAGGTATTCGTGAATAGATATAAGGATGTTTTCCAAGGTTTGGGCAAATTCCCAGGTACGTTCTCGTTCTCCATTGACTTGAGAGAAGATTTTAAGCCGTTGTTTCAATACAAAAAGCGGATAACGAATGCTATGCCGTTAATGTGCCGAATTATCTCATCCTTTAGCTCTTTTTGCTGGCTTACCGACGTACACCTTTTCTTTCAAATAACCCCAAAGAAAAAAATTCAACGGTGTCAAGTCACATGTTCTTGGCGGCCAATTGACTTCGCTACCACGTAGATTAACACGGCTATTGAATTTGTCGCGCAAAAGAGCCATTGTTTCGTTAGCTGTGTGGCAAGTTTCACCGTCCTGTTGAAACCGCATATCGTCAACATTCATATCTTCAAATTCGGGCCATAAATGACGAGCCTGAGAGGTGCAATTGTTGGGCACGACGACGAACTGAGGTGGACGGCTCTTCAGCCACGCTGTCGCGAACAGCAGCAATATTTTCTGCGGTACGAGCTGTACGAGAATGCACTGGTGTTCTCACATCTCCTACAGATCCGGTTTGCTCATATTTTTTCACGATTTTTCCGATTGTACGCACATTTGGACGATTCAATTGAGCAAAAAAATCACGAAGTACACTACATGTATTTTGATTTGAACGCCCATTTTCATAATAAGCCTGAATAACTTTAGCGCGTTGCTCGATTGTGTATCTTTCCAGGGATCACATTGAGTCTCAAATTGAGAAATGTCAAATGAAATGCAGAAAAAAACTTGGTTTGCATTCAACATTGGTCCTTAAAATTTAACCAACATTTTATATTATAGGCAAGAAAAAATAACGTAAAGTTCAATAAGGATAAAATGCAGAACCAAAATAACGAAAGATTCAACCGCAGTTGAAATTTCGGGATGCAATTCTGCGAATGAAACAAGTGGGAAAGTGCAACAGTGCGTATGCAAAAGCTTCAGTCCGTCTGCGACGGATTGTAAAACACCCGACCCTTCCAAAAAAGAAAACTGCCACGCCTCCAAAAATTGGACAAGATGTAAAAATTTAACTGTTGAATGCTAAACGCTAGGTAGTTGCATATATTTTGGACTAAGACCCCGCTATTTTAGCGAAAAAATCACTGTTTTTAAAGCCACGCCCACAAAAGATAATATTTACAAACACGTGAGTGAGTGCAGTATATACCCGACCCTATATACCGTGCAACACCAAATCTTGGAGTTTCTTGGCCCGAATTCATATTTTATTTGTGTAGACCACGCCCCCAAAAGTGGGCATGGACTAAAAATTAAAATAAATTTTTTGTAAATTGGTTAGAATCATGAGAAAATTCAATAAAAGGCGAAAATTATTTCGGAAAAAATTGGGCGGAGCCCAAAACTGTATGGAGCAAACTTAGCAAATAGTTATATCTTCAAAAATTGCCTTATAATTTGTGAACTTCATCCCATAGGATTTGTTGTCACATAGTTTGTAATACGGTGAAATAATAATGGTAGACCCCCAAGACCTTAAGGGCATATGAACGAGACCAAATTCTGAATCGAATGAGCCATGTCCGTCCGCCCGTCCGTGCATCCGTCCGTCTGTCTGTACCTCACACGTTCTTATTCCTTAAATTTTTAGCTAGGGAGCTAAAATTTGGTGCATAGGTTCACTGTTAACCGGAGCAGTACAACTGTAAACATATTTCAAATCAGCCCACAGACACGCCCACAATCGGTGCAAACGTGCACCTACAGAGCTTTCAAAGCTGTAAGACGTCTTAAAAGCCTGTAATTTGGTATGTCATTTTATAAGGACTGCAAATTTCGAAAAGAGGCGTGGTCTAACCGCCCCTAATAACAAACTATCAATTATAAGATATTTCCACAGATATTTCCAAGTTATGCTTAAATGTACGTAAAAATGCAATTTTTTGGTTCAAATTCAATATTTTTGAAAAATTGACCCCTTAAAGGAGCGTGGCTAAAAACTTTATATAAACGGAATCTCGACTGAAGCCTCGTTTAGCTTACCTGCTACTTTTTTGTTTCATGCTCTTCTAAATTAGGCTCAAGGCCAGTCGAAATTACGTTAATTTGGGAAATTTCAGGTTCTTCTTCAATTCTGCCTCCAAATGTGCAAGTGGCTTAAAGTCTTGTATGAATAAAAGACTGAACTAAGCGTTTTCTACGTAAAATATTGTGCATTTTTTTTTCTATTTCGAGCAAAAATATTTAATAAACTGCATTTGAAAATTTTCCCTTAAGATAGATGCCACGCCCACTGGAGGAGGTTTACCAAATGAATTTTTCTTCTTTGCGTCTAACATTCATTAGGAGATGCTAAGTGTCAAATTTCAGCATTTCAGAACGTCTTACAAATTTGAAATCTCTGGAGGTAGTAGCACATTTAGGCCGATTGTGAGCGTGTCATGCTCATGTTTAAGAGTAAATTTTCAAGTGCAGTTTACTCAATATTTTTGCTCGAAATTGAAAAAAAATTGCTTCATATTTTATGTAGAAAACTTAATTTTAGGTAGTTTCACATTTTGTTTATAAAAGACTTTGTGCCACGCCAACATTTGGAGGCAGAATTGACGAAAAGCCTAAAACTTTCCAGAAAAACTTAATTTCGACTGGCCTTGAGCCTAATTTAGGAAAGCATGAAACAAAAAAATTAGCAGGCTAGGTAAACGAGACTTCAGTCCAGATTTCGTTTATATAAAGTTTTTAACCACAACCCATTTTAGGGGTCCATTTTTCAAAAATATTGAATTTGAACCAAAAGATTGCATTTTTACTTACATTTAAACGAAACTCGGAAATATTTGTGGAAATTCTTTAAGTAATTGTTTATAATTAAAGGCGGTTGGACCACGCCCCTTTTCGAAGTTTGCATTACTTATAAAATGTCAAAAAATAACTATGCCATCAGCATTTTACAATGTGGGATAGGATGGGGTATTCAACGGTCCGTTTTACGGACTGAAACTTCTGCGTACACACTGTAGCACTTACTCGCTGGTTTTTTTTACATTCCTTCTCTTGTTAAAAATTTGAGATGGTCGTACATACAGATCTGTAGTGCACTTTCGACTAATTTTCAAACTTGATCTGGTTCAATGCGATTCCAGTGCACTTACATTTTCAGCTCTCAGCTTAAAATTTAAGGCCTAAAAGTTGTTAACATACGGACAGACAGACGGACATGACTTAAACGAATCTCCTGTCGGTCTCATTTATATCTCTAAAAGGTCTTAGGAGTCAACGGTGATTATTTCACTGCGTTTCAAACTATAACTATATCAAGCTTAATATACACTGGGTCGGGTATAAAAACTAATAAACAGATTGAATATTTTAAGGTTTTTAGGACTTTTAGAATATTTGGCCAAATTAATTCGTAATTTGTCACAAAATACGGCTGAGCTGCGTAATTAATCTTAAGGATGTAGAATTTAAGTAGACTGAAAAATATCACAAAGAATTCAATAAATTTATTAATGTTTTGCCATCGGAGCCAGTCTAAGCCATCTATGACCCGAGACTTCCGGCCGTCATTCAAACAGACGCATTAAAAGATGGGTTTGATTGAATGATGACGGAGAGAACAGAAATGGGCAAAAATCGAAAAGGAATAATTGTTAGCAATCGTGTTTGCATGTAAAAAATCCCACTTAATGCTATACGGCCGAGAGTTCACCGTCGAGAGTGACCACAAACCTCTGGAAACTTTGTTAAGGCGGGACATTAATGATGTGACTATGCGCCTTCAAAACGTGTTCATGTTTCCTCTAAAATACCCCCTTATGACTGTAGTTTACAAACCAGACAAGCAAATGTAAGTACTGATTGCCCGCCAAGGGCACAACTTTCGGAACGTGGGGAATTATCAAATGTAATTCATTCTGTGGCGGGTGGCCAGGCTATCATCACCTTAATAAATTAGGTCACGATTTTTACAAGGTCAGGTCAGAAATGCATGAAGAAAACGATTTGTTGTTCTGGAATCATATGCAGTGGTGGAAATTCGATTATCAAGAGCAGCATGTCTTTTTGTTTCTAATAAAATTGAAATATTTATTATAAAATTTGGATGTAATTAAAAGCATATTGATAAGATAAAAAAAATCAACTCAAAATTTTACTGTTAGATAAAAAATTTTAGGATACAGAAGCCGAACTTTTTAAAATGATGAAAAATAGGTGGAAGTTCGATTATGAACAAATGCAGCTTTTAATGGTTTTTCTAAATTTCGTTGACTTCTTATATATTTTTTAAATTATAATAGTAATAACGAATCATCATCTATTTTCTAGTAACTTACCAGGAAGATTTGGCTTTGATATGATAGGGATTTTAAGCTTTTAAGGGCTGACTGGTGACCAAGCCTCTTTAAGCTCAAGGCTTAACGTCGAATTGTCTCACAGGTGCAGGCAAACCTAACGTTCAAAGGTCTTTCACAAATTATCGATGGAGTAAAGGCCTAAGACCTCGAGCCAGCCACGTCATAACCTCAAAACTGCTTTGCTAAAACCAGTATTTTCTGGACCTTGTGTTGCGGACCGTCGCAGTATCCTTTCAGTATATGAAATTTTGGTCTAGCTTTTTTGATCTAGCATATCGGTATAGAAAGAGAACATAAAATTTATAAGTAACTAGCCAATTTGAGATTAAAAAGCTATTCGATTGGTTTGGTTGTTAATCAGAGAAGCTGAGAAGCTTAAAGTTCTTACCATGTCAATTCCAAACCACCTTGCGGATGTGCTAGAAAAAAGAGGCGAATCCATTCTTCATAAAGGTTGCCATTTTGCAAAAAAAAAAATCAGCAAAATTAAGAAAAACCGCTAAAAGCTGAAGTAAAAAAAATTATATAAAAGTTACTGTTCATAATCGAATTTCCACCACTGTATTAGTCATTCCATCTGAAATGGAAAGTATTGAGTTAGCTTCATTAACCGCATCTAGGAACTGAAAAGACTCCCGCACGGGCAAGAGTGCTGTACTATTGTCCGGGAATGAGTACACAAATAAGGGAGGCCGTAGCTCGTGGAATCATGCAATGTGTGCAAGAAATTTAAAAGAACAAACCAGAAAGAACCGTTAGTACAGGAAGAAATTGCAAAGAACCCATTTAACATGGTCGCCATGGATCTGTTTAAATGAGCAGGTCAAGACTATATTGTATTGATGGATGCATACTCAAATGACCACCTGTGTCCAAAACAAAACTTCAAAGCAAATACTAGGATACCAAACGATCACTAAGTGTGACAATAGTCCGTTCGCATCGTCGGTCGTCGGAATTTTATCGTTTTGCGACCGAATACATTATCAGGTTTAAGTTTTGAAGTCCAAGGTACGCACAAAGTAATGACTTAGCTGAGAAAGCAGTTGTCATTGCGGAAAGCCTTCTCGAGAGGTGTTATAAGGCAAACGGCATAATTAACTTCCAATATCGAGTGCTCGAGTACAATACTACGCCCACAGCAAGAATGCGTGCGACGCCATAAGAACTGTTTTTTGGTAGACATATAAAATCAAAATTACCAGTATCGGATTCGCTCTTCGTCAGAAGCAAGTATTGCGATTCTGAGATTGGAAACAAATTTAGATAAAAACTAGTGGGAGGGCTACAATCCGCTTTGGCGAATCGTTGGGTACTCTATCCCAATTGACCACTGTCAAGCTTCGAATTGCGTCCTAAATCTTGGTTGTTAAATTTTAAGTTTCTATTAACTTTAATTATATTTAGAATTTATCAGTTAAGGGTATCCTTCCCTAAGAAAGGGGCCCGGCATCAGCCCCTTTTCAATAACATCGTTTTATACCCGACCGACCCAAAAAACATACTCCCGAGAGTTGTGCTTTAAAAACCCCAGAAAATCTCTTATAAGACTTTCATAAGACTCTTTAATACTCTCAGAGCAAAACTAATTTTGCTCTCAAAATATTCTTGATCAAAGATTATAACTCTGCCAGAGCTAATGGAGACCTAAACACTTATAATGAAAGTTTTGTTATAATAGTTGAACTCTGAAGTTACTCTCAAAGAGTAAAACTATTAGATATAAGAAGAATCATTATGAGAGTTTCGTAGCTCGTCTGTCAAAACCTGACGTATTTTACTTTTTCGACCAGGGATTGTCGAACAAATCATATGAAAATATTAATATGATAAATATTAATATTAATCATACGAATAATTAATTAACTATCCAACCTAGACTGTGCAGATGAGGAAAAAGTTGTTGTGTTTATTCTGTTCTTTAAATTCGTCCAAAAACAAAGTGCATCAGGTCAACCATTTTGCGCTCATCAGAACCCAAACAAGACTCTTATCCTATCCTTTTTATACCCTATTCCACAGGAATGGAGTATATTAAGTTTGATACAGGCGAAAATGTAACATAGAGAATAATGACGATAGACCTCCAAGTCCTTAAGGGCATATGATCGAGACCGACTTCTGAGTCGAATGACCCATGTCCGTCCGTCCGTTCATCCGTCTGCCCGTCCGTATGTCACCAATTTTTAGGCCTGAAATTTTGAGCTAGGAAGCTGAAATTTTGTACGTAAGCTCTGTCATCCGAAGCAATACAAGTGTTAAAATTTTTAAAATCCGCCCGCAGACACGCCCACTATCGGTCTAAATGTGCAACAACCTCGGGTGCTTTCAAGACTGTAAGACGTCGTGAAAAGCTGGACGGAAAGAAGTAACTGGACGGTATGGAAAACAAGAAAATAAACGAATGGAAAAGAGAATAGGAATGAAAAGAAGAATAGGAATGAAAAGGAGAATAGGAATGGGAATAGGATGTACTGCTATTAGGATATGAAGCTATTTTATACGCACTGTTGCACTTACTCACTGGTTTTAAGAAGCGTCCGTCCGTAAGAACAACATAATACGAATATTTTTTTGAATTACGGCACATAGCAGCACATCTCGAGCACATCACAGCACAACTTTTATTTTTTATAAAATCTAGTGAGAGGGTTACAATCCGCCTAGGCGAATCGTTGGATAGACCATCCTAATTGACCATTGTCAAGCTCGAAAATGCGTCAAAAATGTTGGTTGTTAAATTTCAAGCACCAAAATGCGTCGAAAATCTTGGTTGTTAAATTGCAGTTTCTATTAACTTTAATTGTATTACGAATTTGTCAGTTAAGAATCTACTTTCTTAAAAAGGGGCGTGGCATCAACCCCTTTCTCATAAAATAATTTGTTTTATACGCTTTTCCACAGGAATGGAGTATATTAAGTTTTATACAGGCGAAAATGTAACATAGAGAAATAATGACGATAGACCCCCAAGACCTTAATGGCATAAGATCGAGACCGAATTCTGAGTCGAATGAGCCATATCCGTCTGTCCGTCCGTCCGTCCGTATGTCACCAATTTGTATGCTTTAAAATTGTACGTAAGCTCTCTGTCATCCGAAGCAATACAAGTGTTGAAATTTTTTAAATCTGTTGTCTAAATGTACAACAACCTCCGGTGCTTACAATACTGTTAAACGTCGTGAAAAGCTGAAATTTATTGCTCAGCATCTTTTAATGATTAGAAGTCATAAAAAAAAATAAAGTCCGCGGACCGCCCCTTGTGGGCGTGGCGTCGAGTGAAAGTTTATGTGTTAATGCACCAAGAGAAATGCAATGCTGCATTTATGTTGAATTGTTCTTTTTTTTTATTGTTATTACATATTATAGCGTAAGCAATTTGTTTTTTTAGTATAAATAGATGAAATTAATCAATAAAGAATGAGTCTGACTCAATTAATACTAAAGGAAATACTTTTTCTTTACAATTACTTCTTCGATTTATCATTACCGATACAAGAATCGGCTAAACATATTCATCAGAATCAAGGTTTATGCACTTTAGATTCAAAATAAACATTCGAAATAAAAGAATTTCGAATTAAGGATTTTTGGAAATTCGAATTTCGTTCAAGGAATTTCAAAAAGCATGTACTGGGCTTAAACACAGTACAACTAGTTTAATTAGCTTCGTATTAGTGCGTACACTGGGCCATAACACAGTGGCTATTCGAAACGAGATCGCGTACATTTTCATTACATTTTTTTTCGTCATAAACTGGGCCATAACATAGTTCATCGTAAATTCGGGCACTAATTTAATTCACCTACTATACACGGAAGTACAACGTCGGATTGCTTCTGGAACGTTTTTACATGGTGTACTTCATCAGAAGAGAGCAAATTTGTAAAATGGACTTGGATACAATGACCAAGGTGCAGAATGTGGTTAGGCAGACAATTTGTAACCTCTGGAGGAACTACAAGAAGGATTCCCCCGACCGCAAAAATTACAGTTATTTGAATGATCGACTCCAGCAATTGAACTTCCTGCAGACAGAGTTTGATGAAACAGACTCCCAGATCAGGGAAGCAGGAGAGATCGATCTAGGCCAACCTAACTTCACTATTATAAGGATATCAAGAGGATTCAGGAAACATTCCTTGCAGATATTCAAGAAAAGCTTGATGCTTCGACAGGCAAAGCAGCTAGCGAGCTGGCTAAAGAGGATGATTTTTTTTCCGTGGATAGGAAAAACCTTCATGGCACTACGAGGACCATCCGCGCGTGCTCATAGTAGTGTGAGATTCTTACTCACTAAAAAACCTCCTTCCGTCAGACTACGACTAAGTTTCCTTAACAAGTAGTTCAAGCTTCTGTAGTAATCGCGTGTGGCAGGCTGCCTTCCAACAAAGGCACCTACAATACCGTCAATTTATGCGGTTTCATCTTATGCTGCTAGATCTAACGGTCTCATTCGTTGTAGTCGGCGCGTAATATTTGTCTGATCCAAAAATTGGATAATTTCATTGTTGCAGTGTCCGCGAAGACGAGTACTAAGTTTGCGAGCAAAGTTTGTTACCTCGACAGACACGACGGTTGTGATTCCTAGATCTCGGTGTAGATCGCTATTTCTTATGTACCATGGAACATTAAAGATTGCTCTGAGTGTCTTATTTTGAAAAGTTTCTAAAATAGATATATTGCTTGGTTTAGTACAAGATGGTTTTAGCACTTGCTTATACAAAAGCAGTTTGTTATACATGCTTAGTTGCGAAAATCTTCCGATAAGCCAATTCATTTCTCTTAACTTGATCTCGAGCTCGTCGCGTTTCTTTTTAACGTGCGGCTTCCATTTAAGTTTTACGTCTAGAGTCATTCCTAGATATTTCGCTTCATTTGAGTACGGGATTTGTACCGAGTTAATGAATAAAGGTTTGTTGTTTATCTTTTTATAAGTAAAGTTAACATGCGTTGACTTAGTCTCGTTAAGGACGACTCGTCAGCTCTTCGTCCAGTCGCATATTTTGTCTAAAGCGCGCTGGAGTTTCCCTGTTTATAATTCAACTGTCGTATCAATAGCGAGAATAGCAGTGTCGTATGCGAACGTAGCTAAAATTGTTCCCTCATCGTGGGGAATGTTTCTTGTATAAAGCAAAAATAATATTGGGCCGAGAACGCTTCCTTGCGGGACACCGGCATTTAGACCTGGTCGATTGTTGAATGCTTTTTCCTAAATCCGAATTGGTGATCCGGAATCAATCGTCTTTCTTCAATGATTGGTTGCAACCTTTTAAGCAACAGTTTCTCGAATACCTTAGATATTATCGGCAGTAGCGAAATAGGTCTGTATGACTTTTTGTCGTTTGGACATTTTCCATTATGACCTTGGCCACTTTCCATTCCCTTGGAACGTATAAAACTCTCATGGAAGCGTTAATAGAGTAGCTTGACCAAAGCTTTTTTCGGAAGCTCCTTTAGAATTTCGCTAGTAATTAAGTCGTAGCCAGGGGTTTGTGTTTTTCAGATTATTTATCGTTTGACGAAGTTCAGCCAATGGCACGGTTTTTATTCTATAATCTATTCTACTCTATTTATCTTATTCTATTTATCTTATTCTATACTCTATTTATCTTATTCTTCATTTATCTTATCTTATTCTTATTGCCCCCTTCGGGTAGGGGTTAGAATTTACCCGAGGTAAGGCATGCCTGTCGTAAGAGGCGACTAAAATCCACCCTCCGTATGCCGAGCGCGTAGCGCATACAAACCATGCAATGGACAAAACGAACGGAAGTAATACCCCAGGTGGTAATCCAGCATCACTGGCAAATCCACCCTCTTCGGAGGTAGGCTCTACGGATTCTGGGGAGAGCCATTTATTGCTTTCAAATCCCTTTATGAAGAAACCAAGGGTACCTCGATCACCACCACCTAGATCGATCTTTACGAAAAGAAAACGAGGCTCTTAGGAATCCCCGTGATACTACAAAACGTGAGGACACGCCGAAGCGTAAAAGCGAATACGTGACAGACGAAGAAGAGCTTGCACGTGAAACTAATCCGGCTCTCAAGAAAAGATCTACCAAAAAACGAAAAATTGGGTCTTCGCCAGTAGTTGAGGCCGTATATAAACACGATGAAACACCAACCGTGTCAAAAAAAGCGACAGCGAAAATTGAAGAAAAAATTCGCCGACCGCCTGCAATAAATGTCGTTGGGGTCGCAGACTACGGAAAGCTGCGAAATATCTTAAAAAATACTCTGGGGACGAAGTATAATTTAATTTCTCTTCGAAATAATGTATGGAAAGTCAATGTCGATGACTCTGATGCCTATCGCGCACTTTCGCAAAAATTAAATACCGAGAATGTACAATGGTATACTTACGAAAACAAATTCGAGAAGCCGCTTCGGGTTTTCGCTAGGGGACTTCACCCAACCTGCACGAAGGAAGAAATTGTTGAAGATGTTCAAGCCCAAGGCTTTAAAATTCTTGATGCCGTGAACATACTTAAGAAAGAAAAACAACGTACGGAAGGAGAAAAAGACACCGTGGTCAAGCGCGGTCTTCCTATTTTCATGCTGACGTTCGATAGGATTGAAAACATAAACGAAATATATAAAATAAAAACAATCCTAAATATCAGGGTAAAAATTGAGCCCAAGCAAAAGGGCAATAGACTAGTACCTCAATGTAAGCGATGCCAAGGCTTCCGACATACTCAAGCGTACTGCCAAAAAGAACCGCGATGTGTCAAATGCGCCGGTGGACATCTTTCAAAAGATTGCAACGTAAGCAGTCAGGCCCCAGCGACTTGCGCCAATTGTAATGAAAGTCACCCGGCGAGCTACCGAGGTTGCGAAATCGCAATAGAGCTACAAAAACGTCACGAAACTGTTAAGCAACATATTGTAGATAGGGCCACAACCCCAAAACTTTCTAGAGCTGACAAGCCGAAAACTCCCAAATCGGTCAGAAATACGAGATTGACGAGAAAAAATATACAAACTCCGCAAGAAAACGTCGCCGGTCCAAGTACAAAGGGAAAATCATCACTCATCGGCCCAAGATCGTACGCTGAAGTCGCGTCACACAAAAGCAAACCTCCAGAACCTACCACAACAGATTCGGTATCTCAAATATTATTTATGATATTGGAAAAGCTTGAGCAACAAACTAAAGTTAATCAAGTAATACTTGACAAACTGAGCGAGCTAGAGTTTAAACCTCGCAAAACCAATAACAAATCATGAATATGAAGCTCATTAACATACTTACATGGAATGCAAATGGTCTTTTAAAGAAAATCGACGAACTAGAAGTATTTCTACGGGAAAAAAATATTGACCTATGCCTGATTTCGGAAACACACTTTAAGAAGGGATCCGGACCCAAAATTAGAGGTTACATCGACTACCACGCGCATCATCCATCAGAAAATTCGAGAGGCGGATCCTCTCTTTACATCAAAGACTGCATTAAGCATTACAAAAACGAAGAAATTGAGCTTGACTCTATGCAAATAACTTCAGTATCGGTAAAAATAGGTCACCTAGATTATAATATTGCCTCGAGTTATTTTCCTCCACAGTATAGGCTAGCGGACGACGATCTTACTCCCCTCTTTGACTTACTTGGGTCGAATTTTATCATCGGCGGGGACTTTAATGCGAAAAACACCTTTTGGGGATCACGGTGCAATTCAACAAGAGGTAGAGTACTCTTCAAAGCTAGCATGAAACGTGGCGTGGTTTTCCTTTCGACGGGAAAGCCAACGTATTGGCCAACTGACAGAAACAAAATACCTGACCTTGTCGACTTCTTTATCGCAAAAGGGGTTCCCCGCCACCTCACAAATGTAGAAGAAGGCTATGATCTCTGTTCGGATCACTCGGCAGTCGTTTTGAAAATCGGCGGAAGTCTAGCAAAAAATGAGAGAGCGCCTAGGCTAACGAATAACAACACCGACTGGGATGGCTTTAGGAAATACTGTAAAGAAAATGTATCTCTACATGTACCACTTACAACCCCTTTAGAAATAGAAGACGAAGTCGATAAACTCGTTAGAACTATCCAAGACGCTGCTTGGAACAATACTTCTTTCCGGAAGACTGGAGTAAGGAAAAGCGGATCAATTTACCCGCGCGAAATTGAAGAGCTCATACGCGAAAAGAGAAAGGCTCGAAAGAGGTGGCATTTGTCTCGAGCTCCTCCTGATAAAACCATTCTGAATGGGCTATCTAACAAATTAAAGCACTTACTTCAAGATTTTAAAAGTCGCGAGACTACCAACTACCTCGAAAACTTGACTGCCGATAGAGGGTCAAACTATTCACTTTGGAAAGCCGTGAAGTCCATTAAAAAGCCCATAGTACACTCGGCGCCAATAAGAAAAGATAACGGTGAATGGGTAAAAGGCGACAAAGAGAAAGCAGATGTATTTGCAGAACATCTAGAAGAAACATTCAAACCGTTTGACGGGGAGCCGTTGGTTGACGATCTGTATCGCAATGCGGAATTAGACAATTATCGAATGAAAACCGTGACACTGTCTGAACTTCGTCAAACAATCCGAAATTTGAAGAATAACAAAGCTCCAGGCTATGACCTAATTACTGGGGAAATTTTGAAGGAGCTACCGAAAAGAGCGTTAGTCAAGCTTCTCTACATCATAAACGCATCAATGAGAATTTCATACGTTCCACGGCAATGGAAAGTCGCAGAGGTAATAATGGTTCCGAAACCAGGGAAATGCCCGAACGACAAAAAATCATATAGACCGATTTCGCTTCTGCCGATTATATCTAAAGTCTTCGAGAAACTTGTGCTCAAACGACTGCAACCAATAATTGAAGAAAGACGATTGATTCCGGATCACCAATTCGGCTTTAGGGTCAAACATTCAACACTTGACCAGGTCTATCGAATAACTAATGAAATTGAGAAAGCCTTAGAAGCGAAAATGATATGTTCTACCGCTTTTCTTGACGTATCCCAAGCCTTTGATAAAGTTTGGCACGAAGGCCTAAAATATAAGCTACGGAAAGTTTTGGCGGAAAAAATGTATGAACTCTTAGAGTCCTATCTTGACAACAGACTATTTCGAGTGAGATACGGGAGCGAATACTCAGAATTCAAAGAAATACAAGCCGGCGTTCCACAAGGTAGCGTCCTCGGTCCAACACTGTTTTTACTTTTTACAAGAGATGTACCTCAAGTAGAGACAACGACTATAGCCACGTTCGCTGACGACACGGCTATCCTCGCTACGGATAAGACAGTCGAACTATCAACGGGAAAACTCCAACGCGCTTTGAATAAAATATGCGAATGGACAAAGGCCTGGCGAATCCTCCTAAATGAGACAAAATCAACGCATGTAAATTTTACTTACAAGAGGGTAATCAACTTACCTCTATTTATAAACTCGGTACAAATTCCGTACGCAAACGAGGCGAAATATTTAGGCATGACCCTAGACGCAAAACTTAAGTGGAAGCCACACGTTAAAAAGAAACGCGATGAACTTGAAATCAAGCTACGAGAACTGAATTGGCTTATCGGACGTTATTCGAAACTAAGCGTATATAACAAACTGCTATTGTATAAGCAAGTGCTAAAACCATCTTGGACGTACGGTATACAACTTTGGGGTTGTACCAAACCAAGCAACATATCTATTTTAGAAACTTTTCAGAACAAGACACTAAGAGCAATCGTAAATGCTCCATGGTATATAAGAAATAGCGATTTACATCGAGATCTAGGCATCGCAACCGTGACCGACGAAGTAAGAAACTTTGCTCGCAAACTTCACACTCGCCTTCACGGCCATTGCAACCACGAAATAATCCGAACTCTGGATCAGACAAATCTTGCACGCCGACTACAACGAACAAGACCGTTGGATCTAGCGTCGTAAGAGGAAACCGCACATAATGACGGTATTGCAGGTGCTTTCGTTGGAAGGTAGCCTGCCAAACGCGATTACTATACAGAAGCATGAACTACTTGTTAAGGAAACTTAGTCGTAGTCTTACAAAGATTGGGAGGTTTTTTAGTGAGTAAGAATCTCACACTACTATGAGCACGCGCGTTCGATTCTCATAGTGCCTATGAAGGTTTTTACCTACCCACGGAAAAAAAAAAAAAAAAAAAAAATTTATCTTATTCTACCGCATAAGGATTGAGCTCCTCGACCAACGGTTCCCCGTCAAACAGTTTGAATGTTTCTTCTAGGTAATCTGCAAATAAACCCGCTTTTTCTTTGTCTTCTCTTGCCCATTCGCCGTTGGCTTTTCTTAATGGCGCAGAGTGTGCTATAGGCTTCTTAACGGACTTGACTGCTTTCCAAACAGAGTAGTTCGAACCTTTTTCGGCAGTCAAACTTTCGAGGTAAGCAGTAGTCTCGCGACTTTTAAAATCTTGAAGTTTGTGCTTCAGTTTGTTAGAAAGGTGGTTCAAGATGGTCTTATCCGGCGGTGCTCGCGAAGTTGCCATCTCTTGCGCACTCTCCTCTTTTCGCATATTAGCTCTTCTATTTCTCGCGGATATATTGTTCCGCTTCCACGCAGCGCTCTGAATAACTCTCACGAGTTTATCTAATTCGTCTTCTATTTCAAGTGGCGTTTTGAGCGGTACATTTAAAGCTATGTTTTCTTTGCAGTATTTTCTGAAGCCGTCCCAGTCGGTGTTGTTGTTAGTTAATCTAGGCGCTCTATTCTTTTTCGCTAGGCTTCCGCCGATTTTCAAAAGAATCGGTTGGCCAATATTTCTGTCGGTTGGCCAATATGTTGGCTTTCCCGTTGATAAGAAGATTACGCCGCGTTTTGTACTTGCTTTAAAGAGGGCTCTGCCTCTTGTTGAATTGCACCGTGAGGCCCAAAAAGTATTTTTCGCGTTAAAGTCCCCGCCGATGATAAAGTTTGACCCAAGTGAATCAAAGAGCAGAGCAAGATCTTCATCTGCCAGCCGATACTGCGGAGGAAAATAGCTCGTCGCGATGTTGTAATTTATGTGACTTAATTTTACTGAGACTGAGGTTATTTGCATAGAGTCAAGTTCTATTTCTTCGTTTTTGGAGTGCTTAATGCAGTCTTTAATGTAGAGAGAGGATCCACCTCTCAAATTTTCTGAAGGATGATGCGCGTGATAGTCAATGTAACCTTTTATTTTGCGTGCTGAACCCTTTTTAAAGTGGGTTTCCGAAATCAGGCATATGTCTACATTATTCCTTCGTAGGAATACTTTTAGTTCGTCAATTTTTTGCAAAAGGCCGTTTGCATTCCATGTAATTATTTTGATTGCCTTTCCCATATTCATGATTTTTTATTAAATGCTTTTCGAGGTTTAAGCTCGAGCTCGCTCAATTTGTTGAATATTACTTGATTAAGTTTCGCCTGTTGCTCAAACTTTTCTAAAATCATGCCTAGAATTTGAGAGACCGAATCTGATGCGGCCGATTGTGGCTTACTTTCACGTGACGCGACTTGAGCGTACGATCTTGGACCAACAAGTGTGGATTCTCCCTTTTGACTCCGGTCGGAACTAGGACCAGCGACGTTATCTTGCGCATTTTGAATTTTGCCTCTAATCAAACCCTTACCCCTTGTCGACTTAGGGGTTTTTGGCTTATCTACTTTAGGAGGTTTTAGGCTTGGGCCCTTATTTTCACTATTTTTCTTCGGAGCTTCATGTCGTTTTTGCAACTCAATGGCAATTTCGCAACCTCAGTAGCTCGCTGGGTGACTTCCAATCTGTCGAGAGATGTTCGCCGGCGCATTTTACGCATCGCGGCTTTTTCTGGCAGTACGCTTGCGTGTGTCGGAAACCTTTGCATCGCTTACATTGGGGAAGTAGCCTGTTGCCCTTCCGCTTGGGCTCGATTTTTACTTTGATGTTAAGGATTGATTTAATTTTGTAGATTTCGTTAATATTTTCAGTTCTATCAAAAGAAAGCATAAAAATTTGCAGGCCGCGTCGGACAACAGCGGAATCTTTGCCTTCGTCCGTACGTTGCTTCTCTTTCTTTATTATGTTCACAGCGTCAAGAATTTTAAAGCCTTGGGCTTGAACGTCTTGTATTATTTCGTCCTTGGTACAGAATGGGTGTAGTCCCCTCGCGATAACCCGCAGCGGCTTTTCGAGGTGATTTTCATAAGTAAACCATTGGATTTTCTCTGAATTTAACTAGGCATCAGAGTCATCGACGTTAACTTTCCATACGTTGTTTCGAAGTGATGTTGAGTTATATTTCGTCCCAAGAGTATTTTTAAGGATGTTTCGCAACTTTTCGTAGTCCGCGATCCCAACGACATATATTGCAGGTGGTCGGCGGTTTTTTTCTTGGGGTATTCCTGTCGCTTTGTTTGCTACGACTGGTGTTTCTTCTTTTTGCTGCACGGTTTCTACTTCGGGTGAAGAACCGGCCTTTCGTTTCTTGGTAAGCCTTTTCCTAAAGACCGAATTCGTTTCGCGTGCAAGTTCTTCCTCGTCCGTCTGGTATTCACATTGACGTTTCGGCGTAGTATCTTTAGTACCACGGGGGTTCCTTAAGGCTTCATTTTCTTTACGTAACGAATCTAATACGCTTTTAAGCTCATGGTAGAGACGTTTCATTTTATTAAGCTTAGCACGGAGTTCGTTATTTTCCGCTTCAAAGCATTTAATTTTCGCTGAGTCCTGATTAACCGGGGGACTTCCTTTCCCGGAGACCTTCGATCCAGCTGGTGGAGATCGAGGCACCCTTGATTTTTTCAAAAAGGGATTTATAAGAAATAAATGGCTCTCCCCAGAATCCGTAAAGCCTACCTCCGAAGAGGGTGGATTTCCCAGTGAAACTTGATAGCCACCTGGCGTAATAATATCTTTTGTTTTGTCCATTGCATAGTTTGTATGCGCCACGCGCTCGGCATACGAAGGGTGGATTTTAGTCGCCTCTTACGACAGGCATGCCTTACCTCGCGTATATTCTAACCCCTACCCGAAGGGGTGTAGGATGATTTGGAGACATTATCAAATGGAACGATATAAAAATCAAGGCAGGAGCAAACAATGGCTACAAGGAACGCGACGGATTTCATGTCTGCTTCAGATGACTCGCCCATTGTCTCATTAAGGCAACAATACGAACTGGTCATGGGAATCATTAAAATTTTATTGGTTAAGGTGGCATTGCAGCCAAATAAAGGTGAATCGTTTTGCCAAATCCAGATTCGTACTTTGGAGCAAAACTGGGACGAGTTAACTGCCATATACTGGAAGGGTGAAAACCAGCTAACTCAAAAAGACAAACAAGAGTATTTGAGGTGCAAGAGAAACTTGCAGAGCTACTGCAACAACTTTACAGGATTATGGAATCGACAGCAGTGGTTCAGGGATTGGAGACAGCTCCAACCAATGAGATTGCCAAAGGTAGATCTACCGAAATTCGACGATAATTACCTTAAATGGCAACAATTCTCGATTCATCAATAAATTATATCTGAAGGACAAAAAATTTGGTTCCTAAAATCATGCCTTACAGGAGAAGCCGCAAATCTGATACACCACCTTTCAGTATCTGGTGCTTACTTTGCCGCAGCCTGGAAGATAGTGACCGAACGCTACAGCAACACGAGATTGCTGATCTCCTCTTGGCTTGCAAAACTGTTCAGCCACCCCAACTTACATACAGGGAACGCTAAGGCTATTCGAGGCTTACATGATAACATTCAAGAGTGTCTGATGGGGCTCAAGGGACTAAACGTAGATACGAGTTCATGGGATCCAATGCTGCTCTATATTTTCCTTTAAAAACTCGACAAGGAGACACATACCCTTTTTAAACAATCTCTAAGTCAACCACGGAAGCTTCCTAAATTTAATCAGTTTCTAACCCTCTTGGAAAATCGATTTCAAGCCTTGGAGGCTCTGGGAAATAAGGATAAAACAGATGATCACAGGCTACAAAATCCTGGGACGAAAACATTAGCAGCAGTAACGATGTCTCCAATCTGTGTATTGTAAAAGGGAAATCACGCACTATTCAAATGCTCCAAATTTTTAAACTTAGCACCGTCCAAAAGATTGATCTTGGTCAAACAAGAGAAACTGTGTGATAACTGCCTGAGGTCCGGGCATTTCGCAGGTAACTGCACTTTAGGAAACTGTGGAAAATGCCAGAAACGACCTAATACGCACAAATTATGCACCTCGAAGTTGATACCAATTGGATTATTATAAGATTCACGTTCGCAAATTGATATGATAAGTCAAAGCATAGTGGACAAATTTGGCCTGCGTAGTGTGACAGATATATAGTCCATAAAAGGAATCGGCCAAGGTAGGCATCAATCTAATTCAAGAGTAAACATTGAAGTACGGTCTCGACTGAACGCGCATTTATCCAGGATCGAAGCCTTCGTGTTACAAAACATAAGATGTGTTCGCGTACTTTTGTAGTAAAAAAGAGAATTGAAAATTATTTGCAGAGTGGCAGAAAATTCTCTCTTAAAGTGTATTAAAGAGATAAAAATTTCCCTAAAATACGGGAACAGTTTTGCAGTAAAAAATTTCGTTTTGAAAGAAACGTCAAGAGCAGAAAAAATTATATATATATTCATATGTTCTTAAAAAATGATAAATCATGAGCGTTCAAAGTAACATGTCATTTGTATGATTGCATTGCTTGAGTTCACTAAACTAATTTTGTGCCGCATTGAATTCACTGCTTGGATTTGTAACGGCTTAAATCTAAATGCACTGAAATTAATTTTGGAAACATTCTACACTTAGTTTTATACGTATTTTTAATCACGTTACCGACAAAATTTCAAAAAAATAAGCGCCAATACAAAAAATAATCGAAATCAAAAAATGTAAACAAACATTTGTGTCAACAACTGTCGAGATTAGACATTTGAAACTTGGAAATTTCTTACTACAAGAAAATTTTTGTAGTAAAAAATTTCAAGTTTGTTCAAGGTGGGGTCTTCATTTTTTTTTACTCTCTCGTTTCCGTTCTCTTTTACGACAATTCTGTGTACGGGAACGCTTTTGTAGAAACTTGTAGTAAAATATTTTAATATATTCTGAGATATCCGGGTACGCGAACAGACCTATAGTGTCGTGCCAGCCAACTCAAGCATTGGACACATCAAAATGGAGGATTCCATACAATATTCCACTCGCTGACCCGAATTTGAATCGCCAAGACAAAATCGATATCTTGCTTTGGGGCAGAATTCTATCATGAACTGTTGATGGTCGGTCAAATTCGATTAGTAGTGGATCTACCAATATTGCAGAATTCAGTTTTTGGTTTGACCGTAGCAGGCAACGTAGCCAGGGTAACTGCTACCTCAGTGACATATTCTATAGGAGCAGAAGAGTCTTTTAACAAAATCATCGAAAAATTTTGGGGCCAGGAAGAGGATCAAGAAATTCAAGGAGATATGGCGGTGGCAGATAAACATTGTGAAGAACATTTTGAAAAACGGTGCAACGGTCCGCGTCCTGCAGATTTATTGTAACCTCACCGTTTTCCTCTGAGCCGTCAAAATTAGGAAAATCAAGAGATATTGCCCTGCGGCGATTCATCTCAATTGAGCGAAGGCTTAGTCAGTACTCGGAACTAAAGAAGGCGTACGTCGCATTTATGGAAGAATATTTTCGGTTAGGTCATATGGAGGAGTTTGACTATAAAAACATATCATTTCCTCATTATTTTCTACCACATTGCGGCGTGTGCAAGCCTGATAGTGCTACCACTAAACTTAGGGTAGTAATCGACGCATCTGCAAAATCGTCTAACAAGATCTCTCTAAATGACGTACTATGGTCGGGTCCCACCATACAAGATGACCTATTCTCGATTCTCTTGAGGTTTCGAATTCCCCGTAATGTGTCCACGGCGGATATTGAAAAAATGTATCGGCATATATTTGTGTGTGAGGACGATCAGAACTTTCAACTAATCTTCTGGAGAAACCACCCAAATCTGGATCTAAGGTTTTATCGACTTCGTACAGTCACCTATGGAACAACATCCGCACCATATCTAGCACCATATCTAGCCTGCAACACCTGTCGGTCAAAAATGCTCACCAATACCCACTTGGATCCAAAGTGTTAGCACAATATTTCTACATGGTTGATGTACTTACAGGGTCCAACATCTACTAGAAGCCATGGATAAACAACAACAGTTCACCCGAATCTAAGAGCCCGCTGGGTTTCATCCTAGGAAATTGTGCGGCAATTCCCCACAACTGCTTAAACAAATTACAGTGGAGGATCAAGCTATACAAGCAGATATTTCGGACAAGGAGTCTGATCAAGTTAAACGCTAGGACTCATATGTTCATCAAGGATGGGATTAATTCACTGTAAACTCATCAATTATCAACGAGACGAGAATTACAAAAAAAAAAAAAAAAAACAGCTCTATCAGATATCGGCAATATTTTCGATCCGTTGGGACTTTTAAGTCCAATCACTTTCATGGCAAAACTCTTTATGCAAGAGTTATGGAAACTCAAAGACTCGGTTGCTTCTCTTCCAATGGAACTACACACTACCTGGAGCAATTTTCGAAGGGATCTTAGGTCAATCAAGGATATAGAATTTCCCCGACATGTGTTCTCGGGTAAGACACCACAGAATATGCAACTACATGCATTCGCAGACGCATCCGGAAGAGCGGCAATATACATGCCATCAACCTCCGCTGATGGAACTATCAACGCTCAACTATTATGTGCTAAATCAAAGGTAGCACCAATAAAACAAGATGCATCGTATGAAAAAACAAACAACCATACCGCGTGTCGAATTGTGTGCAGCTAAGCTAGCTACCGAATTGGCGCGCAGGGTAGAAAGAGATTTAAAAATTGAATCATTATCTTGCACTTTCTGGACTGATTCAGAAATTGTTTTAACATGGATTAACTCTCAAGCCTCATCATATTATAGCTATATTGCCAATCAAAAAGCTTTTATCCAGAAACGTACCGCAAATGACGAGTCAATGGCGTCATGAACCATCGAAACAAAACCCAGCAGATATAGTGTCCCGAGGGCTAGCACCATATAAATTTAAACAAAGTACCATGTGGTTTTATGGTCCGCTATATCTGTATGGCCCAGAAAACCCATGGCCTGCAAGGCAGTCGTAGGGAGGAACAGAGTTGGACAGGAAAAGATCTGCATTTTTGCTGGAAGCCATGGAGCGATGCTACTCAATAATAGAGTCCATAGATCACCATAATTCCTTTCCTAGACCTCAGTGCATAACAGCATATGCAATGAGATTCGTATCGAACATACGTAAGAATAGACCTAAAGGAACGGATAAACTTCAACATTTAAATATTGATGTAATTCGAATTGTAATCAACAATGCACAATATCTTGTTCCACGTCTTACCACCACAGAATTAGATGCTGCACTAATAGTATAAGAGGAAAACCCGTAGCACGCTCAGTTGTTCTAAATTGTGTTCGATGTTTTAGAGCCAAACCTAGATTAATAAATAAGTTCATGGGGAACCTGCCGGCTCATCGAATTCAGCCAGCTAGAGCGTTTTTAACGCAGGAGTCGATTTTTTTGGACCAATATGGATTCATTTTCGGATAAGAGGAAAACAACCAAGAAAGGCTTATGTAGCAGTGTTTTGCTGTTTCTCGACGAAGGCTACCCACTTTAAAATCATTAGCGATCTAACAACGGAGACTGTCAACGGTGCTCTCAAAAGATTTATTGGACGAAGAGGCTACTGTCAGAACTTGTATTGCGTTAATGCTACAAATTTTGTAGGAGCACGAAACCAACTACAGGAAACCAAAAAAGCTATCTACAACGAGATTTCAGCTGGAAAAATCACTTCTTACTGCCACAGCAAGGGGTTGCAGTTTCATTTCATACCTCCAAGAGCTCCGCATTTCGGTGGACTATGGGAAGCGGCAGTAAAATCCGCGAAGTATTTTATCAAACGAAATTTAGAGTCATCGAATCTGACACACGGAAACGCTCATGATTGAAATAGAAGCGATTTTAATTTTTCAAGACCGCTAACGGCGCTATCCTTGGATCCTAATTATCTGAGTGCATTAACACCTGGGCATTTCCTGATAGGCGAACCGCTAGTTAATATCGACAAGGCAGAGGTAACCAACGGAACTCACGCTACCAAAGAGATGGAAGACCATTTTATCATTAAAAAAACAATTTTGGCAACGATGGTCACAAGAATTTTTGAATGAATTGAACAGCACCGATACAAATGGAAACAGGACAACATCCAAATCCGGGAAATATTATTGGTAATTATAAAAAAAAACAATGTACCACCGTTGCAATGGCCTCTCGGTAGAATAATCAAGATTATCAGAGGTAAAGGTGATCTAGTGCGAGTCGTCGAAGTCAAGACCACTTCGGGTGTATTCAAGCGAGCAGTACACAGATTAGCACCCTTACCAATGGAAAAAGAAACTTCAAATGAAGACGATGTTCAATCTCACCCAAAGGACAGACGGACAGGGGCCGGCAAAGACAATCAGATTGACAGTCTTCTGGTCAATCCGAAACTCAGCAGCGAAAAGATGTAATATACTCTGAAACGACCGTGTTTATCTGTTACCTCACCTATTGCGACGATACTATTAGTATTGTTAACACTACCAAGTAGTTACGGATCACCTGTCGAGTTGCTGCCTTTTACACAACAGCCGGGCATATATTTGGAAAATTGGGGCACAGCAAACATAATATCCAGCGAATGGAATATAATCGCCTATTATGACATGAAACCATATCGGGAGGACCTTGCCGTTCTACGTAATTGTCAGTTTATTTCAACAACACCTGTTCTTCTTGATGGCCCACAATCAATCAATATTTACCCATGGCTAAGGATGAAATCCATAATTGTATTTTAATTCGTGAAAAAAAACATTTGTGTAAACGGTACAGTCCAGTGTATCAAAGAGGAGCCTGGATAAGCGCATTCTAGGTCTCTCTTCTCAATCATCTACCACCATCAAGTCATTGCCAAATAATACCGTGCAATGATGGCCTTAACTGGATTCAGTTGAATAATCCCAACGAGTGGATTCATGTATTGAAGAGGGAAACAATAACCAACAAAGTATGTGACAAAACTACGACACAGTTGACCATTAAGGGCTCAGGGATTGCGAAAATCCAAAAGGACTGCGTACTCAAACAAGGAACTCTAACCATTCGAACACATAATCTATTTTCAACTACTTCGCGAGTGTCTTGCTTTCCAATTCGCAATATCACCGACATCAGAGTCCCTCAACAGCTTGTCAGAGGGCAGTCCACTCCTGCACAAAGGTGAACTGGAGGCGTTACGAAATGAAATCAACTTGGCAAAATATTCTCTACCAAATAAGTTTCACCATCTGGAAGTTCACCACACCACGGGATATATGTATAAGTTTGCTTATATCCCTCATCGCCATACTTTTCTTGTTATTCCACTGCTTCATTAATATAAAAACCAAGAGAAACCAACTTCAGCCTACACCTGGTCCAAGAACCCCGCCAATAGTCAGAAGATTCGTGAGAACAACAACCCATTAGCCAGAAGATCAGGATGCCCGATTTAGTGTTAACCTTGACTAATAATCAATTTCCTTTCTTCTTAATTTCTTATAGAGTATAAGCATGCATTTCTTTCTTTGTTTTCTTGCATCCTTAGTTCTTAGTTAGTACAATCTCCTATATGTATTTTCTAAATTAAATATAGTACATTTCATATAACGTGAAACGCTACAAGGAAAACCTATGAAATTCATAATCTAAACTAATTGTCTACTTTGCTGAAAAAAAAATTTCTCATTAACGGTATGGATATTAATAGAATGTAATAATAAACAAAGTTTGTCTTATCACAATTTAATTGAAGTTTCTGTTCAACGCGGGTTTAGAATGTTTAAAACTTGAACCGAATTGAACCAAAAATTGTAAATAAACAACGTACAAGGTCAATGTAATGTGACTCTTATATTGCATTTATGAATGGGCCTTTTAAGCGTATGCCAATATACTGCAGAGTTGCGTTTCTTGCCGCTAATAGCCTATATTGGCATGTGTGTCAGTACTTTACGTATAGCGCGATGTTGCAATAATTTTTGAGTTCAATGCTTGACAATAATTAATTTATGTGTCAGTGCACCAAGAGAAATGCAATGCTCGATTTATGTTGAATTTTTCTTTTGATTCAAAGTTTGTAACATAGAGAAATAATCACCGTAGACCCCCAAGACCTTAAGGGCATATGATCGAGAACGAATTGTAAGTCAAATGAGCCATGTCCGTCCTTCCGTTCGTCTGTCGGTAGTTTTTGGACCTCAAATTTTGAGCTAGGAGCTTGAAACTTGATATCTGTTCTTTT
The DNA here is from genome assembly GCA_947623515.1 of Neoascia interrupta. NCBI lineage: Eukaryota > Metazoa > Arthropoda > Insecta > Diptera > Syrphidae > Neoascia > Neoascia interrupta. The sequence continues at coordinate 98,225,254 of OX392462.1, forward strand.
TAGGTCCCGAGGCAGTACAAAAGAAAAATGTTTTGAAATCTGCCTACTTTACTTATTAGCATGAAAAATCAAAGTTGTCGTAGGAAGCAGAAATTTGGTATGCGATATGCTCGCTTAAGTGTTTTGTGATTGACATTTAAAAAAATAGCGAAAACTGCCCCCTTGTAGGCGTGGTCATATTTAATATGCATTCTAACAAACGGTTTTTATTTGATATATTTGCTTTAAATTTTGCAAATTTTGCAAATTTTGCAAATTTAATATTTGCAAAAAACTGCACTATAAAATGTTCAGATATGTGCGCAAGCTATCAACTCAAATGAAAAAAATTTTGCCACGCCCACCTTTGGGGGACTTTTTAAGTAAAACAGGTAAGTAAGTGAAAGAGTTTGTCTGTAATGAACTTCTAAATGTCCGAAACTCTTTACCCGTTAAGCTATTATTAATACTTATTCATAACCAGTGAGTAAGTGCTACAGTGTGTATGCAGAAGTTATAGTCCGTAAAACGGACATTTGAATACCCCATCCTATCCCACATTGCAAAATGCTGATGGCTTTGTTATTTTTTGACATTTCAAAAGAAGTGCAAGCTTCGAAAGGGGCGTGGTCCAACCGCCCCTAATTATAAACTATCAACTATAAGATAATTTCAGGTTACGCTTGAATGTACGTTAAAATGCAATTTTTCGGCTAAAAACTTTATATGAACGAAATCTGGAATGATTTTGTAACAAAAGTATTAAGTAAACTGCATTTGAAAAGTTACCCTTAAAATAGATGCCATACCCTTTGGAGGAGGTTTACCAAAAATTTTTTTTTTTTTGTGTTTAACATTCTTTAGGAGAAGCTAAATGTCAAATTTCAGCCTTTTAGAACGTCTTACAGTTTTGAAATCTATGGTGGTAGTTGCACATTTAGGCCGATTGTGGGCGGATTTAAAAAATTTTAAAATTGTACTGCTTCGCACAACGTGGACCGTACGTACGGAATTTCAGCACCGTAGCTCAAAATTAAAGGCTTAAAAACATGTGGCATACAGACGGACGAACGGAGGGACGGACACGGCTTATTCGATTCAGCCCTTAAGGTCTTGGGGGTCTGCCACTATTATTTCAACGTGCTACAAACTATGTGGCAAACTTAATATACCTCCTATCCTATGGGATGGGGTATAAAAAACAATAAGTGTGACTAACCAATTTTCAAAACCAGTGAGTAAGTGCTACAGTCTATTAGTCTGCTACAGTCTGTTAGTCTGTGAAACGTACCGTTGAATACCGCATCCTCTCCCACTTTGTAAAATGCTGATGTTATTGTTATTTTTTGACGTTTAATAAGAAGTGCAAACATTTAAAAGGGGCTTATAGTTTGTAACCGCCCCCTATTACAAACTTTCACATATAACGCAGATATTTCAAAGTTACGTTCAAATCTGTGTAAAAATGCAACTTTTTGATTCAAATTCAATATTTTTAAAAAATCTACACAATATTCGAAGCAATTTTTTTTTTTTTTGATTTGGAACAAAAATATTGAACAAAATGCATTTGAAAAATTAACCTTTAAATTGATGCCACACTCACTAGGGGAGGTAAAGTGATGAATTTTTTTTTTGTGTAGATATCGAACAATAAACATGAGATAATTAATACAAAATTTCAGACTTTTAAGACGTCTTACTGCTTTGAAAGCTCTGGAGGTAGTTGAACAATTGCATCGATTGTGGGCGTGTATGTGGGCGGATTTAAAATTTTTTCACATTTGTACTGCTTCGGATAACAATGAACCCATGTTTTTTTTTTTCCGTGGGTAGGTAAAAACCTTCATAGGCACTATGAGTATCGAACGCGCGTGCTCATAGTAGTGTGAGATTCTTACTCACTAAAAAACCTCCCAATCTTTGTAAGACAACGACTAAGTTTCCTTAAGTGTGAAACTTAGTCGTAGTCGAGTGTGAAGTTTGCGAGCAAAGTTTCTTACTTCGTCGGTCACGGTTGCGATGCCTAGATCTCGATGTAAGTCGCTATTTCTTATATACCATGAAGCATTTACGATTGCTCTTAGTGTCTTATTCTGAAAAGTTTCTAAAATAGATATGTTGCTTGGTTTGGTACAACCCCAAAGTTGTATACCGTACGTCCAAGATGGTTTTAGCACTTGCTTATACAATAGCGGTTTGTTATATACGCTTAGTTTCGAAAAACGTCCGATAAGCCAATTCAGTTCTCGTAGCTTGATTTCAAGTTCATCGCGTTTCTTTTTAACGTGTGGCTTCCACTTAAGTTTTGCGTCTAGGGTCATGAGTAAATATTTCGCCTGGTTTGCGTACGGAATTTGTACCGAGTTTATAAATAGAGGTAAGTTGATTACCCTCTTGTAAGTAAAATTTACATGCGTTGATTTTGTCTCATTTAGGAGGATTCGCCAGGCCTTTGTCCATTCGCATATTTTATTCAAAGCGCGTTGGAGTTTTCCCGTTGATAGTTCGACTGTCTTATCCGTAGCGAGGATAGCCGTGTCGTCAGCGAACGTGGCTATAGTCGTTGTCTCTACTTGAGGTACATCTCTTGTAAAAAGTAAAAACAGTGTTGGACCGAGGACGCTACCTTGTGGAACGCCGGCTTGTATTTCTTTGAATTCTGAGTATTCGCTCCATAACAGCACATATCGAGCATATCAGAGCACAAGTTTCTTTTTTAAAAAAGTTTAAAAAAACAATACCCTATAGAATCCAGACTTATTGAAAAAAAATATTTCAATACGGCACATGATAGCACTCCTCTATTTTTCACTTTTCAATGTTAAAACAAATTCAATATTAAAACAAACCTATAAGATCCGTCCTTTTTCAAAAAAAAATCCAATACGGCACACATCTAGAATTTTTCACTTTTCAATAAAAAAACAAACTTTATTTTGGAAAAACCTGCGAAGCCTTCCCGCGCAATGAAATTTAAAAAAACTGCTGTTATGAGAAAATATGCTCCAAAAAAAGTCGAACAAAAGAATTGAATGCAAAAAAAAGTTTTACCTATATACATATATAATATAAGGGTGGGAAACATACAGAAACGGGATTTTGGAATTCTTTAAATTGGGCCTAATTTAAGGTTTATGTGGTTTTTTCAATTTGCTGTCAACTTTGGCAAAGTGGACTTAGCAGCCTTACACATTTCGCCAACGCGGCGATAAACAATTAAAGTAATCCGATTGCAACTCTCCCTCTAGTTAGTAGTAGCCACAGCCCACAGATCGTCAAAAAATAGCAATAGTAACAGTAATTTACAATAGTGGGATAGGATGGGTAGTTCAACGGTCCGTATAACGGATGTTCACATCTGCTTCCACACTGAAGCACTTACTTATTGGTTTTTGCCTTTCGAAGGGCCAAAGTTTCGACCAAACATGAGATTGGATATAGTCAAAATATGGTTTTGACTGATTCAAGTAGGAACTAAGTAGACCCCTTACCTCTGATGAGGGAAAGTCATAAAAAGATCAGTTGATTGATGTGCTTTACACAAGCGTTTATTTTATATTTCTGCAGGTCTTTAATATTAAAATATTATGCGTAGCCTACAAAAAATTTTTTACATTATTATACAAATTTCATTCAGAACAGTGCAATTGGAACATTATTTCGATACATTAGTGGATGCATTTTAATTGCGCTAAACATATCGGCGGACACAATGAAAAATAAAAATGATTTCCTGTGTTGGTGCGTGTGCGTTGACTCCAAACGTTGTCGTCTTTGGAAGTTTATAATTTGTTGTCTTCACAACAGAAAGAAAACATATACGAAAAGAATACTACAGAATACTACAATACTAAAGAACACTATGAACGCTCGAAACTACAGCGACTTATATCGTACAACAGGTAGTTACATCACAGTTTGTGTGGTATAAGCATTTTTTTACTCTTTGCATTGTAGATCAAGACTTTGAGGCAAGTGAAAGGACATACACTTCTGCAAATTTTTCTTCTTACATCCATAGTGGAGTGTAGATCAATGGTTTGGCCGAAAAAAACCAGTGAGTAAGTGCTACAGTGTGTACGCAGAAGTTACAGTCCGTAAAACGGACCGTTGAATACCCCATCCTTTCCCACATTGTAAAATGCTGATGGCATAGTTATTTATTTACATTTTATAAGAAATGAAAAATTCGAAAAGGGGCGTGGTCCAACCGCCCCTAATTACAAACTATTAATTAAAAGATATTTCCACAGATATTTCCAAGTTACACCTAATTGTACGTAAAAATGCAATTTTTTGGTTCAAATTCAATATTTTTGAAAAATCGACCCCTAAAAGGGGGCGTGGCTAAAAACTTTATATGAACGAAATCTGGACGGAAGTATTGTTCACCTAACTTGCAACTTTTTTTGTTTCAGGCTTTCCTAAATTAGGCTCAAGGCCAGTCGAAATAAAGTTTTTCTGGAAAATTTTAGGTTTTTCTTAAATTTTGCCTCCAAATGTGGGCGTGGTCCAAAGTCTTGTATGAACAAAATGTGAAACTAAGCTTTTTCTACATAAAATATTGAGCACATTTTTTTCATTTTCGAGAAAAAATACTTAGTAAACTGCATTTGAAAATTAAAATAGATGCTTAAAATAGATGCCACGCCCTTAAAATAGATGCCACGGCCACTAGAGGAGGTTTACCAATTAAATTTGTCTTTTTTGTGTCTTATATTCACTAAGAGATGCTAAATGTCAAATTTCAGCCTTTTAGAACGTCTTACAGTTTTGAAAAATCTGGAGGTAGTTGCAAATTTAGACCAATTGTGGGCGTGTCTTTGGGCGGAAAATTTTAACACTTGTACTGCTTCGCATGACGTGCACCTGACGTACGAAGTTTAAGCACCCTAGCTCAAAATTTAAGGCCTAAAAACATGTGACATACAGACGGACGGACGGACATGGCTCATTCGATTCAGAATTCGGTCTCGATCATATGCCCTTAAGGTCTTGGGGGTCTACCATTATTATTTCACCGTGTTACAAACTATGTGGCAAACTTAATATACCTCCTATCCTATGGGATGGGGTATAAACACTGTAACTTTTCATACCTTACCCAGGGTATATAAATTTTCGTGCATAGTATTTAATACAGTGAAATAATCACTGTAGACCCCTAAGACCTTTTAGAGATACGATAGAGACGAACAGGCCATGACCTATTAAGCCATGTCCGTCTGTCGGTCTGTTCGTCTGCCCGTATGTAAGAAATTTTTAGGTCTTCAAAATTGAGACCGTCAGACAAAGTATGAAAATTGCCTCCGCAAACAGCCGCGTACACAATTGATTTGGATGTCAGACAACCTCAAATTTACATTTTACTTAAAATGGTTTTTTGGTCAAGTTAGACAAGGCACAGGACCGTAAAGTAATAATCGCTCGAAGCCTTTAATTAGACAAAAATTGGACCGCTCACAACATCGAACATGTGCACTTTTAAAATGTTAAATCTTTAAAAACCGGACTTCCCGGATTCATTCTAAATCGAAAAAAAAATATTTGACAAATATTACAGATATAACCATTTGCTATAAGTTTCATATACAAATAATGGAGCTCCGCCGGCTTTTAGGCGATTGAGACCTTTCTGTTCATGTCAAATTACCTACTCTAAATTATAGCGGTTTGGTTACCCTACAAAATAATAGCAAAGGTACTTCAAAGATTAAAAAAAATGGTCATGGTTACGCTTAGAAGTCAAACATTACTTCCTTTTCAAGGAAATAACAAAGTGCATAAGGTATCCCTTTCCGATTTGCGTAAAAAATCTTAATACTGATGAAAAAAAAACAAGATAAAAGATATAAAAGGAAACAATCAGTATGAGATATTTTGCACTTCGGTGCACGACAAAACTTTTGGAACACGCAATTAGTGTCACGCGAACGTTGGTTCAGGGTGACGCAACACATAAGTACTTACCCTACTGCTTAAGCATTATATCAAAAAAAAATTCCCTTTTTGCAATCAATTAGAAAATTAAACCAGTGAGTAAGTGCTACTGTGTGTACGCAGAAGTTACAGTCCGTAAAACGGACCGTTGAATACCTCATCCTATCCCACATTGTAAAATGCTGATGGCGTAGTTATTTTTTGACATTTTATAAGTAATGCAAACTTTGAAAAGGGGCGTGGTCCAACCGCCCCTAATAACAACCTATTAATTATAAGATATTTGACCAGATATTTCCAAGTTACTCCTAATTGTACGTAAAAATGCAATTTTTTGGTTCAAATTCAATATTTTTGAAAAATCGACCCCTAAAAGAGGGCGTGGCTAAAAACTTTATATGAACGAAATCTGGACGGAAGTATTGTTTACCTAACCTGCTACTGTTTTGTTTCATGCTTTCCTAAATTAGGCTCAAGGGCAGTCGAAATTAAGTTCGTTTTAGGTTTTTCTTCAATTCTGCCTCCAAATGTGGGCGTGGCCCAAAGTCTTGTATGATCAAAATGTGGAACTAAGCGTTTTCTACATAAAATTTTAAGCAAATTTTTTTCAATTTCGAGCTCAAATACTGAGTAAACTGCATTTGAAAATTTACCCTTAAAATAGATGCCACGCCCACTAGAGGAGGTTTACCAATTAAGTTTGTCTTTTTTGTGTCTTATATTCACTAAGAGATGCTAAATGTCAAATTTCAACCTTTTAGAACGTCTTACAGTTTTGAAAAATCTGGAGGTAGTTGCATAATTAGACCGATTGTGGGCGTGCCTTTGGGCGGATCTCAAAATTTTTTACACTTGTACTGCTTCGCATGACATGCACCTGACGTACGAAGTTTTAGCACCCTAGCTCAAAGTTTAAGGCCTAAAAATATGTGACATACGGACGGACGGACCGACGGACGGACATGGCTCATTCGATTCAGAATTCGGTCTCGATCATATGCCCTTAAGGTCTTGGGGTCTACCATTATTATTTCAGCGTGTTACAAACTATGTGACAAACTTAATATACCTCCTATCCTATGGGATGGGGTATAAAAAAACTAATGCAGAAGTTTTGCTTGAACAACGATCGCAAGATATCACTGCCATTGTTTCAGGTGATGAAAATATCATTATGCCACTGCAGCTTGAGTGGTAGATATTTTGTGCTTGACACGGGGATGATAAGAAATTTATAATCCAATACCACAAACCACAAGTAAAAAGATTCGAATCAAGTATTTCTATTTAAACTAGTGGGAGGGTAACAATCCGCTTAGGCGTTTCGTTGGATACCCCATCCCGTGGCGTGGCATTAACCCCTTCTCAATAACATCGTATTTTTGTTTATATTTTTTATCAGAAGTGGTATACACGTGTTGATTGCATTTTCATATCAAAAATTTGGTTTATACTTTACAACTGCCCGAAAAAAGGGCGTGGCGAAAATTTATTCACTTGAGTTGATAGCTTACGCACATATCTGAACATTTTATAGTGCATTTTTTTGGATTTCAAGCAAATATCAAATAAAAACTGTTTATTAAAATGCCTATTAAGTATGACCACGCCTACAAGGGGAAGTATTCGCTTTTTTCAAATGCCACTTAAGCAAGGATATCGCATACCAAATTTCAGCTGCCTGCGACAACTTTGATTTTTCATGCTATTAAGTAAAGTGGGCGTGTCAGTGGGCGGATTTCAAAAAATTTTACACTTGTACTGCTTTGGGACCTAGAACGAACAGATGTCAAGTTTCAAGTTCCTAGCTCAAAATGTAAGGCCTAAAAACTACCGACAGACGGACGGACATGGCTCATTCGACTTACGATTCGGTATCGATTGTATGCCCTTAAAGTCTTGGGGGTCCACGGTGATTATTTCTCTATGTTACAAACTATGAATCAAACTTAATATACCTCCTATCCTATGGGATGGGGTATAACAAGTGAGTAAGTGCAAGAGTTTGTCTGTGACAAACTTCTATATACCCGACCCTATATACCATGTAAAACCAAATCTTAAAGTTTCTTCGCCCGAATTCATATATAATTTGTATTCGCCACGCCCCCAAAAGTGCCTGGGCTAAAAATTAAAATCAATTTATTGCAATTTTGTTGGAATCATGAGAAAATACGGTAAAAGCGAAAATTGTTTTAGAAAAAAACAGCTCAAAACTTTGTATGCAGTAAACCTAGCATATAGTAATATCCTTAATATTTGTCATATAATTATACCCGACCCAGGGTATATTGAGTTCACTGTTACGCAGTGAAATAATTACCGTAGACCCTCAAGAGTTTTTAGAGATATGAATGGGACCGACGGGAGAATCGATTTAGCCATGTCCGTCCGTCCGTCCGTATGTAAAAAACTTTTAGGCCTTAAATTTTAAGATAGAGAGCTGGAATTTAGTGTGTTAGCTGGAAGTCCATTCGACCAGATCAAGTTTGAAAATTAGCTGAATCCGCACACAGAAACGCACACTACAGGCCTGTATGTGCGACCATCTTTTATTTTAATAAATACTTTTTCCAAACTTTAGCTATGTTACATTTGGTATGTAACATTGCCTTGTAATTGTCTTTGAAGTAGCCAGAAAAGTTTGGCCTTTTCATTGACCACGCCCACTTTTTTAAGGCATTTTAACTTAAAACTAGTGATAGGGTTACAATCCGCTTAGGCGAATTGTGTCATAAATCTTGGTTGTTAAATTTCGGTTTCATTTTACTTCAATTGTATTTATAATTTCTCAGTTAAGAATTTTCGCCCTAAGAAAGGGGCGTGGCATCCACCCCTTTTCAATTACTTCGTTTGTTTTATATTTTTTATCAGAAGTGATATATACGTGTTGATTGCATTTTCACATTAAAAATTTGGTTTATACTTAAAAACGCAACCAAAAGTGGGCGTGGCAAAAATTTATACATTTCAGTTGATAGCTTTCACACATATCTGAACATTTTATGGCGCAAGTTTTTTGGATTCAAAGAAAATATATCGAATAAAAACCGTTTATTCGATATAACTGATTCATAGTTTGTAACATAGAGTAATAATCACCGTAGACCCCCAAGACCTTAAGGGCTTATGATCGAGACCGAATTGTTAGTCGAATGAGCTATGTCCGTCCGTCCGTGTGTCGGTAGTTTTTAGGCCTTAAATTTTAAGAAGAAAACGAAAACCGCGCAATTGTAGGCGTGGTTAATAAACGTGGCTAATAAACAGTTTTTATATCCCATAGGATAGGAGGTATATTAAATTTGTCAAATAGTTTGTAACGCGGTAAAATAATAATGGTAGACCCCCAAGATTTTAAGGGCATATGATCGAGACCGAATTCTGAATCGAATGAGCCATGTCCGTCCGTCCGTCCGTCCGTCCGTCCGTCCGTCCATCTATATGTCACATGTTTTTAGGCCTTAAATTTTGAGCTAGGGTGCTTCGTAGGTCGGCGGCACGTCATGCGAAGCAGTACAAGTGTAAAAATTTGACGAAATCCGCCCAAAGACACGCCCACAATCGATCTAAATATGCAACTACCTTCAGATTTTTCAAAACTGTAAGACGTTCTAAAAGGCTGAAATTTGATATTTAGCATCTCTTAGTGAATATAAGACACAAAAAAGACAAATTTGATTGGTAAACCTCCTCTAGTGGGCGTGGCATCTATTTTAAGGGTAAATTTTAAAATTCAGTTTACTCAGTATTTTTGCTCGAAATTAAAAAAAAATTTCCTTATATTTGATGTAGAAAACGCTTAGTTCCACATTTTGTTCATACAAGACTTTGGGCCCCGCCCACATTTGGAGGCAGAATCGAAGAAAAACCTAAAATTTTCCAGAAAAACTTAATTTCGACTGCCCTTGAGCCTAATTTAGGAAAGCATGAAACAAAAAAAGTAGCAGGTTAGGTAAACAATACTTTCGTCCAGATTTCGCTCATATAAAGTTTTTAGCCACGCCCCCTTTTAGGGGTCGATTTTTCAAAAACATTGAATTTGAACCAAAAAATTGCATTTTTACGTACAATTAGGAGTAACTTGGAAACATCTGTGGAAATATCTTATAAATAATAGTTTGTAATTAGGGGCGGTTGGACCACGCCCCTTTTCGAAGTTTGCATTACTTATAAAATGTCAAAAAATAACAATGCCAGCAGCATTTTACAATGTGGGATAGGATGGGGTATTCAACGGTCCGTTTTACGGACTGTAACTTCTGCGTACACACTGTAGCACTTACTCACTGGTTATTTGATATATTTGCTTTAAATCCAAAATACTTAGACCATAAAATCTTCAGATATGTACGTACGCTAGGTATCAACTCAAATGAATAAATTTTTGCCACGCCCACTTTTGGGGGCGTTTTTAAGTATAAACCAAATTTTGAATGTGAAAATCAAGACGTGTATATAACTTCTGGTAAAAAATGAAAACAAAAAAAGATGTAATTGAAAAGGGGTGGATGCCAAGCCCCTTTTTAAGGGAGAAGATTCTTTAACTGAGAAATTCTAAATACAGTTGAAGTTAATAGAAACTGAAATTTAAGAATCAAGATTTATGACATCATTCGGAGTTTGAAAGTGGTCAATTAAAATGGGGTATCCAACGATTCGCCTAAGCGGATTGTAAACCTTCCACAAGTTCGATATATATAAACAGAAATTTGACTAAAAATTTTATGACAAAAGTTGTAGATATAAGCATTTCCTAACTTACATGTACATATATGTAGTATGTGCCTCCGCCAACATTTGTGGGCGTGGCGGTAAAAAAAGTGATTTTTTAGTTAAAAAGGCGGAGTTTTAGGCAGAAATGTATTTGCAATCCGTTGCAGATGGACTGAAGCTTTTGCATACTGCTGCACTTTCCCACTTGTTATACCCGACCCAGGGTTAAGTTTGATGTATAGTTTGTAACGAAGTGAAATAATCACCGTAGACTACTAGGACCTTTTAGAGGTATGAATGGGACCGACAGGAGAATCGATTAAGCTATGTCCGTTCGTCCGTCCGTCCGTCCGTATGTAAACAACTTTTAGGTCTTAATTTTAAGGTAGAGAGCTGAGATTTGGTGGGTTGTTGGCTGGAAGTTCAGTCTTTCAGATCAAGTTTGAAAATTAGCTGAATCTGCCCACAGACACGCCCACTACAGGCCTGTATGTGCAACCATCTCCAATTTAAGGAAATACTTTTTCCAAATTTTAGCTATATTGCGAAAAAATTTTAGCCTTTTCATTGACCACGCCCACTTATTAGAGGTTTTAATTTGAAATGACTGTTTTTCAATAAATATATATGAAAATTGACAAAAAATTTTATGACAAAAGTTGTAGATTTTAGCAATTTCTAACTTTATGTATATATTGTATGTGCCTCCGCCCATTTTTGTGGGCGTGGTGTTAAAAAAGTGATTTTTTTTATTTATAAAGGCGGAGTTTTAGGCCGAAATGTATGCAACCACCTAGTATAAAGCATTCAACAGTTACATTTTTATATCCCGCCCACTTTTTGGAGGCGTGGCAGTTTTTTTTGGTATGGTCGGATATCTTGCAATCCATCATAGATGGACTGAAGCTTTTGCATACGCACTGTTGCGCTTTCCCCCTTGTTTTTTTTGGTTTTTAGTGAACTATCCGAGAAATCGAAGTTTTATAGATCTAACATGTTAAAAGTGGGCATGGACGATATTGTGGGCGGTCCAATTTTTGCTTTGTTAAAGGTTTTAGGCCAATATTGCTCAGTACCAAAATTTAAGCTCCTGTGCCTTGTCTAACTTGACCAAAAGGCATTTTGAAAGAAAATGTGAAATAGAGGTTGTCTCACACTGGATCTAGCTATGGGCGTGACCGTTGATGGATTAAGCCAATTTTTACACTTTTGTCTGTACCAAGTTTCAGCTCTCTAGCTTGATTTTGAAGACCTAAGCCCTTCGCACATACAGGCGGACATGGCTTAATTGATTCACCTGTCGTATGTAAACAACTTTTAGGCCTTAAATTTCAAGCTAGAGAGTTGAAAATTGGTTAGTGAGCTCGAAGTTCATTGGACCAGATCAAGCTTGAAATTAAGTTGAATCCGTCTGTCTTTGTGGCAGCAGAAAAAGTTTGGCGTCTACAATGACCACGCCCATTTTTTGAGGACATTTAACTTAAAATTATTGTTTTTCAACAAATGTGACAAAAAAAATTTCAAAGCATTTTCTCCCCCTTTTTATACCCCATCCCATAAGACAGGAGGTATAGTAAGTTTGTCACATAGTTTGTAACACGGTGAAATAATAATGGTAGACCCCCAAGACCTTAAGGCATATGATCGAGACCGATCATATTCTGAATCGAATGAGCCATGTCCGTCCGTCCGTCCGTCTGTATCTCACATGTTTTTAGGCCTTAAATTCTCCTCGGCTAACATCCCACAGTTCACATCGTTCCTATTGAGTTCATTCTTTTCGCTTTTGAGTTTTCCCGTAATTGAACATTTCTGTTTCATTTTACGGCGCAAAATCAAACACAAAACATTTACCCTTATTGCAGAAAACCTGCCTGGACGTTTATCGGCATCCTTGCAGTCTGATTCCAGAGGATAGAGGAGTCCTTTGGAATCAGACTGCTGGATTTCTGGCTAAAGGATATCCCTGTTAAAGAATTCACTAACAGGCCTACCTTCAGAGCACCTTGAAAATTTGTAAGACTTTTTGCAAACTAAGCTATTTCTCCAACTAAATTATATGGTGATTAACTTATAAAGAATTAAATACAATAACTTGATCAAGCTAAAATCGAATTAAAAAACGCGTGTTCACTTTGCAAAGGTTCGGTATGAAGTGCCAAAAGCATTTTTTATTCATTCTCTTTCGTTTCTACTCTTTTTTATTCTTTCTTCTTTTCTATTCTATCCTTAATTCAATAAATATGGCCGTCAGGCGGCAAATTCAAATTTTATACCATTCAGTGAGATTAATGTCTGTTCTGATGCGTTGAAGGGCTTTAGGCTTCAAACATCAGTAGGCAGGACCGCCAGCTTTACGATTGGTCGCCTTGGTCCTGCCCTGCGACGACTGCTGCGATTCTTCCTATTCGCCACTGCTGTGGAGGCGCGTTGTCTTCGTGAATTACGATGACCTTTCCCACGGCGAGATTGGGTTGTTCCTGCACCCATTTGCTGCGAGATTGAAGGCCCAGCAGTTAGTCCCTTGACCACCTCTGCCAAAATTGTTGCTTGAGATAGCATACAAGTTGCCATCTTTTTGAGCAACGAAGTTGATGATCCGGCAGTGGTTCCGGCGGTAAGGCTCGGAGCGGGCTGCCGATGAGAAGATATGCTGGTGTCGAGGCTTCGCCATCGTTGGGATCTGTACTTAGCGGCGCTAAAGGCCTGGAATTGAGGACGGCTTCGATTTCCACAAGTACTGAGCAGCTCCTCTGCTGAAAGTAACGCGTTTCCTTCGGTGCTGTAAAGGAGATTCTTGGCAGACCTTACTGCGGCCTCCTAGAGCCCGCCGAAATAAGGAGTTCTTGGTAGTATGAAGGCGAATGTGAATCCTTCTTTCGCTGCGTATTGGTGAATGGCTTCTTTTCCTCGCTCGAACCGATCGAGAACTTCCATCAGTTTCCTTTGAGCTCCCACGAAATTTGTCCCGTTGTCGCAGGGGTATTCCTCGGCGACCTATGAACCTTTTCAGGGCAAGAATAAAACAATCGGAAGAAAGATCAGTTGCAAGTTCGAAATGTACAGCTTTAGAGGTAAAACAAACAAAACAACTATGTAAGTCTTATACGGTGGTCGCCCGCGAATTCTCAATGAAGTCAACACTGGCCCACAAAAGTCTACTCCAGAAATTAAAAAGGGTCGTAATGCTCTGAACCGGTCAACAGGCAGATAACCCATGATTTGCGTCATTAACTCCGGCTTGTACTTAAAGCAGTGTACGCAGTTCCGAACGGTTTGTCTGCATACTTCTTGAGCGTTCACTAACCAAATTTTTTCTCGAAGCAACGCCAACAATGCTTTAGGGCCAGCGTGGTAATTTCTTATGTGCAGATAGCGCAAATAGGTTCTTATAAACTGCGTATTTTTCGTTAACAACAACGGAAATTTAGCATCATACTTAATTGGTGCATTTAAGAGACGCCCTCTTACTCGAGGCAGTGAGAATGACCAATTACTGTCTTGGAATTCATGCATAAAGGGATTAAGTTTTATGAATTTCTTCCGAAAACTCGTGACTTTGAACAACTTCAATTATCTTTAAAAATTGAGTTGTAATTCTTTAGCCGTCGGGTTTGCTTCAAACAATTGCTTGCGATCCCTAAGCCATCTTACAAATCGCATTAGGTATACTATCTTGTTGGCTAGTTTTGTATATGATGAAAACCTTTCAATAAAATCCACTAAATCTTTTCGAGGATTTTAGCAGCAATAAGAAAAAAACCTTAGTTTTTCGTTTTTCTATTGCCTCAGCAGTAGGAGACAGCTCGAAATGTGTATTTATCGGCCAAGTGGCTTCATCTCTCATAAGAAAGTGAGGACCCATAAATCAAATAGAACTGTTGAGATCATCTACATTACAACCCCCTGAAACAATGTCCGCAGGGTTTTGTTTTGTGGGTACATGTCTCCATGATATATTGTGCGTCCACTCTTGAATCTCGGATACACGATATGCGACAAAGGTTGAAAGCGTTGATGGATGTGATTTTATCCAATGCAAAATTATGTCAGAGTCAGTCCAGAATATAGTTTTCTCGACGTCAAGATTCAACATAGCCGATACTCACATCCATAATTTGGAGAGTGTATGCGCTGCGCAAAGCTCCAATCGCGGAAGCGATTTAGTTTTCAAAGGGGCCACCTTGGACTTTGCTGTTAATAGCGTCAACTTGATACCTTCTTTAGTCTGGCTGCGTACATAGATACAACAACCAAACGCTCTCATTGAAGCGTCAGCGAATCCATGAATTTGAATCTTCGCGTTTGGCTCTGTTTCCACGTGTCGTGGTATTTTGATTTCACGAAGTTGGGTCAAATTCGTTTTAAAGTTTTGCCAACTGGTATCAAGGCGCAACGGAATCGACTCATTCCAATCTAGATTTGCTATCCAAAGCTCTTGTAACAGAATTTTAACTTTGGTGATAATGGGACACAATAATCCAAGAGGATCAAACAAACGAGAAGAAACGGATAAAATGTTTTTTTTTGTCGCACGTAAATCATGAAAATCTTGCTCTAAGTTAAAACAAAATATGTCTTCTTTAGGTAGCCATTGGATTCCTTTTTGTAATTTCAGAATCATTAAATTTTATTGATTTTTCAGAATACAAAGAGTTATACAACTCTGGATGATTTAAAAACCATTTGGCCAGCTCAAACCCACCTTGTTTTAACACCTCTAGTATCTCCTCCTGTATTCTCATAAGAGTTTCGAGATCACTTGCGCCAGTTAACAGATCATCGACGTAGAAATCTCTTTCAATGACTTTAACCCCAATAGGATGCGTGATTTTGATAAATCAGCTAACATTTTTAGGCATCGAATAGCCAAAAAGGGGGCCAGCCGCCCAGTACCATAATTAACCGTATTTAATTTAAAGACTTGAAGTAAATGAGATGGATGTTGCCGCCACACTACGAGCTGGTAAATCAAATGCTCTTCGGCAAGTAGATCTTGCCGATACATTTTCCTTATATCTGCTGTCATTGCATACTGGATGCGAAAACGGAGCAAAGTTGAAAACAGCTCCTCTTAAATGGTTGGCCCAACCATTAAGATGTCATTCAACGAAATTTTAGTAGAGGTATAGCTCGAGGCATCAAAAACGACTCGATGTTTAGTACTAGTACTTTCTGGTCTTAAAACGCATTGATGCGGAATGAATTAGTGCGGGCTATCAGGAATTTTATTATTCGTTGGCGACAGGTGCCCCAATGCAACATATTCTTTAATGAATTCCATGTACATCTCTCTCAACTTGTTATCATTTAAAAGCTTTCGCTCAAGCGTGAGAAACCGACGTTTGGCAATTTCAAACGACGACCCAAGTGAACTAGGAGGTGCGTTGAATGGAAGCTTAACCTCAAAGCGACCTGTTGGCAAAAGTTTGGTGGTTTCCACAAAATGATCTTCACACATTTGTTGCTCTGGTGTGAACCGTTTATTTGCTTCTCCCGGTATTTCTTCCATAAGCCAGAATTTTTGAACAATTCTCTCTAGCTCTTTTAGCTCTATTAGCTCATCGGATTGGGTGACCATGTTACAAACTTTAGTGCTTAAGCTTGAAGTCTTAGAGTACTTTCCAGATACTATCCAACCTAGGAGAGTTTTTTGAAGGGTTGGATATTCTGGTCCTTGTTTGATTTGGCCGACGGATAACAATTCAAAAAATGTTTCTGCTCCCAATCGCAGATCAACCTTTTGTGGTTTGTTAAAATATGGATCGGCCAATTCATTGTTATTTGGAATATTCCAATTGACAGTGTTTATAGCATGATCAGGTTGGTAAGTCGCAATCGAGCTCATCACCCAATAATCAGCCAAAAAGCAATGCTCATTCAGCCTTGATTTTACCACCGCATGCAACTTTCTGCTGACTGAAGTGCCAGTTTCCCCAATTCCAACTAATTTTAAAGATTTTTCTTCTATTTTAAGATCTAACCTTTGTGCAAGCTCTTCTGTAATGACGTTTACCTGCGAACCAGATCCAAGCAAGGTTCGAGCAAACAAATGCTCGCCAGATCTGCCTATTATTCGCACCATAGCTGTAGCAAGGATCACTTGATCAGCTGATACAGATGCATGTAAAGAACTGGAGTTTTTAAGGCTTCCAAACAAGATCAGAGAAAAGACAATATTCGATGGCAAACACTTTATTACAACTGATCTTTGGCGAGAATATAATCTACGTAGGAGCTAATCTGACTAGCTTAACTGGCTAGGCTATTTACAAGAACAAAAGGCTGTGCGGATTATAGTATACATAAAATATGTTAACTTGCCGAAAATGCATCATGCGATCGCATGTACAATGTACGTCTGACTTGCTGTACTCTAATTAAGTAGATATACATACTTCATCATAATAATTAAGTTTCTAACTTAAGCATGAGTTGTTCAAAACGATATGTGAGTAAACAGGGTGACACGTATAGACGTTTGATTTCTTTGAATAAAAACGATGCAAATGTAAGGCGAACCCTTACAACTCGATCATCCTGGCTATAAATCGTCCTCGATTTAATCACCGTATGTACTTACAGTAACAAAAACTTTTTTGTCTGAAGACATGAAACATTTTTTTTTTTTTTTTTTTTTTTTTTGAATACTAGGATGGACGGAGACTAAAACTCCAAAATCTTTCAAAGATACCAATACGCCCACTATAGCAGGTACATAATACCGAAGTAGCCGATATTGGTTATGCCCGATTTCCACGTGCTAAAAAACCACCCATTTATGAGAGACACTATGAAACTGCCAGAACGCACTTCATAGTAGTAAATTTTCGCTCTCTCATAATACTTCTTGACTACAACTAAGTTAACTTAACAAGTAGTTTACGCTTCCATAGTGTTGATCGCATTGGATAGGTTGCTTTCCAGTGAATGCACCTACTAAGCCGTTCATTCATGCGGCTTCACCCTACGTCGCTAGATCGAAGGGTCTTGTTCTTTGTAGTCGTCGCTCGTTGTTAACATCGTTAAGAGTCTCGTTTAGAGTACGGATCATTTCATTGTTGCAATGAACATGAAGGCGAGCATTAAGCTTTCGAGCGAAGTTTGTTACTTCTTCGCCCACGGTAGCTATTCCTAAATCTCTGTGAATATCGCTATTCCTAATATACCATGGAGCATTCACAATTGCTCTTAGTGTTTTGTTTTGGAAAGTCTGCAACATGGACATGTTGCTCGACTTGGTACAACCCCAAAGTTGTATACCGTATGTCCAGGACGGCTTTAACACCTGCCTGTACAAGAGCAGTTTGTTATATGTGCTTAATTTCGAAAATCTTCCGATAAGCCAATACATTTCCCTGAGCCTAATCTCGAGCTCGTCACGCTTCTTCTTTACGTGTGGTTTCCACCTTAGTTTAGCGTCCAGTGTCATCCCTAGATACTTCGCTTCATTTGCATAAGGTATTTGTACAGAATTTATGAACAGAGGCAAATTGTTAACCCTTCTGTAAGTGAAATTCACATGCGTAGACTTGTTCTCGTTAAGAGCGATTCGCCAAGTCTTCGTACAGACACAAATTCTGTCCAATGCTCGTTGGAGGTTTCTCGTTGATGACTCGACTGATTCACCTGTTGCCAGGATGGCCGTATCGTCCGCAAACGTGGCCACGACTGTCTCGTCATCTAGAGGTATGTCTCTTGTGTAGAGCAGGAACAGGGTCGGACCGAGGACGCTTCCCTGGGGTACGCCAGCCCGAATTTGCTTGAAACTCGAGTATTCACTACTACACCTAACACGAAAGAGTCTGCTTTCAAGATAATTTTCCAATATTTTAAACATGTCTTCCGGCAAATTTTGCCGTAGCTTATATTTCAAGCCCTCGTGCCATATTTTGTCGAAGGCTTGCGATACGTCGAGGAAAGCACTTGAACATATTTTTTTCCCTTCTAAGGCTTTTTCAATTTCATGCGTTATTCTGTAGACTTGATCTATTGTGGAATGGTTAGGTCTGAAACCGAATTGATGATCCGGGATCAAGCGTCTTTCTGCAATTATTGGTTGTAATCGCTTCAGCAGAAGTTTCTCAAATACTTTCGATATTATCGGCAGAAGCGATATGGGCCTATAAGATTTTTTATCATTTGCGCATTTCCCCGGTTTAGGAACCATAATGACTTCAGCAACTTTCCACTGTCTTGGAACGTATAGAAGTCTAAGAGAAGCGTTTATCATATAAAGTAGCTTGACTAATGCCTTTTTTGGTAGCTCTTTTAATATTTCGCCAGTGATCAGGTCGTAACCCGGGGCCTTATTATTTTTAAGTTTGCTAATTGTCTGTCGGAGTTCAACTAACGAAACTTTTTTCATTCTAAAGCTACCAGGTTCCCCGTTGTTGTTTAGAACGTCAGCCAACGGCGGACCGTCGAAAGGCTTGAATGTTTCTTCTAAATGTTCAGCAAACAAATACGCTTTCTCTTTGTCTTCTCTTGCCCATTCGCCGTTAGCTTTTTTTAATGGTGCCGAGTGCATTATAGGTTTCTTGATATACTTAACTGCTTTCCACAGCGAGTAGTTTGAGGTCCTATCCGCAGCCAAGCCTTCAAAGTATTCAGTGGTCTCACGATTTTTAAGATCTTGCAACATTCCTTTCAGTTTGTTAGAGAGGCAGTTCAATAGGGTTTTTTCTGGGGGGGCCCTCGTGCCTTGCCATCTCCTACGCGCTCTTCTCTTTTCACGAATCAATTCTTCGATTTCGAGCGGATATGTTTTACGTACATGCCCGTCGGTGCTAACTGCGTTCTTTTGGGACGAATTGTTGTTCCAAGCAGCGCTCTGAATTGCTTCAATGAATTTGTCAACTGCGGTTTCTAACTCGAAAGGAGTTTTCAATGGCACATTCAAGCCAACACCCTCCTTACAGTCCTTTCTGAAAGCGTCCCAGTTCATGTTTTTGCTAGCTAATCTAGGAGCTCTTTCTATTTTCGCCAGTCTTCCACCCATCTTCAAGATAACTCCTGAGTGGTCTGAGCAAAGATCATAACACTCTTCAATTCGCGTAAGGTATTTGGGGTACCCTTTAGCGATGAAAAAATCGACAAGGTCAGGCTTCTTATTCCTATCGGTTGGCCAATATGTTGGCTTACCCGTGGAGAAAAAGTCCACCCCACGCTTCATACTATTTTTGTACAGTAATCTGCCTCTTGTTGAATTGCATCGTGAGCCCCAAAAAGTATGCTTCGCGTTAAAGTCACCCCCAATGATAAAATTGGACCCAATGAAGTCATACATACGATCAAGATCGTCTTCCACCAGTCTATATCCTGGCGGGAAATAACAAGATGCAATGTTATAATCTAAGCAGTCAATTTTTACAGAAACTGAACTGATCTGCATAGAGTCTAGCTCAACTTCTGTGTTCTTGAAGTGCTTTATGCAGTTCTTAATGTAGAGGGAGGATCCTCCTCTCGAATTTTGCGAAGGGTGATGTGCGTGATAGTCATTGTAACCTTTAAGTTTGGGTGTAGACCCGTTTTTAAGGTGAGTTTCCGTAATCATGCAAATATCAATATTGTTTTTCCGTAGAAATACTTCTAGTTCGTCTATTTTATTCAGAAGGCCGTTTGCATTCCATGTTAGTATTTTAAATAACTGTTTCATATTCATGTTCTCTTGTAATTTTTTCGAGGCTTAAACTCGAGCTTGCTCAGTTTGTCAAATATAATTTTGTTGATTTTAGTCTGATCCTCAAGTTTCTCCAAGATTACAGCGAGGATCTGAGACACTGCATCTGTTGTGGGCGATCTTGCCTTGCTTTCGTTTGCCGCAACCTGTGCGTATGATTTCGGTGCGACCAGTGGTGGTTTCTCCGCTGCACTTGAACTGGCGCCGCTCTTTTGTGGAGCTTTTACGCCTTTTGTCGACGCCTCCTTTGCCAATCTTCCACTTTTGATCGGCTTTGGCGTCTTTGGAGTCTTTGGCTTAGTAGTTTCAGCAGGTTTTGGGCGTCCTAGGCTTTGATTCTGACCTCTAGTATTTTCCTTAAGAGGTTCTCGTCCCTTTTGCAGCTCTATGGCTACTTCGCATCCTCGATAGTTCGCGGGGTGGTTTCCGTGGCAATTGGCGCAAACTGCTGGAGCCTTTATGTCAACCTTTATGTCAACATGAAACATAAAGTGAAATTATGTTACAATTTTATTTCTTGTTATAAAAATGCAATTATCAATTTGTATATCATTCAAATTACAAAAAGTTACCAAAGTTAACGTAAAACGTCAATAAAATTTAAAAAGTACTATTGAAAAGTAATTTTGTCCAAAATATTTATTTTAACAGATAAGGCACATTTAAAATATTGATATTTTATTGAATTTGTTCAATTTAAAATTTCGTAGGGTTTCATGTTCTCAGGGGATGCAACCCCTTCGTAAGCATTCCGTGAAATCTGTAGGTTTTCTAGATCTCTAGTTAAGTATCTGTCATTGGGTAAAACTTTTACAACCTCAAACGGTCCTTTATATTTGGCTATCAATTTTTTATTCACGCCAGGAGTATTTACAACATTCCTCAACATAACGTAGTCACCAATTTTATAAATATGCGGGGGCTTATGCCGCTTATCGAAATACACTTTGTTAGCTTGCTGACTTCGAACTGTTTTTTCACTGGCACGTTGCCTAATAACCTCTAGGTTTATAGGCTCCTTAGCGTAAACATTCTCCTCAAGAAACTCTCGAATCCTGTCGTTAACTTGCCCCCCAACTCCAAAAAGAAACATGATAGGACTTTGTCCAGTACTTTTATTTTCGACGTTATTAAGGGCGAACTCTATTTAGCTAATGTGTTTTGTCCATTCATGAGAATCTGATACACTTGCCTTGGAAAGCATTTGAGCTAAGCTTTTGTTTATTCGCTCAACTTCGTTGCGACCTTTATGTGTTTAACCTTGTATTTACCACAGAAGTTCGAAAATTCCTCAGATGTGAAACAGCTACCTCTCAATTTTTAATTAAATTTATTTTATTTAATTCCAAGCAATTTAAAAACTAATTAACAATTGTTTTATATTAAAAAATAGAGCGGAAGCAAATAATAATGTTAATTCCGTAACTCTGGGAGTTAGTGTGGAATGACATCTGAATTCTAGATTTCAATTCAAACAAAAATAAAAATTTGAGCATCTGATGTGGGGTGACATTCGATGCTAAAGTTAATATAATCAAAAATTAATTTGTGTACATAGTATCTTCAAAAAAGTATTTAGGAGAGAGAACAAAAAAGTAATTCAAAAGGCTAAGATAATATTAAAAATTAATTTAAAATATAAAAAAACATGACAAAACAATAAATTAACAGACTTAGCTTGTGCTGGTGATCAAGTTATACACCTCAACATTGATTCTATTGTATTATATTCGAATTCGATTGAAAATAACCAGTCCTTGACCCTATTAAGAAAAGATGGAGAGTTATCAATTGTCCTGATGAAAGATGGAAGCTTGTTAAACATTTTAGTTGCTGTAATGGTGTAGAAGTTGAAAAGTGAGTTGTGTTGGCAAAAGGAACGATGGCAAGATGCATGTTATTTACACGTAGATTGTAGAGTTGAGAATTTTTGCAAGGCATGTTGCAACTACGCTTAAAAAATTCCCTTAGCACTTTGAAAATGTAAAGGTGTCTTATGGGTAAGATGCGCAGTTCTCTAAAAAGTGGCCAAGACTACTACGATCAGTAATAATCCTTATAAAGTGCTTTTGAGCAATTAATAATGATCCAACTGACGTGAAATACGAACCGCCCCCAACTGGTTATGCCATATTGAAATTTAGAGTGAGAAAGACCATAGTATACTGACTTTAGAACTTGTTTGGAGCAGAATGGTTTAATAAGATACATTTTCCGTGTCGTCAGGAGCAAATGGGATTTAATTGTGCGAATATGTTCTTTCCAATTTAGATTATTATCGATTGTCACACCGAGGTATTTATAATTCTGTACCGACTTAATTTTAAAGCAATTTGCTGAGCACTTGTTGTTACAAACAAAATTACATTTTCCACAACTATGTATAGGCAAGCAAAACTTTTCGCAATTATGTGCATGAAAATAGATATTGAAATCCTGCAAGATGTTTGCCGATATTTTGAAAGACATGATCTTTGTTTTTTCGCTAACAATTAGCTTATGTTCAGCAAACCAAAACCTTAGTGTTTCCAGATCTCCCAAAATCTTCAGAACACATTCAAAAATTGTCTTGCATTGATAAGTGAGGGCTACGTCGTCCGCAAAGGTCGTGGAGGATCCATTCAAGTTTAGTTCGAATAAAGAGTTGATATAAACTTAGAACAATAGAGGGCCAAGAACTGAACCTTGTGGTACTCCATTTTTTAAGAAACTTAATTCACTAAAAATTCCATTTACGGAGACTCTTTGCTTCCGACACTTTAAATATGAAGTGAGCCACTTGTAAA
Organism: Neoascia interrupta; assembly: GCA_947623515.1. Taxonomy (NCBI): domain Eukaryota; kingdom Metazoa; phylum Arthropoda; class Insecta; order Diptera; family Syrphidae; genus Neoascia; species Neoascia interrupta. The sequence continues at coordinate 98,248,357 of OX392462.1, forward strand.
ATATTCCCCGGAAGCCATCTCGATATAACTTCTTAAGGAGTAAGTCATGATCGACCATATCAAATGCTTTGGTCATGTCCAGAAAGAGCGCCATTGTGGAATTGTTACAGTTCATGCTCTCATATAACTGAGAACAAACACAAAGAATAGCGTCCTCCGTTGACATACCCCTTCTGAATCCGAACTGCTTTCCGTTAAAAAAGTTTTTATCTAAGAAACCAACGATGCGTGTTTTAATCAGTTTCTCGAAGATTTTAGAGAATGTAGGTAGCAAAGAAATAGGTCTGTAGTTTCCAATATCCTTTTTATTGCCCTTTTTAAAAAGTGGAATAATTTCAGCAGATTTGGGAAGAGTGGGAAAGCAACCGCACTGAACACTTAAGTTAAATAGGTAGCATAAAACGTCAACAATATTCAAACCAATTCTTTTTGATAACGAGCTCGATATACCATCACTAGTGCAAGATTTTTTGTTTTCTAAAGTCATTATTTCCTTATAGATTTCGAAAGAAGTAAAAGGTTGAAAAACAAAGCTATTACATTGCATTCTGCCATGAGATCTATCCGAAAATTCGGAGCAGCTGCAACTTGAATGATGACCTAAAGATGGCTTTAATTTTTCCGAAATTTCAGAGAAGTAAGAATTAAATCTAGTTGAGATACTTTTCGGATCTGTTAGTAAAACACCACCAGTTTCCAGACTATCAATATTATTTTTTTGTTTATTTTTGCCAAGAATCTCGTTCACTATGTTCCATTCCTTTTTAACATTACCCTTGGCACGTTGGAATGAATCAAGGTAAAACTTATTGCGCGTTTCCTCAGTATTTTTTCGGGCCAGCTTACAGAGCTTATTATAATAATTTTTAAGTTTAGGGTTTAGTGGGTGTTTTCTGCACTTAGCTGCAATTTTATTTTTCCTTTTCACCAAATTCAAAAGACTATGGGTCATACAAGGCTTCAAAAAGTTATTTTTGCAACTAACGGGTAGGACAGATGCACAGTCTTGAACATGTTTTTGTAATATTTGAAGAAAAATATCAAAAGCAGATGACGGATTACTTTCTAAAAAGATTGGTGTCCAGAATTCATACTTTAAACGTTCGTTTAACAAATTGTAGTCAATTCTATGGATTTTCCTTATCTTAGTGATAGGGCTTTTCATTCCTGAACTGTTCCTAATGCACAGCGCGACCATAGAATGATCTGTAAGTTTGTAATCGTTCACTACACCATAAAATAAATTTTTATTGTTTTTACGAAGACGCACAAAAATGTGGTCAATGCAGGTCTTTGTTGAATTGGTTACTCGGGTATGCTCGTTTATGTAGCTTTTAAGCCCATTTGAAGCCATGAGAAACAGATATTTTTCTGTGTCCCTGTCAGATTCATTTAATATGTCTATGTTAAAATCACCTGCGACAATCAAGCTTCTGTCTTTACTGTCGCAAAGCGCGTTAGTGAATTCTTCAATAAAATCACCTTTACTAAATTCATGCAATCTGTATACACATAACATTGTATAAGCCTCATTCCGAAAATCTAACGAAAGCTTTACTACATCAGCGCTATGCAAATTAAGCTCAGAGCGATTGCGTACACAACCATCCTTTACAAAAGCAATTACACCACCAGCTGCATAATAATCATTGAAGTAACCAAAGGGAGTAAATAAATAAATAAATAGAGTGGCGCAACAGCTCAACAATGTATGCTGGTGTGTTAATTTCTTTTTACATACAAAGGGACCTACAATTTTTTGGCCGAACGGCACTTTGAGAAGTTTTTCAAGACAAATGATACTCTCGGAGGGCTTGTCAGACCCTCGCAGAGGTGGGGACCGTGAAAAAGAACAAGTCTTTTTTTTCAGGTGACTTTGGCAGGATTCGAACCCAGGCCTCCGGCGTAGTAAGCACACACACTAACCACTACGCCACGGCACCCCACAAAAAGGGAGTATAACCCGGTATATCGTAAGAGTCTAGCTCATTTTTAAAAATCCAGGGCCCTCATTGCGTAAGCACGACGATATCGTTTTCGATATCGTCTTCGATAGTTATGCTTCGCGTAAGCTTAAAATTCTACGATTGACTGTTTGCTTCGCGTAAGGAAGAAATCTTTCAAGTACTATCGTCTTGTCGATGGCGATAGTACGGTAGCAAAATAGGTATCGTTGCCTTTGCATTTTGAATTAAATATGTTGTGCTTTGATGTGGGTTCTAAAGAGCTAAAAATAAATTGCAAATTATTAAAAAAAACATTAAGGAAATGTTCTGGCGAAGCGTATTTGTTTTTATTGAAAGTGATATCAATAAATTTAAAATAAATTTAATGCATCCCTCTCGATTCAATCGTCACTTCCTATTTTGAGCCAATTCTGCCGAAAGTTTTGAAATTTCCCCCTTTCCCCTATTTTTTTGTTGCAGACCTTAAAACAATACTTGTATTTAAGTTCTAATGTATTATTTTATTGCTACTTATATCTTCATGATATAATGTTACCATACGAATTTGTTCACCCGGCAATAAATACTCAAATTCAAAGACACACAAATCACAGAATACAATTATGACACATGGAGAAAAAACTATGTACCAAAAAAAAGTATGACATCAGATCTGAATTTGAAAGCCAAATGTCACAGCATGCTGATGGAGTCGCTTTCATTCATGATTCTGACAGAAGAAAACTAATCGAAACTTACCGAAACGAGAGCGACGACGACACGATAGCGATAGTTTTTCTTGAAGCAAACTGTTGACGATAGCGTTTAGTGCTATCGCGCGAACGACTGTCGTCTGCAAAGTTACGCAATGAGGGCCCAGATTTCACTTAGGACAATAATAACAGACAAATTTTTAAATGATTCAAGTTGACTCAGAAAAATCAAGAAATTTTTTTTCATACTGCGAATGTTCTGATGCAGACAAAATATTTGAGCATAATTAAGAGAGAGGACTGGGTATTCACATGCATTAGGAAAAGAAAACGGAACGAAATTAAGAGAACTCATAATTTACCAAAATCAGCAGCACAAACTATTTTGATTGGACTGTCACCCTCCTTCTTCCGCAAACAAACAATTCCATTTCTGACCCACACATATGCGTACCCCTGCTGCCTTTTCAGCGACAATGCAGTGTTGAGTAGATGACTTGTCACGTAAGTTAAGCAGTCATTTATGAACATCTTCTCCGGTTCACCATCAGCGTGCAGTTGCAGTAGTGACGTAGTTAGCCGTATTTTTTGTCTCTTTTTGCTTGCATCACTTTCTCTTTACCCAGAGAGACAAATTTGACGTGAAAAATATTTGTTTTAAGCTGCTGTTTTTGATTACTGTTTGATGCACTAGTTTGCCGCTTAGCGATCTGCTTAGTGTAGCATAGGTCGATGTCCTCCCTTTTTACATCACACAGTAACCCATCACGAAAAATCTTCAGAGCCGAATCGATGTAGGAAGTCTCATTGCCACAATCCGGAACGTTGAAAATCTCCACTGAATTGGCTATTATTTGTCGTTCAAGGTGATCTGCTTAGTGTAGCATAGGTCGATGTCCTCCCTTTTTACATCACACAGTAACCCATCACGAAAAATCTTCAGAGCCGAATCGATGTAGGAAGTCTCATTGCCACAATCCGGAACGTTGAAAATCTCCACTGAATTGGCTATTATTTGTCGTTCAAGGTGATCGACTTTCGTCTCCAGTAGACGAATTTTTTGTTGAGATTCGTTGTACTTGCTTTGCAGTTCATCTATTTGTTGCCTTTGAATCTGTTTAAGTTCTTGTATTTCGGCATAAACCATTTCAATTGTAATGCTTGGTTTTAGAGGAGATGAAGTTTGTGCTAGTGACGAGTTGAGAATTTTGAGACGTTGTTGTTGCAGTGTAGGTGCTTCACCTGATAGTGAGTTACGACCGTTGCTAATACAATTCGCGCACCTCCAGCGTTGATTGTCTTTTTTATCGGCCGGCGTAGATTTGGCGCATTTTGCATGTGCAAGACAACCGCAGTCACGACACTTGACCTTAGCTTGCGTTCGGTCTATTTTATCGCCGCAGATATTACAAGCCATTTTAGAAAAATAAGCACCGACTTGAAAATCGTTATGAAGAATTGTTTCCGAAAGTATGTGAACCCCACGACAGACAGCTGAGAACTGAACGCGTATAACCTCTATCAGATATTATACGCGTGGGGTTACTGTATGCATTAAAGTAAGATTCTAGGCTTTTTATTACTTCCTGTGTGCTTGTACTTTTACAGAGATACAGTTTTGTATATTTTGAAAAATCATCAACTACTAAAAGGATGTGTTTAAAGTTTCGCCCTGAAGGGGGCAATGGACCAAAATGATCAACGTGTATAGTTTCGAAGGGCTTACTACCCTTGGGAATATTGTGCAATATTCCTTCCTTTCTTCCTACCACAGGAGAAAAGTAAATACATTTTAAACAGCTTTCAATAGCTCTCAATTTTTTTGATTTCATCATTGGAAACCAATAAGTTTGTCTTAAGAATTTGTAGCACTTCTCAACCCCAAATGGCACAAAGCATCGTGATGTGTCTGGACCACATTCATTTCCATTATTGATGGAACATAAAGCAATACATTGCCATCTATTTTGCGATATACAAGTCCATTTAACAACTCATAAATGGAACTTTCTCTTTGCTCCAACATTTCAACAATTTTTTTAATCACCGGATCCTTTTGCTGAGAGGCTGCTAGAGCATGCTCAAGTGAATCAGGCCCAACAATCAAGATGTTATGACATCTACTGAGAGCGTAAGGGTGAGTGATTTGCAGTCAGTAACGATCTTGATTTTCATTTCATTCCGGTAAGATAGATTTTAAAACGTCTAAGGGCATAAACAATCGCAAGCGTCTCCAATTCATAAGAGTGGTAGCGAGTCTCTACAGCAGTCGCACGCTTGGAGTAAAAGAAAATGGGATGAAAACGCTTATCTTCTTGACGTTGCATTAAGATTGCACCAAAGCCCAAAATACTTGCGTCACAGTGTAACTCTGTTTCCGCTCCAGGATTGTAAATGCTAAGCAAAGGAGCGTTAAGAAACATTTGTTTAAGTGTTTCAAACACGCACAACTCTTTCTCACCAAAATGAAAGCTAGCATCTTGTTTTAAGAGCTCATATAGGGGGGGGGGGGGGCGCAAGCATTGAGAAATCTTTAATAAACTTCCTAAAGTAAGAGCAGAGTCCCAAGAAAGAATACACACCTTTGATGTTCGAAGGTATGGAAAAGTAAGCTACTGCACGCAAGCCACTAGAATTTGGCCAGATTACATCAGCGGATATTTCGTATCCCAGATAGGTAATTTTATCCTGAAGAAACAAACACGTGTCAAATCGCAATTGCAAATTATTTTTCCGGACAACTTCGAAAACTTGCTGTAATATTTGCAAATGTTCATTCACAGTTTCCGTGGCAATAAACAAGTCATCTATATAAGCAAGAAGTTTCCTAGACCTAATTAGATCACTGAAAAGTTTTTTAATGAACCGTTGAAAGACGGTTGAAAGAAGACGTTGAAAGAAGCCCAAATGGCATGCGCAAAAACTCAAACTGGCCTAGAGGTGTAATAAAAGCGGTATACTTAACAGAATCCCCAAGGCAACTCCTGGCCTAGGTTGCCTTTAATCTCAGCCCAACTTCGGCTTCTGAAAGTGGTTCAAAAGCTATGACCTTAAATACCTTTCAAAAGAAAACACATTTTCAAATGGGCAAACGTCTTTAACTATTTTTACTATTTTTTTTTTCATATTCTCTTTACATGACCTTGAATTTTTAAGTAAGATTTACAAATAAAAAATGTTATCTCTGTAGGTAGCGGGTATAATTTTACCTTCTGAATAATCCATCCAACTGAACAGAATTTGAAAAGTTACTTATGTACATATAACACTTTCAAGTATGGGTCAGTGGGATTTTTTTAGGTAGGTATGCCTACCTTTACCTTCTTTTAGCGAAATAAGAAGCAAGACCCTAGCCAGAAATTTTTCCAAAAGAATTGGTAGTTTATTCGTGCGTTCTTAACAAAATACATACATATGAGGGATGAAAACACAAAAAGCACAATGTAGGTGCGTACGCCTCTCCACTCCAATCCAACTTTTTTATCCTCATGTGCAAAGTGAAAAGCAAAACACAAAATAAAAAAAAAAAGATTACATACTTTGGGCTTTGGGTAGATCGGCACATTCATAAAACAGGTATGATGATCAAAAAAAATTCAACCTTCGCTCCATCTCCTCCCCACGCGCAAAACAAAACACACACACAAAGCTAGTCCTATCGGCTGACATTGACATGGCGCACAAAAAATGTAAACAAACAAGCAATGTAAAAAAACGAACAGCTAAATCCACTCCAAGGTCTCTGTTCTTTTATTTGCATACTCAAATCCAGAGCGGATTCAGACAACCCATCACTAGCGCCACACCGTGGACTGGAGTGATGGTTACTAGATTCGGCCAAGTGATAGATCTATAGGCTATCATATACAAGGATACTAGCTATCTACGCACTCCCACTTCAACCCTTTTACCATTGCCATCGTCATGTACAACTACCGAAATCAAAAACGATTCAATTTCCTCGTCTTTTCTGGTATACCTACATGGATATCTCCCTGAATTATAAGTATGAGTGCCTACAGTAATTGTCGCGAAGCACATTGTCAACAATACCAGACATTCCATTCATGCCCTTGTTTTTTTTTTTTTTTTATAATGCACTCGCGAATATAAGGGATTGGATACCCTTTTTAATGTTACACATCTCACGAGCGGAAAGGATTAGAAGAAGAGGAAAAGGAGGAGAGGTACCGATGCACTCTTGTTTTGAACAGTTGCAAGTTGTATTGCGCAGGAAAGATTGACCGTGGGAGAACATTCCACATTCGCGTTGTACGGCTTATGAAAGAACCTCTAAACTTTACTGTGCGTCCGAAGGTGGGCTCGAGGGTAAACTGATGTGCATTCGATCTTTGGCGAGTATTACGGTGGAACGTCTTTAGGGGCGGAATGCAATTGGCTATTTCGATGGAACATTGGTTGTGAAAAAAGCGATAAAACAGTGAAAGACAAGATACATTACGTCGATGTTCTAATGAGTCAAAAGACTTCGCAATGTTTTTGTCTCCAACAAGTTTTAACGCGCGTTTTTGTATCCTATCTAGCAAGAGCAGTGCTGTTTTTGGAGCACCAGCCCAGACATGGGAATTATATTCCAACTTGGGGCGAATATATGCCTTATATAAAATAGCCAAATCAGAGGGGGTGAAATACTTCTTGCATCTTTTAAGGAAGCCTAGGCATTTCGCAGCGTTCTTGGCGACGTCGAATATGTGGTCATTCCAACTAAGGTTGTTATTGACACACATACCGAGAATGGAAAGCGTTTCGGTTTCGTCGATGCAAGTGCCATTCATGGACAATGGCTGGGTGTTTCGGTTTTGCTTCAATGACAGAAGACAGCATTGAGTTTTAGAAGCATTAAACTCTACTCTATTTTGAGATCCCCATGATACAATGCTGTTAAGGTCAGAGTTTAATGAGTTTGACATACGCTGCCGTTCCAATTCAACGTCCGAAGAGCAGGGGCGCGGAACCGAGAACGAATATGAGAAACTGAGGTTACTGTCATCAGCAAAGGAGTGGATTGGATTAGTTGTAGCAGACAGGAGATCATTAATGAAAATCAGAAAGAGTGTCGGAGACAAAACAGAGCCCTGGGGAACCCCAGCGTTAATTTTATGAACTGCGGACTTGAAGCCATCCACCATTCCCCATAATTTTCTTATATTATGGGAAATGGTGCAAGGACTTGAAGCCCTTGCACCATTCCCCATAATATAAGAAAAACACACACTGACGACCATAATCCACTAAAGAACAAAAAACATAGTGAGACAAGAATACAAATACCTACGAGAAGAAGGATGACACTCTAAAGCAAAGTGAGAGAAAGATATGGTAGCACCACCTAGGAGAATTCGTTTGAAACAAGCTTTCCTTGTGTGTGCGATAAAAGATTTTTTTGGGGAAAAATGCAAAATAGACTACTTTTCCGAAATTAAAATTTAAAAAACGGTATGTAAAACAAAGATTTCGTTGATCCAATTATTAAAACATCGAAAAAAAATATGTGGAAGTATTACTGGCTGTATTTCGCTTACAAAAAGCTAACAAATATTGACATATTGAAGTGCATTTTTAGATATGTTGTATAAGAAAAAACAAAAAACCAAAACAAAAACCGAGAAGTACTAGTACATATATATAAACCTTTTATAAAAAAGGTAGGAACAAGTTTACCGTAGGTCCAAGTGGAATTTAGTTGTTATTTTGATACCCCATTCCATAGGATAGGAGGTATAGTAAGTTTGTCACTTAGTTTGTAACACGGTGAAATAATAATGGTAGACCCCCAAGACCTTAAGGGCATATGATCGAGACCGAATTCTGAATCGAGTGAGCCATGTCCGTTCGTCCGTCTGTATGTCACATGTTTTTATGCCTTAAATTTTGAGCTAGGGTGCTGAAACTTCGTACGTAAGGTCAACGTCATGCGAAGCAGTACAAGTGTAAAACTTTTTGAAATCCGCCCAAGGACACGCCCACAATCGGTCTAAATGTGCAACTACCTCCAGAGTTTTCAAAACTGTAAGACGTTCTAAAAGGCTGAAATTTTACATTTAGCATCTCCTAATAAATGGAAGTCACAAAAAAGACAAATTTAATTGGTAAACCTCCTCTAGTGGGCGTAGCATCTATTTTAAGGATTTTTTCAAATGCAGTTTACTCAATATTTTTGCTCAAAATTGAAAAAAATTTGCTTGATATTTTATGTAGAAAATGCTTAATTCGACATTTTGCTCATACAAGACTTTGGGCCACTCCCGCATTTAAAGGCAGGATTGAAGAAAAACCTAAAATTTTCCTGAAAAACTTAATTTCGACTGGCCTTGAGCCTAATTTAGGAAAGCATGAACAAAGAAAGTACCAGGTTAGGTAAACGAGACTTCAGTCCAGATTTCGTTTATATAAAGTTTTTAGCCACGCCCCCTTTTAAGGGTCGATTTTTCAAAAATATTGAGTTTCAACCAAAAAATTGCATTTTAACGTACATTTAAGTGTAACTTGGATATATCTGTGGTTTCTAATTAGGGGCGGTTGCACCACGCCCCTTTACGAAGTTTGCATTACTTTTAAAATGTCAAAAAATAGCTATGCCATCAGCATTTTACAATATGGGATAGGATGGGGTATTCAACGGTCCGTTTTACGGACTGTAACGTCTGCGTACACACTGTAGCACTTAAAAATAAATAAATAGAGTGGCGCAACAGCTCGAGGTGAACCAGGGCCAACTTCTCAACAATGTATGCTGGTGTGTTGATTTCTTTACATACAAGGGGACCTACAATTTTTTGCCGAATCCGAACGGCACTTTGAGAAGTTTTTCAAGACAATTAATACTCTCGGAGGGCTTGTCAAACCCTCGCGGAGGTGGGGACCGTGAAAAAGAAAAAGTCTTTTTTTTCAGGTGACGATGGCAGGATTCGAACCCAGACCTCCGGTGTAGTAAGCACACACACTAACCACTACACCACGGCACCCCACTGTAGCACTTACTCACTGGTTAAAATTCCCCAAGGACGGCACAGTTTGTAACGCAGTGGAATAATCACTGAAGACCCCCAAGACCTTTTAGAGATATGAATGGGACTGACAGGAGAATCGATTAAGTCATGTCCGTCCGTCCGTAAATAAACAACTTTTAGGCATTAAATTTTAAGCTTGGGAGCTGAAATTTAGTGGGTTGGCTGGAATTCCAGTCCTTAAGATCAGGTTTGAAAATAAGCTGAATCCGCCAACAGAAACGCCCACTATAGTCCTGTATGTGCATTGTGCAACCATCTCTAATTTTGAAAAATACTTTTTCCAAATTTTAGCTACGTTACAACAGTGCTAGCGCACTAATTTTTGGTATGCTACATTGCATTGCAATTGTCTTTGAGGATGCAGAATAAGTTTGGCCTAAGTTTGAAATAAGTTTTTTATATACCTCCGTCCATTTTTGTGGGCGTGGCGTTAAAAAAAGCGTTTTTAATACCCCATCCTAAAGGATAGAAGGTATACTTAGTTGGATTCATAGTTCGTTACATAGAGAAATAATCACAGTCGTGATTATCACTTTGATATGATCAAGACCGAATTGTAATTCGAATGAGCCATGTTCGTCCGTGTGTCTGTCTGTCGGTTATTTTTAGGCCTTAAATTTTGAGTTAGGAATTTGAAACTTGATATCTGTTCCTTCTAGGTCCCGAAGCAGAGCAAGTGTAAAATTTTTTTGAAATCCGACCCACGCTAATTATAAGCATGAAAAATCAAAGTTGTCGTAGGAAGCTGAAATTCGGTATACGATATTCTCTCTTAAGTGCATAGCGATTGGCATCTAAAAAAAGAGCGAAAACCGCACCTTGTAGGCGTGGTCTTATTTAATATGCATTCTAATAAATGGTTTTTATTTGATATATTTATTTGCTTTAAATCCAAAAAACTTGCCCTATAAAATGCTCAGACATGTGCGCAAGCTATCAACTCAAATGAATTTATTTTTTTCACGCCCACCTTTGGGGGCGTTTTCATGTAAGAAATCAATTTTTTAATATAAAACTGCGATCAACACGTGTATACCCACTACATCTGATTAAAAATTATGTTATTGAAAAGGGGTTGATGCCACGCCCCTTTTTTAAGAAAGAAGATTCTTAACTGACAAATTCTTAACATAATTAAAGTTAATAGAAACTGAAATTTAACAACCAAGATTTTTGATGCATTTGGGAGCTAGGCAGTGGTCAATTGGGATGGGGTATCCAACGATTCGCCTAGGCGGATTGTAACCCTTCCACTAGTTTTATATTTGTATTGATAAAAAAATTGTTTGACTTGACATATTTCCAATCAAAAGCTTTGTGTTTGATTTAAATATTCGCAAAATTACGAGAGCTATACCGTTCGGCGCAAAAGTAACCTAAAAAGTAATCTAATTTTTCATGGGACACTCACCGTTAAGCTTAACTTGAAAATATCTGTTAATATTGATAGTTCGTAATAAGGAGCGGTTGGACTACGCCTATTTTCGAAGTTTTCGGTTTTTATAAAATGTCAAAAAATCATAATAACATCAGCATTATACAATGTGGGATAGGATGGGGTATTCAACGGTCCGTTTTACTGTACCTTCTCCGTACTGTTGTATTTACTCATAAGGCAAAAATGTAACATAGAGAAATAATAACGGCAGACCGCCAAGACCTTATATGCCCTTTGATCCAGACCGAATTCTGAGTCGAATAAGCCATGTTCGTCCGTCAGCCCGGCCGTCCGCATGTCACTAGTTTTTAGGCCTTAAATTGAATTAGAGAGCTGAAATTTTGTACGCAAGCTCTTTGTCATCCGAAGCAATACAAGTGTTAATATTTTTAAAATCCGCCCACAGACACGCCCACAATCGGTCTAAATGTGCCTTTAACTCCAGGGCTTTCAAAACTGTAAGACGTCATTTTAGACGTCAACATTAAGCTTCTAATGATTATAAAGCAGAAAAAATAAAAATTAAGTCAGCAGACCGCCGCTTGTGCGCGTGGCATCGATTGAAAAAGTAATCATTCAAATGTAATTTATTCAATATTCTAGCTCCAAATTGAAAATTTTTAACTTAATATATTGTGTAGAAAATACTTAGTACTCCATTTGGTTTATACAAAATTTTACACCACACCCACAATAAGAGGCGCAATTCAATAAGGAATTTAATTAAGGACAACCTATAATTTTCCAGAAAAACATAGATTCCGACTGCATTTTAGCCTCACTAGGGGAAGAATAAGATATAGAATTTATCACTTAAGACACACAAGACACTATTCCAGATTTCGCTTATACAAAGTTTATGACCACGCCCATTTTTAGGGGCTGATTTTATGCTTCTATGCTGATTTTATTTCAACCAAAAAAAGAATTTTTTTCGTACATTTTGGTCGCCAAAATGGATATTTCAAAGCTAATATTTATGTTTGCTTATAGGAATTGGATATGCCACACCCCTTCCGAAAACTTAATTCAACCAGTGAGTCAGTGGAACAGTGTGTATGCAGAAGTTTTAGTCCGTAAACACGGACCGTTGAACACCCCATCCTATCCCACATTGTAAATTGGTGATGTTATTGTTATTTTTTGATACTTTTTTTTTATTTTTTGAAACTTCGAAAAGGGGCGTGGTCCAAAGGTCCTTTTTTACAAACTATCAATAACATAGATATTTTAATGTTACGCTTAAATGTACGCAAATATGCAATTTTTTGGTTCATATTCAATATTTTTGGAAAATTGACCCCTGAAAGGGGGCGTGGCTAAAAACTTGGTATAAACGAAATCTGAAATGAAATCTCATCTAACTTTCCTGCTAATTTGCTTTTTATTCTTTCCTAAGTTAGGCTTAAGGCCAGTCGAAACTACGTTTTTCTGGAAAACTTTAGGTTTTTCTTCAATTCTGCCTCAAAATGCGGGCGTGGCCCAAAGTCTTTTATAAACGAAATAAAGAACTAAGTGTATCCTACATAAAATAGTGTGTAATTTTTTTTTTAATTTTGAGCAAAAGTCTTGAATAAAACCCATTTGAAAATTTACCCTTAAATAGATGCCACGCCCACTGGAAGAGGTTAACCAATTAAATTTTTCTTTTTCGTGTGTAATGTTTATTAGGAGATGCTTAATTTCAAATTTCAGCCTTTTCAAACGTCTTACAGTTTTGTAAGCTCTGGAGGTAGTTACACATTTAGACCGACCGTGGGCGTGTCTTTGGGCAGATTTCAAAAAATTTACGCTTGTACTGCTTGGCATGACGTGGAACTTAAGTACGACATTTCATCACCCTAGCTCAACATTTCTTCTTCTTCTTCTTTATTTAGGTTTTCATCCTGTTCTTTAACAACGTCATTAAATGGAAACGTATAACATGTGATAAATAACGGTAATAAAAAAGTAGCGCTGCTCATTGTTGGTCGGTCTCCTGATGTCCTGATTCGTGCCATCTTTTCGGTGGACGTCCTTGTGGCCGCGGGTTGTTTATTGTGCCCTCTAATGCCACTTTAGCCAGGCTATTTGAAGGCATTCTTTGAACGTGGTCACTCCACATTCTTCGTCTGGTTCTCGTCCGTCGCGTGACATCGTCTGCTTTGCAGATTTCTCGTATTTCGTTGTTCGTTTTTCTGTTTAGGCGAGTGTATCCAGCTATAGATCTTAAGGTGTTCATCTCAACTGTGGTCGACATCTGTTGAGTTCTGCTGGTGTCTACACGAGTTTCTGCTGCATATGTTATTATTGGCCGGATGCAAGTTTTGTATATTCTCATTTTGCTGTCGGTGTTCATATATCTGTTTTGCCATCGCCATAAAGAATTTCTTAAACAGCCTGAGATTGTAGCGGCTTTGTTGGCTGGTGCATTTACCTCTTTTTTCAAATCTCTGCTGCTTGTTATATGGTAACCTAGGTAAGTGAATTCTAGGACCTGCTCTATTGGTTTATTGTTCACTTCCAATTTGCATCTTATCGGTTCTTTCGATATAACTGTTGATTTAGTTTTATCTACCGATATCTCCATATTGTACGATGTTGCTGATTTTTCAAATTTATAGAGCAGTCTTTGCAAGTTGTCTTTCATTTTAGCAATGAGAACAGCGTCATCTGCATAGCATATCACTTTAAATTCGCCGGTTTACATGCGATAGCCAGATGCAGCTGGTTTGACCTCTTCGATGATGGCTTCCATGATTATGTTGAAGAGAGTTCGGCTCAAACTGTCACTTTGCCGGATTCCTGATTTGATAGGAATCATATCGGTCCTCCTAGCATTAACACTTATTAATGTTCTGTTATTAGTGTTCAGTTCTTTAATGATAGCTAGTACATTAGGTGGAATGCTCTGCGCTTTCAAAAGCGTGATGACATCATGTAGTCGAACACGGTAAAAAGCTTTTTTTAGGTCAACGAAGCACATATACGTAGGCTGGTTCAATTCTAGAGACTTTTTGCATATTTGTCGTATAATGAAAATGGCGTCAACTGTTGGCCAGTTTTTCCGAAAACCTTGCTGTTCTTCTCACATGCCTTTTTTGGTGATTTTGAAGACAAGAATTTTATCCTATTAGATGATTGTAAAAAATTTAGAGATGGTCGCACATACAGGCCTGTAGTGGGCGTATCTGTGGGCTAATTTAAATCATTTTCAAACTTCGTTCTTGTGACAGTCTTGTGGTCTACAGTCTTGTTATTACAAAGTGCTCCGTGCAATTGTTTTTTTGTTTATTTTCTTTGATTTTACCTGTTAAATTTTTGTATACCTACGTTCTTGCATGCACACTGTAATTCTTCTTCTAGAATCTCTTCTCTGAAGTCTATAATTTGTGTAATATGTGCATGATAATTAGAAATTTCTTGTGTGATCTCGAATTTATATTCTTTCACTGTTTAGTGGTAAGCGGTTTTTTTTATTATATTTACTCCTCTCCCAAAAGCTTTTCAAAACTGCACTCACCTAAATTCTTTCTAACACATACATACGTATTATTTTCTCAACTCTTATACGTTATACCACACGCTGTTTTAGACTAATTTCTAGTAAATCACTATCTCTGTCTAAGGCTTTCACTTTAGCATTAAATTAAATACAGCTTATCATAGACTTTCATGTCCTTGTTTTTGGCAGGGAAGTTTAAGCGACTTAGTGGCGCAAAGGTAGGGTGTTAGGTTGAGGAAGTTGTTATTCTCCAAAGGTCTAGGTTCGAATCCCGCGGTCGCTTCGAAGATTTTTTTTTCTTTGCGTGGTGGTTTGTCAAAATATTTTAACTTTCAAATTTTTCGTTACTAGGTCCTTTTTAATACCAAAAACATTTTTTTCTCTCGAAATGGCCTGTTCAGCCGAAAAATGTTGCGATAGCAAAATCAATGCTCTCTCTATACTTGCCATGGCCCTTGTGGTAACCACTTTCATGCTAAATGCGTTGGCTCAACTGCCGCATTTCTTGAAAAAGTCAGCTCATCTGAGCTAGCTTTCTGGTATTGTCAGCCTTGTCGTAAGATTTCCCTGTCCCAACTGTCTTTTAAATTGTCATCCTTTAAGCATGACATCAAAAAACTGTCGAAGAATTTCAATGACTTGCTTGATAGTTTTAATTCAGCTGTGACTAACGCCTCATCGTTTTCCAGTGTCAGTTATTCTACTGATGCAGCCACTGAAACAGATCCTGACGCCCCGTCTTCATCTTTTAATACTCAGAAAATTGACGTCTCTACCTCGACAGAAGCTCTTCCTCTTTCTACTTGATTATCACAATCACTAACTAATGACGATATCTGAAGGGAGCCATCTTGGTCTCTTCTCTTTATACTCTCAATTAATGATTTCCCTTCAAGTGTGAAACACAGTGATATTCTTGCATATGCCGATGATATGAAAATATCAAAAACAATAAAGTCAGTGTCGGACCATAGTTTTTGCAGTCAGACATCGACAGTTTCACCATCTGGTGTGATAAAAATGGACTCACACTTAACCCAAATAAGTGTCAGGTTATGACGTTCTCAAAAAAAACGTACGCCGACGGAGTTCTCATATACAATAAACAACCACATCCTTGGTCGTGTCTTTCGATTTAGTGATCTTGGTGTTTTCTTTAGCTCCGATCTTACTTTTTCCGAACACATTAATTATGTCGTTAATAAGCCTAACTGTATGCTGGGGCTTATTAAAAGATGGGCTAAGGAATTTAATAATCCTTATGCAACTCTTTCGCTGTACAATAGTTTCGTTAGGCCACACCTCGAATATGCTTCACAGGTTTGGACACCATCCCAAATTTGTAATGCTAACAGAATTGAGGCTATTCAGAGCAGATTTATCCGCTTTGCTCTAAGAGGCCTTCCTTGGGATGATCCATTTCACCTTCCACCTTATTCCCAGAGGCTAAAATAACTTAATCTGCAGAGCCTGTCTCAAAGACGTATTAACACCGATCTCGTTTTTATTCAACAAATATTGTTAGGTCACATTGACGCACCTGACCTTTTGTCCTCTTTCAAATTTAAATTTCGTGGTTGCTCTTATAACCTACATAATATCAATCTGTTAAACGTTCCGAATCATAGATCGAATTACGGCATGCATGAGCCTATTACACGCATGATTACCCTGTACAATTTATATAGTAGTGTTCTAGATTTCAATATTGACAAAGCGACACTGAAAAAGCTGCTTAAGCAATTGTAATTTTCTTTCTTTATGTGTATCTATTTTATTAATTTTTTCCTATTTTGTTAATTGTTGTGTATGTGTTAAGTGATCGTTACATTAACCACTAACACCTGCACTAGTTGATGAGCCTGTGTAAGCAATATTTTGCTTGGCAGTTTTCTGCTTGTAGTTGCTGCTTGCTTTAAGTACCCTGCATCACAGATCTGATAGTGAAAAAAAAACTTGTTCTAAAAGACCAAACTTCCAGCTTACTCACAAGCGTCCAGCTCTCTAGCTTAAAATTTACGGCCTAAAAGTTATTTACATACCGACGGACGGCCGGAGATGGCTTAATCGATGCTCCTGCCGGTTCCATTTATATCTCTTAAAGGTCTTAAGGGTCTACGTTGATTATTTCACTGCGTAACAAACTAAACATAAAAAATATTATACCATGGGTAGGGTATAAAAATGATAAAGTGCCCCCATGTTATGTTGTAGCGATGCTATTGACAAGCGGTTGATGCCAGGCGGCGTTTTTATACCCGACCCAGGGTATATTACATTAAGGGTATAACATATATAATTAGGGTATAACATAGGGTATAACACAGGGTATAACATATTTATATTAATGCATATTTCTATCACAGTGAAATAATCAACGTAGACTCCTAAGCCCTTTGAGAGATGTGATTCAGACCGACAGCTGAATCGATTAAGCCATGCGTATGTGTGAAGTTTTAAGGTCTTTAAAATTGAGCTAGGACGCTAAAACTTGGAGTGTGTCTTGGTTATCACTTTGTACAAAGTTTGAAAATTGGTTAAATCCGCCAACGGCTTATATATAATATTATTACTACTATTATATTATTATAGACAAATATTAAAGATATTACTATTTGCTAAGGTTGGTCTATACAAAATTTAGAGCTTGGGCACTTTTAGAAGGCGTTTTTACGAAATAACGAATTTTTTCCGAAATAATTTTCGATTTTAACACATTTTGTTATTATTCTAACGAAATCACAATTAATTGATTTAAATTTTTAGCCCAGGCCCACTTCTGGGAAAAATAATATATGAATTCGGAACAAAAAACTTTAACATTTGGTGTAACACGGTGTAAAGGGTCGGGTATATAGAAGTTTGTCACAGACGAACTCTTGCACTTACTCAGTTGTTACTGAAAGAAATTCTAAATTATAAATTCTAAAATCCAGTTAAATTTAATAAAAAAAAATTTAAATTTATTTTCCTGTCATTTCATTTATTTCATCAATTTGGTGTTAAATTTTCCGTTCAGGTAACTTAAAACTAAGGCTTAAATAAAACTTTATAAGAAAGATAGTATAATCTGTGATATAAAACTAACTATTTACGAATATATAATACAGTGCTGGACAAAACTAGAATAATGGTGCTAGTTTTTTGTTTGACGTTTTATAAATTAATGAAGCCATAAGTTATTAAAAAATATCCCATTTTTAGGTTTATATGATTTTCTTCATATGAAAACAGGTAAAAAACTTTTTTTTTCTTTGAAATGATGTAAAAATAAAAATTTAAAAAAATACCAATCAAAAAAATAAATTTGAATCAAAAAACTATTAAAATAATTAACTTTTTGCTTCCGTTCCTTTAATTTTGACCACCAATGTATTAGCATAAGTTTTGTTTAAAAGAGTTTCGAGAAATTTCAAATATATCAATTACATTAATAACAGAATTTACCTCCTTAATACAACACTCAATCGTTTCGTTACATACTGCCATAATTCGTTCTGTGGAGATGCTCACGGAAATGAAACCTCACACGCAGAATTCTGACAGGAAAATATAAAGATATGCGTTCCAATAGGTGGGGACATTTGACATGATAACTGATTATGTCTCTTATAAGCATAAGGCAAAAATACTTACGTCTGTCTTCAAGACTCATCAAGTCAAAGAGAAGGCATCTGGTTGAATAAGCAAACTTTTTTTTTTTTTAAACTCAAACTTTGTAAAACATTTTTGGATCCTTTCTATCCTTTGAGTGTGGATATCGTAGTACGGATTCCATACTGAACTACAATAATATAAAACAGATCTTACCAGAGCAAAGTAAAGTGTTTTGAGGGCATAGGGATCTGTGAATTCCCTTGTATTTCGCCTGATAAATCCTAGCATTCGAAATGAGTTGCTTACGATATAATCAACATGCAACTTAAAGGAGAGTGGGTCCAATATGACACCAAGATCCTTTTTGGAACTTACCCTTTCCAGACAGGTATCGCCAATTTTATATTCTAAAGTTATAGAGTTTCTACTTTTTGTGCAGGAGAGGGTTTGGCACTTAGATACATTCAGATGCAGAGAATTCAGCTGGCACCATTCGGAAAGAGGGTTCAGATCTTCCTGTAGAAGTAAACAATCGTTCACGAGCTTATTTTCCGAAATGCCTTAAGATCGTCTGCAAATAATAGAGATGTAGAATTTCGGAAGCTCAAGGGAATATCATAAACAAACAGAACAAAGAGCAATGGGCATATATGACTTCCTTGCGGGACTTTTGACTGACTGGCTCCGATTTTTACAAACTGTAATCGGTCTTGAAGGTATGAAGTAATTCAATCCAGAAAGCTGGAGCGGAAACCAATAAGCATGAGCCTATTAATTAAGACCTGGTGGTTCACTCTATCAAAAGCTTTTGCAAAATCAGTGAAGACAATATCGGTTTGGCATCCGCTTTGAAAGTATTCAGTAACTTTTTCGCATAATATCGCAAGATTTGTGACCGTATACCTTCCTTGAAATATGCCGTGTTGTGAGTCGGATATAATTTCTTTACGACCAAAAATTTATAAAGCGGTTCTGCTTCTGAGCTTTACAGTAGTCATTTGAACTGGAGTAAAGAACGATTCGCCTAAACGGATAGCATGCCACCCACTAGTCCCGAATTAAATTGAAAATTGTGCCCCATGTGGACATGACCACATTTCTTTTAAGGTCTTTTATATTTTCGCTTGAAATCAAGAAAATTCTTAATGAAATTTTCGGATATTAACAAATATACTTTTAAATTGAACGAAAAAAATTTCACCACGCCCACTTTTTGCCGCGTTTTCAAGTAAAGGTCCACTAGTTTGATTTGAACCAGAACGGACCAACACGAAAAAGGATAAATTCATTTTCGATCCTACATCCTAAAGTCCTAATGTACTATTAGAGCGAAAAAAGCATAAAATAAGGTGAATATGGATGTGACTAAAAGTGCAAAATAAACTTGATTTTATTTTTTACGTGTAGTATTATGAGATATTGCTGAAAAGAAATCCTTAGAAAATAGGCGAAAATGTGGCTTTTCACCATTTTTCGGCGCCTCGAAACTCTTTTTTTTTAATATCTTGGGTTCTAATAGTGCTTGAATGAAAAACCTTAAAGGGATTTATTTGGAGTCAAATGAGCTACACAACTGAATCTGAAGCTACAATCTTAGCCAAAAGAGATACTTTGGAAATAAATCCTTAGTAAGGATTTTTTCACTAAAATCGCGATAAATCGAGGACAAATTGTCGAATTTTCATGAAATTTGGAGGAAAACTGTATTTCTATGCCAGAAAAAATCGGATAAAAATTTAAACCTAACTATATACTGCATAAATTACGTACAAACATAATTTAAAAATACAAACGTTTAAAAATTATGAAAAATGCTAACGGTTATAGCTAAATTTAGAAGTAGTTTTTGAAAGTTATCTTTAGAAACAGAAAACAGTGCTTTAATTTAGAACACCACTGAATCACCCTATTTGCTCTACATTGTATTCACATGCCCGCATTAAACAACGCAGATACGGAAACACATAATAGCCTTGTTAAATCTGATAAAAACAACATTTCCTAAATTAAATTTTTACCTTTCAACTCCAGCACTCTCTATGGCACATCTCTTATGTCCGAATGTATCGCCAACATGATATCTTTGTCCCATTCTCTATCATTAATAGACATAAGTTGTTGACAACATTTAGCACAGTCATTCAATTTTCCTTGAAAGAGCGAACGAAGTCCATAATGACAGCCGGATATTATAAACATTATTATACCACGAGTTCCTTGACTGCCTGTTGGAAATTAAATTATGTGGTTGTGGAGTAAGGAGTACCTACCAAACCAACCTAACATAAAAATTAGTCTATGGGATTGTCCAGCTAGATATTTATTTCAAAACATAATTTTTTCTTAAATCCATTGATTAGGTATTTTTTTAATTCTTTCAAGTCTTGGAATCGGCCGTGCACACTTTGAGAAACAACCTCCAAGTAATCTGCGTAAGTCCAACTTTTTCCATTTTGTAATTGCGCTTTACGACCGGGCGGGCCAACCTATTGAAATTGAGCGAACTGCATTCATTGGCTTCATTGAAAAGGATTCCGAGTCGGATACGACGAAGACAAATAATGGTATTCAATATAGATTGCAACTTTTATATGCAAATGGTAAGCTAAGATCTATAGATAAATAACACATTTCCTTTTATAAAGTAACCAAATTTTTACTCTTTTAGGTGCTCGCCAGGAACAAGATATTTTTGTACGGCTAATCGATTCGGTGACTAAACAGGTAAGCAACTTTATCCTCTTTCTCGCAATAACATCTTTGGGATTCAAATTTTTTGAGACCTAGTACTTATTAGGTACATGCAAAAGGAAAAAAATGGGCATAGTATGCTAGGTATTGTTTGTGAACATAAGATCTGTTAAAAATTGATTGTCACACTTAGTTAGCTCAGGAGATTTATTTTCGCTCTGCGCAAGATGAAGATGTCATTTGGTCAGCCTAATGCAGTTTGGGAAAATTCATCACACCAGAAAAATGAAGGCGTCATCGAAAGGGTGTGAACGGACTTTAACGGATACTTGTTTGTGTTTCTAGTGTATATGCTGCGTTTTGGTAGGCATTCGTGGCTGATAGAGAATTATTTATGCCATATGTCGTTTGAAAGGAATGTCACGTGTTATTAATATCTTTGGAGGTAGGTTTATTAAGTTTGCCACTTAGTTTGTAACACGGTGAAATAATAAAGGGCATAAGATCGCGACCGAATTCTGAATCGAATAAGCCATGTCCGTTCGTCCGTCCGTCCGTCTGTTTGTATGTCACACGTTTTTAGACCTTACATTTTAAGCTAGAAAGCTAAAAATTCGTGCATAAGTTCAACCGTAAGACGTTTGAAAATTGACATTTATTATCTTCTTTTTATTTAAAGATACTTACACAAAATATAAATTTAATCGCTTTATTTTAACTATACCGTACCCAGGGTATATTAAGTTTGTGTATAGTTTGTAACGCAGTAAAATAGTCACCGTAAACCCCTAAAACCTTTTAGAGATATGAATGGGACCGACATGAGAATCGATCGAGGATCGATTGCCAATCACAATAAGTGTATTGTGATTGGCATTAAAAAAAAAAAAAAACGAATACCGCCCGCTTGTAGGCGTGGTTTGATTTTTATTTCATATATTTGATTTAAATCCAAAAAACTTGCTCTTCAGATATGTGCGTAAGCTATCAACTCAAGTGTATAAATTTTCGCCACGCCCACTTTTGGGAGTGTTTTTAAGTATTGACCATATTTTCAATATGAAAATGCAATCAACACGTGTATACCACTTCTGATAAAAAATATAAACAAAAAAACCAGGTTATTGAAAAGCGGTGGATGCCACAACTTTTTTAAGGGAGAAGATTCTTAAACTGAGAAATTCAAAATACAATTGTAGTAAATAGAAACTGAAATTCAACAACCAAGATTTATTACTTGATTCGGAGCTGGTTTTTGATATAATTGCTTTAAATCCAAAAAAACTTGCACTATAAAATCTTCAGATATGTACGTAAGCTATCAACTCAAATGAATAAATTTTTGCCACGCCCACCTTTGGGGGCGTTTTTAAGTAAAAAAAAAACAACAATTTTTTAATAAAAAACTGCTTTAAAAAAACTATAACTAACTAATAAATAACTAACTTATAAATAATTATAAAAACTATAAAAGAAGATTCTTTACTGGCACACCTTAATACAATTAAAGTTATTACAAACTTAAATTTAACAACCAAGGTTTTTGACACATTTTGGAGCTTGACAGTGGTCAATCGGGATGGGGTATCCAACGATTCGCCTAGGGGGATTGTAACCCTCTCACTAGTTTTTTTTTTTTTTAATACAAGGGTGGACGGAGGCTTAAACCTCAAAATCTTTCAAAGATGCCAGTACGCCCACTATAGCAGGTATATAATACCGAAGTAGCCGATATTGGTTATGCATTTCTCATAATTTTTCTTGACTACAACTAAGTTAACTTAACAAGTAGTTTACGCTTCCTTAGTGTTAATCGCATTGGGTAGGTTGCTAGCCAGTGAATGCACCTACTAAAACAAGAAAAAGAAGGGTCTTGTTCTTTGTAGTCGTCGCTCGTTGTTTAAATCGTTACGTGTCTTTCATCGTTAAGAGTCTCTCAAGAGGATCATTTCATTGTTGCAATGAACGAGCAAAGTTTGTTAGCATTTCGAAGACGAGCAAAGTTTGTTAGCATTTAGGTTTCGAGCAAAGTTTGTTACTTCTTCGTTCACAGTAGCTATTCCAAAATCTCTGTGAATATCACTATTCCTAATATACTATGGAGCATTCACAATTGATGTAAGTGTCTTGTTTGGAAAGTCTGCAACATGGACATGTTGCTCGACTTGGTACAACCCCATAGTTGTATACCCTATGTCCAGGCTGGCTTAAACACCTGCCTGTACAAGAGCAGTTTGTTATAAATGTTTATTTTCGAAAATCTTTCGATAAGCCAAAACATTTCCCTGAGCGTAGTCTATAGCTCATTACGCTTCTTTTTTACGTGTGGTTTCCATTAGTTTAGCGTTGCTTGCGATACGTCGAGGAAAGTGAAAAATTTTTTTTTCCTCCAAGGCTTTTTCAATTTAATGCTTATTCTGTAGACTTGATCTATTGTGGAATGGTTAGGTCTGAAACCGAGTTGATGATCCGGGATCAAACGTCTTTCTGCAATCATTGGTTGTGATCGCTTCAGCAGAAGCGATATGGGCGCATAAGGTTTTTTATCATTTGCACATTTCCCCGGTTTTGGAACCATAATGACTTGAGCAACTTTCCATTGCCTTGGAACATGTAGAAGTCTAAGAGAAGCGTTTGTCATATTAAGTATCTTGACTAGTGCCTTTTTCGGTAGTTCTTTCAATATTTCGCCAGTGATCAGGTCGAAACCCAGGGCCTTATTATTCTTGAGTTTGCTTATTGTCTGAGTTCAGTTAACAAAACTTTTTTCATTCTAAAGCTATCAGGTTCCGGGTTGTTGTTTTTAACGTCAGCCAACAACGGATATGTTGTGCGTACGTGCCCATCAGTGCTAACTGCGTTCTTTTGAGACGAAGTGTTGTTCCACGCAGCGGTCTGTATTGCTTCAATAAATTTGTCAACTGCGGTTTCTAACTCGAAATAAGCTCTCAATCGCACATTCAAGCCAACCCTCCTTACAGTGCATAGTCCTTTTTGAAGGCGTCTCAGTTCATGTTTTTGCTAGCAAACCTGGGAGCTCTTTCTTTTTTCGCCAGTCTTCCACCCATCATCAAAATTACTTCTGAGTGGTCTGAAACTTTTCTCGGACTTTTTACATTTTGGTTTTTGCTTTTTACATTTTAGTTTTTAGTTTTTACTTTTTACTTTTTACTTTTTACTTTTTACTTTTTACTTTTTACTTTTTACTTTTTACTTTTTACTTTTTACTTTTTACTTTTTACTTTTTACTTTTTACTTTTTACTTTTTACTTTTTACTTTTTACTTTTTACTTTTTACTTTTTACTTTTTACTTTTTACTTTTTACTTTTTACTTTTTACTTTTTACTTTTTAATTTTACTTTTTACTTTTTACTTTTTACTTTTTACTTTTTACTTTTTACTTTTTACTTTTTACTTTTTACTTTTTACTTTTTACTTTTTACTTTTTACTTTTTACTTTTTACTTTTTACTTTTTACTTTTTACTTTTTACTTTTTACTTTTTACTTTTTACTTTTTACTTTTTACTTTTTACTTTTTACTTTTTACTTTTTACTTTTTACTTTTTACTTTTTACTTTTTACTTTTTACTTTTTACTTTTTACTTTTACTTTTTACTTTTTACTTTTTTTTTTTACTTTTTACTTTTTACTTTTTACTTTTTACTTTTTACTTTTTACTTTTTACTTTTTACTTTTTACTTTTTACTTTTTACTTTTTACTTTTTACTTTTTACTTTTTACTTTTTACTTTTTACTTTTTACTTTTTACTTTTTACTTTTTACTTTTTACTTTTTACTTTTTACTTTTTACTTTTTACTTTTTACTTTTTACTTTTTACTTTTTACTTTTTACTTTTTACTTTTTACTTTTTACTTTTTACTTTTTACTTTTTACTTTTTACTTTTTACTTTTTACTTTTTACTTTTTACTTTTTACTTTTTACTTTTTACTTTTTACTTTTTACTTTTTACTTTTTACTTTTTACTTTTTACTTTTTACTTTTTACTTTTTACTTTTTACTTTTTACTTTTTACTTTTTACTTTTTACTTTTTACTTTTTACTTTTTACTTTTTACTTTTTACTTTTTACTTTTTACTTTTTACTTTTTACTTTTTACTTTTAACTCTTAAACGCCATCCCATAGGATAGGATTAAGTTTGTCAAATAGTTTGTAGCACGGTGAAATAAAAATGGTGAACCCCAAGACCTCAAGGGCATATGATCGCGACCTAATTGTGAATCAGATAAGCCATGTCCGTCTGTCCGTCTGTCTTTGTGTCATATGTTTTTAGGGCTTAAATTTTTAGCTAGAGATCTGAAATTTTGTACATGGACTCCTTGTCATCCGAAGCAGTACAAGTGTTCAAAATCTTCAAATCTGCCCACAGACACGCCCACAATCGGTTTATATGTGTAACTACCTCCAGTGCTCTCAAAACTTGAAGACGTTGTAAGCTAAAACTTAACGCTTGTCATCTCCTTCTGATTGTAAAAAATAAAAAATAAAATTAAATCAATTGGCCGCCTCTAGTGGGCGTGGCATCGATATTAATGGTAAATTTTCAAATGCACTGTATTCAATGTTTTTTTTTTTCAAATTGAAAAAAAAAATTGTTTAATATATTATGTAGAAAACATATTGTTCTACATTTGTTTCGTTCAAGCAACAAATGTAAAACTATATGTAGAACTTGTGTTGAACAAATGTAGAACTTTGGGCCACGCAAACATTTGGAGGCACAATTAAAGAAAAACCTTGAATTTTATAGAAAAACGTTATTTCGACTGGCCTTAAGCCTAAAAAATAAAAATTACAGGAAAGATATATCAGACTTAATTCAAGTTTTCGTTCATAAAAAGTTTTTATGCACGCTCCTTTTTTGGGGTCCATTTTACAAAAATATTAAATTTAAACCAAAACAGTGAGTAAGTGCTACAGTGTGTACGCAGAAGTTACAGTCCGTAAAACGGACCGTTGAATACCCCATCCTAGCCCAAATTGTAAAATGCTGATGACATAGTTTTTTTTTGACATTTTATAAGTAATGCAAACTTCGAAAAGGTCAGCCCAACCGCCCCTAATTACAAACTATTAATTATAAGATATTGAAAGAACTACCAAAAAAGGCTAGTCAAGCTACTTTATATGATTAACGCTTCTCTAAGACTTCTATACGTTCTAAGGCAATGGAAAGCTGCTGAAGTCATTATGGTTCCAAAACCGGGGAAATGTGCAAAGGATAAAAAATCTTATAGACCCATATCGCTTCTGCCGATAATATCGAAAGTATTCGAGAAACTTCTGCTGAAGCGATTACAACCAATAATTGCAGAAAGACGCTTGATCCCGGATCATCAATTCGGTTTCAGACCTAACCATTCCACAATTGAACAAGAACTTACTGCCATTCATTGGGCAATTAATTATTTTAAGCCTTACGTATACGGCACTAAATTCTTGGTCAAAAGTGATCACAGACCGCTGTCTTATCTGTTTGCAATGAAGAATGCGCCGTCTAAATTAATTCGCATGAGAGTAGATCTAGAAGAATACGATTTTACTGTAGATTACTTGAGGGGAAAGAAAAATTATGTATCTGACGCACTGTCGCGCATAGATTTTAAAGATACCCAGAATATAAGAGAGTCATCCATCAAAATATTAAAAGTAACAACTAGATTGCAATCAAATAAAAAGAAAGAAAAACTGACAACCCAAAGTATAGAAAAGACATTAGATAGCAGTAGCAGGAATAAGAAAAACAGCGCCAGGCTAGCTATTAATGGCGTTTGTTTAAAAGTAATAATGAATAAAAAAGTGATCACTGAAGAAATTGATTACCTAATCACTAATGGGAAAATTGACTTGTATCAATTATTTCCACTGCTTGAAAAAATAGCAAGTGATAATGGTTTAACACAGCTGCAGCAGTCTCTGGGAGACAATATATTCGAGAAGTATAAGGAAATTGGAAATAGAGCTTTAAAAAACATACAAATTGCACTGACGCCTTTAATAACAAAAATTGCAAATAATGACGAAAAAACACAGATTATACAAAAGTACCATGATGATCCAATTTGGGGTGGCCACTCAGGGATTACACGTACACTTAAAAAGATACGACAGAAATATCATTGGAAGTACATGACGAAAGATGTCATAAAATACGTTAAAAGTTGCTACAAGTGTCAAAGAAACAAATCGCTGAGAAACGTAAAAGAACCACTAGTTATAACTGATACTCCACCAACTGCATTTGGTATAGTGCTTATAGATACCATTAGACCATTACCAAGATCAGAAAATGGTAATGCGTATGCTGTAACAATCATTTGTGATTTAACTAAATATCTAATATCAGTGCCAATCGCTGATTAAAGTGCAAAAACCATTGCGAAGGCGATCTTTGACCATTCTATATTAATTTATGGACCCATGAAGGAAATAATCACAGACATGGGTACCGAGTACAAAAACCAAATATTTAGCGAAACCTGCAAACTGCTTAAGATGGAAAACGTTATTTTTTTTTTATTACACTATCAGAACTGTGATGCAGTTTGTTTAATACAAACAATATCTGCAGCAGAAATTTGCCAAGCAGAAAACTGCCAACACGGGCTTATCAGTTAGTGCAAGTGTTAGTGGTTAATAAATTAAACATAAACTAACACCAAACACAAAACACTAAGAATTACAAAAAAGCAAATGATAGAAAAATTATTATTACAACAGATAAAAATTAGTTACGAACACAAGTAAAAAAAAAAACATAAAAATAAAAGTATATTTAATATTTAAGACGAACAACACCGAAGCAGCCTCTTAAGTTTGGCTTTGTCCATGTCAAAGTCTAAAATACTGGTATGTGCGTTGTAGGTGGAACACATACGGCTGATAGGCTCATTTTTCCCATAATTTGTTCTGTGCCGTGGAACGTGTAAAAGCTGAATTCTTCGGAGGTTATGAGAGCCTCCACGAAATTTAAAGTTTATACTAGATAGAAGGTCCAGTGCATCTATTAGACCTTGGACCAATTGCTGAATAAAAATCAAGTCATTATTTATCCGTCTTTGGGAGAGACTTTGAATGTTAAGCAATTTAAGCCGGTCGAAGTATGAGGGGAGATTGAGTGGATCTTCCCAGGGAAGTCCCCTGAGCGCGAACTGAATGAACCTCCGTTGGATCGCCTCGATCCTATTCGTATGGCATACTTGCGATGGAGACCACACTTGTGAAGCGTATTCAAGGGGAGTACGAACAAAGCTATTGTAAAGGGAAAGCGTGACGTAAGGATCATTAAATTCTTTAGACCAACGCTTAATAAAGCCAAGCATGCAATTGGATTTATTTACAATGTAGTCTATGTGTTTTGAAAAGTCGAGGTTTTGACTAAAGAAAACACCAAGATCCTTAAAATGTTCAACACGGCAAAGAGCATGCTCACTGATGGAGTAAGAGAATGTTTTTACGATACGCTTTTTAGAAAAAGTGATAACTTGACTCTTAGCTGGATTGAGGAAAAGACCGTTTTTGTTACACCATGTAGCAAAGCTGTGTATATCAGTCTGAAGAAGAACATGGTCATCAGAACTCTTAATAGTTCTAGATATCTTCATATCGTCTGCATATGACAGAATTTCGCTATAAGCGACACACGAAGGCGCATCCTTTATAGCAAGAATGAATAAGAGTGAGCCTAGATGACTTCCCTGGGGAACGCCGGAAATGGCAGGAAAAGAAACTGAAAAAAGTCCTCTAAATTTAACTTGGTAAGATCTTAAATGAAGATAAGACATAAAACAGATGAAATTTGGTGGAAAGCCAAGAGAAGTAAGCTTAAAACCAATAATTTCATGCGAAATCAAATCGAAAGCTTTGGAAAAGTCGGTGTAAACGCAATCAACCTCGAAGCCATTTTCTACTGCATCAGAACATTTTCTATAAAACGATAAAAGGTTAGTTACGGTAGACCTATTTTTAACGAAACCATGCTGTTCTTTGCAAATTATGTTTCGGCAGTAAAATATAAGGCTATCGCAAATTAATTTTTCAAACACTTTTGGAATGGTTGAAAGTTTAGCAATCGGCCTGTAGTTCACAATAACACATTTAACACCTTTTTTAAAGACAGGCGTAATAAATGAGAGTTTCCACATGGAGGGGAAGTGACCGGACGATAGCGAAAGTTTGAATAAATTTTGTAAAGGAGTGGCAAGAACATCCTTACAGTTTTTTAAAACGATAGGTTGTATACCGTCTGGACCAGTAGAACAATCGTCTTTAAGGCTAGATAAGAGCTCATAAATAGTTTCTAAATGTACTGGTGTATCACAAAAATTAACTTGAGCAGATTCTGTGAGATATTTAAAATAATCAGTGTCGACAGTAAATGGAAAATCTCTAAATGATTTGGAAAAGTGATCAGCGAAAAAATTGCATATCGTGCCAGGATCGTTGGAAGAACTGCCATTATATTTGAGAGTGGATGGATAGCCATCAACTTTTCTTTTGGAGTTAACAAACTTCCAAAATGCCCTGGGATTAGTTTTAAAATCTGAACCAATTTGAGAAACATAGTTGTAATACAAACGCTCTGCGAGAGCATTGAATTCACTGAAATGAAACATGAAATTATCAAGGTCAAATGTACTCAAATTTGTGATGTACTTTTTCCATGCTTTATTGCGTTTATTACGTAGGACTTTCAGTTCCTTGGTATACCATGGGTGGCTGAAGTTAGAGTTCTTGTCTTTCTTTATAGGTACAGTATTACTGATACAGGTATTGAGTATAGAATAAAATTTATCTACAGAGTGCTCAAGGTCACTGGAGCAAACTATATTAGAAATACCGGATTTATTCAGTTCGTCAGATAGTGTGCAAAAGTTAGCCTTTCGGAAGTCAAAAGTGTTTGAACAGTCAAATGAGTGGATATTCTCATGTATGTGACAGTTCAAGTCAAGAAAAACATCCAACGGGGGATGGTGAGTATCTATCTTAGTAATGTTGCACTTGGATTTACAAGCAAAGCAACAGTACTAATTGCGTCAGAAGTAAAGACCAAATCGAGTATTCGATTATTTATGTTTTTTATACAGCTTACTTGCTGTAAGTCAAAAGAAATAATGTTATCTAACTTGTTAAGTGCGGCATGTGGTGACGAAATATGAGGAATGAAATGCGAAACATCATCAGATAAGACCCATTTCAAAGCAGGAAGGTTAAAATCCCCAAAAAGTAATACCGTACTTTGTCCACAGGCTAAATAAAATATAAACTCAAGGGCCTTAGCAAGCTCAGAATAAATTTCAACGGGGCTATCGGGGGGGATGTACACATTAACAACATATACGAATTTGGGTAAAATGTCAAGTTTGACACATACAACTTCGGCATTAACAGTAAATGGAAATTTAACTTTGTCCGAGGTGATATGATCCCGAACAGCAATTAAAATTCCACCGCCTAACGCTTCGAGATCATCTTTATAACGATCTCTTCTATATATGTACAAGAAACTCTTTGGTGAAGAGTTCTGCATCAGTAGTGCTAGCATTAAGCCATGTTTCAGTCAAAATAATGAAATCATGCGGAAAAACCATAGAATTTTTAAATATATCATCTGTTTTATGTTTGCTACGGATGTATCTTACATTTTGATAAAAAAACATAGTCTACTATTTAGTTTTTTGAAATATTATTTGGTTGCTTAGATTTTGAGGGCCTGTATGCAAACTCTTTGACTAGAGTGTTAGACGGCCAAAGCCTATGATCACAGATTGACTCAAAGATAGAAGGAGGAACGACTATTTTGAATGAAGATACGAAACTATCAGGCTTGCTAAGTTTCATACAATTGACCAAGTTTACGTTAGCAACGACCTTTTGAGATATCAGATACCAGTTACCTCAACCGCATATCATCACCAAACCTTAGGAACGGTGGAAAGAAACCACAGGACATTTAACGAGTACATTCGATCATACCTTTCAGTAGAAAAAACTGACTGGGATGAGTGGCTTAAATACTTTACGTATTGCTACAAATAGATCTCATTTATAATGTAGATGCTTACGAAAAAGAAGTAAGCTTTCGATTATAAACAGCTCATAGAAGAGTCGTAGAAATGATAAAAAAGAAAAAGCATGAGGAAAAAATTTTATACGTTAGGCATAGCTATAGCATAGACATAGCAATAGGAGATTTAGTTTTAGTAAAACAGGTAGGACATAAATTAGATAATATCTATAAGGGACCATTTAAGGTCATAAACATAGAAAATAGAAACAACGTACTTCTGAAAGACGACAATGACAATATAAAAACTGTGCACAAAGACCGACTACGACGCTACAATACCTAGAATATACTACGCTACAATACTTACAATAGAAGATAGAGACTATAAGATATATAATGCTACCTATATTGTATAGGTATAAAAAAAGAGAATTAAATATGTATTAGAATTTAAAATAAATGTAGGTACCTACCAAACAATTTTATTAACATAATTATATCCAATAATAAATTTCAAACAAAATATGTACCTACGTATATGTATTTCAAAAATCAAAACAAAAAAAAACATGTTTATATACGTAGACACCTATATATAAAAAAGGGTATATGTATAAATAAATTTAAGAATGCGTTTCATTAAAACCAATAAATAATACAAATGTTAAATTAATCTAAAACCAAAAAAATATAATGTTATAAAAAATAAAATGTGAAACTAGTCTTAAGAATAAATTTTAATAAAATAAATTTATTCTTCCGAAAAAGGGAGCTACACAAGTTAATAAATGTACACGAGCAGTCTAGCTGCTCGTCACTTGAAACACCACTCACCTGAGATTCCGTTGACCAAGTGAATTCCTGGTCACCGATCGTCTGGAATCGGAAACCACTCTCAGGCGCGTGGGAATGATTAAGTTAGCGAAAATCGTATAAGATAGATAAGGTAGCAACATGGTCGCATAAGATTTAATAATTAATAAAGAACTGACTTTCAAACCGAACGGTCAAAACGGTAATGTCTTTACTCATTCACTACAATAGATCAAGTCTATAGAATAACGCACGAAATTGAAAAAGCCTTTGAAGGGAAAAAAAATATGTTCAAGTGCTTTCCTCGACGTATCGTAAGCCTTCGACAAGGTATAGCACGAAGGCTTGATATATAAGCTATGGCAAAACTTTCCGTAAGACATGTTTAAAATATTGAAAAACTATCTTGAAGCAAGACTCTTTCGTGTTAGGTGTAGTAGTGAATATTCGAGTTTCAAGCAAATTCGGCCTTGGGAACGAAGACTTAGCGAATCTCTCTTAACGATAACAGGTCTACGCATGTGAATTTCACTTACAGAAGGGTTAACAATTTACCTCTGCTCATAAATTCTGCACAAATACCTTATGCAAATGAAGCGAAATATCTAGGGATGACGGTAAACTATGGTGGAAACCACACGTAAAGAAGAAGCGTGACGAGCTCGAGATTGGGCTCAGGGAAATGTATTGGCTTATAGGAAGATTTTCGAAATTAAGCATACATAACAAACTGCTCTTGTACAGGCAGGTGTGGAAGCCGTTCTATACAACTTTGGGGTTTTACTAAGCCGAGCAACATGTCCATGTTGCAGACTTTCCAAAACATGGCACTAAGAGCAATTGTGAATGCGCCATGGTATATTAGGAATAGTAATATTCACAGAGATTTAGGAAAAGCTACCGTGAGCGAAGAAGTAACAAACTTTGCTCGAAAGTCAAATGCTCGCCTTCATGTTGATTGCAACAATGAAATGATACATACTCTCAACGAGACTCTTAATGATGTAAACAACGAGCGATGACTACAAAGAACAAGACCCTTCGATCTAGCGACGTAGTGTGAAGCCGCGTCGAATGAACGGCTTCAGTAGGTGCATTCACTGGATAGCAACCTACCCAATGCGATAAACACTACGGAAGCGTAAACTACTTGTTAAGTTAACTTAGTTGTAGTCAAGAAGTATTTGAAAGATTTTGGAGTTTTAGCCTCCATCCACCCTAGTATTAAAAAAAAACAGGCTCCGAATTGTGTCATAAATCTTGGTTGTTAAATTTTTGTTCCTATTAACTTCAATTGTATTTAGAATTTCTCAGTTTAAGAATCTTCTTCCTTAAAAAGGGGTGTGGCATCCTTCCCTTTTCAATAACATCGTATTTTTGTTTATATTTTTTATCAGAAGTGGTATACAGGTGTTGATTGCATTTTTTAACTAAAAATTTGGTTTATACTTAAAAACGCCACCAAAAACGGGCGTGGCAAAAATTAATTCATTTCAGTTAATAGCTTTCACACATAGCCGAACATGCGCAAGTTTTTTGGATTCAAAGAAAATATATCGAACAAAAACCGGTTATTAAAATGCAAGTGAAATATGACCACGCCCAAAAGGGGGCGGTTTTTTTTTTTTGAAATGCCAATCACAATACACTTCAGCGAGGATAACGCGTACCAAATTTCAGCTTCCTATGAAAACTTTGAATTTTCATGCTATTAAGTAAAGTGTTTTAAAAATTTTTTCACTTGTACTGCTTCGGGACCTAGAAAGAACAGATATTATGTTTCAAGTTCCTAGCTCAAAATTTAAGGCCTAAAAACTACCGACAAACGGACGGACGGACGGACGGACATGGCTCATTCGACTAACAATTCGGTCTCGATCATATGCCCTTTAGGTCATTATTTCTCTAAGTTACAAACTATTAATCAAACTTAATATACCTCCTATCCTATGGGATGGGGTATAAAAATTTCATTTTTACATACATTTAAGCGTAAGTTGGAAATACCTTTGTTAATAATGATAGTTTGTAATAAAGGGTGGTTGAAACACACCTTTCGTAGCTTGCACTACTTCTTAAATATCAAAATATAACAATAACATCAGCATTTTTCAATATGGGATAGGATGGGGTATTCAACGGTCTGTTTTTCGGACTATAACTGCTGCTTATACTTACTAACTTCTGTAGTAACTTCTGTAGCACTTACTCTGTAGCACTTACTCTTCTTTTAGGCGCGAAGTTATGATCTGAAATTATGGATCATACATAACCCTCTCAGCCTACTGCAATCCTAATAGTCCAGACCCTTTCCTGTATATTAAATGTCCAGCAAGATTTCTATCGAGGATGAGACCCAGATATTTAGCCCAAAAATTTCGATAGGGGTCGATATGTGGGGTTTTGTATTTCCTGGTGAAGAGCAAAAGTTCAGTTTTGTAGGGGTCGACACCCAGTTCAACTGGTTATCTTGTTCAGAGCGTTCTGTAGAAGTTTTTTTTTTAGAGTGTATTCAGGTGCTTCCCTGAAACGGCAATGGCAACATCATCTGCATAAGCGATCACTCTGCAGCCCTCTTCCAGGATAATCAGCAGTTCGTTCAGCGCTAGATTCCAAAGGACTGGGGAAAGGACTCCACCTTGCAAGGTAAGGCAATCCACCTGTAAGGCATGCCTGTCGTAAGAGGCGACTAAAATCCACCCTCCGTATGCCGATCGCGAAGCGCATACAAACTACGCAATGGACAAAACGAATGATAATATTACCCCAGGTGGCAATCCAGTTTCACTGGCAAATCCACCATCTTTGGAGGTAGCCTCTACGGATTCTGGGAAGAGCCATTTATTGCTGGGAAGAGCCATTTATAAATCCCTTTTTGAAAAGATCAAGGGTACCTGGAACTTCCACCAACTGGATCGAACGTCTCCGGGAAAGGAAGCCCGCCGGTTGATCAGGACTCAACGAAAATTAAATGCTTTGAAGCGGAAAACAACGAACTCCATGCTTAGCTTAATGAAATGTAACGTATCTACCACGAGCTTAAAAGCGAAGTAGATTCATAACGTAAAGAAAACGAAGCCTTAAGGAAACCCCGTGGTACTATAGAATGCGAGGAAACACCGAAACGTCAATATGACTACCAGACGAACGAGGCAGAGAAAAGGCTTACCAAGAAACGAAAGGCCGGTTCTTTACCCGAAGTAGAAATAAGAAGAAAAAGCAGCAAAAAGAAGAAACACCAGTGCTACCAAAAAAAAGCGACAGCAAAACCCCAAGAAAAAACTGCCGACCACCATCAATAAATGTCGTTAGGATCGCGAACTGCGGAAAGCTTCGAAACATCCTTAAAATACAACGTATGGAAAGTTAACGTCGATGACTCTGATGCTAATCGGTCATATCACAAAAGTTGAATTTAGAGAAAATCCAATGGTTTACTTATGAAAATCACCTCGAAAAGCGGGTTATCTCAAGGGGACTATACCCATCCTGTACCAAGGACGAAATAATACAAGAAGTTCAAGCTTAAGACCTTAAAATTCTTGACGCCGTGAACATAATAAAGAAAGAGAAGCAACATACGGACGAAGGCTAAGATTCCGCTGTTATCCAACGAGGCCTGCAAATTTTTATTCTTTCTCTTGATTGAAATAAGAATATTAACGAAATCTACAAAACTAAAGCAAACCTTACCAATTTAAGCGATGCCAAGGTTTCCGACACACGCAAGCGTACTGCCAGAAAAAACCGCGATGCGTAAAATGCGCCGGCGAACATCTCACGACGGATTGCAATGTCAGCAGTCAGGCCCCGCGGTTCGCGCAAATTGCAGGGGAAGTCACCCAGCGAGCTACTGAGGTTGTGAAATTGCAATTGAGCTGCAAAAAACGATATGAAGCTCCAAAGAAAAATATTGAAAATAAGGGCCCTAAAAAAAATATTGAAAATAAGCCTAAAACCTTCTAAAGTTGATAAACCAAACAAACCCAAATCGACAAGGGGCATGGGATTGATTAAAGGCAAGATTCAAAAAGCGCAAGAAAACATCGCTGGTCCATGTTCTCACCGGAGTCCAAAAGGAGAATCCACACACGTTGGCTCAAGTCGCGTCAGGTAAAGTTAACCACAATCGGCCGCATCAGATTCGGTCTCTCAAATTCTAGGCATCATTCTAGAAAAGCTTGAGCAACAGACGAAACTTAATCAAGTAATATTCAACAAAATAAGCGATCTCGAGTTTAAACCTCGAAAAACATATAAAAAAAATCATGAATATGGGAAAGTCAATCAAAATAATTACATGGAATGCAAACGACCTTTTGCAAAAAATTGACGAACTAGAAGTATTCCTACGGAAGAAAAATATAGACATATGCCTGATTTCGGAAACCCACTTTTAAAAGGGTTCGGCACCCAAAATAAAAGGTTACATCGACTATCATGCGCATCAGCCTTCAGAAAATTCGAGAGGTGGGTCCTCTCTCTCTGCATTAAAGACTGCATTAAGCACTCCAAAAATGAAGAAATAGAACTTGATTTCTGATGCAAATAACCCCAGTCTCAGTAAAATTAAGTCACATAGATAACAACATCGCGACGAGCTATTTTCCTCCGCAGTATCGGCTGGCAGATGAAGATCTTGCTCCACTCTTTGATTCAATTGGGTCAAACTTTGCCATCGGCGGGAACTTTAACGCCAAAAATACTTTTAGGGGCTCACGGTGTAATTCAGCAAGAGGCAGAGTCCTCTTGAAAGCAAGTAGGAAACGCGGCGTGGTCTTCTCATCGACGGGAAAGCCAACATATTGGCCAACCGACAAAAATAAAATACCTGACCTCGTCGACTTCTTTATCGCCAAGGGGATACCTCGTTACCTTACGAACGTAGAAGAACGCCTTGATCTCTGTTCAGATCACTCGGCGACAAAAAATCATACAAGCCTATTTTGCTACTGCCGATAATGTCTTAGGTATTCGAGAAACTGTTGTTTAAAAGGTTGCAACCAATTACTAAAGAAAAACGATTGATCACCAATTCGGATTTAGGAAAAAGCATTCAACAATCAACCAGGTCTATCGAATGACAAACGAAATCGAAAAAGCCCTGGAAGCGGAAAAGATATGTACAAGCGCCTTTCTCGACGTATCGCAAGCCTTCGACAACGTCGGGCACGAAGGTCTGAAGTACAAGTTAAGCCTAAGCTTACCAGAAAAACTTTATAGAATCTTAGAGTCTTACCTTGAAGACAGAATCTTTGGCGTAAGGTACGAAAATGAGTACTCGGGATTCAAAAAGATAAATGCCAGAGTTCCTCAAGGAATCGTTCTCGGCCCAATATTACTCAAGCTTTATACTAGAGATATACCGCATTATGAGGAGCAATTTTAGCTACGTTCGCTGACGACACTGCTGTTCTCGCTTTTGATACGACAGTTGAATTATCAACAGAAAAACTTCAACGCGCTTTAAACAAAATATGCGACTAGACGAAGAGCTGGCGAGTCATCCTTAACGAGACTTAGTCAACGCATGTTGAATTAATTCAGTACAAATCCCGTACTCAAATGAAGTGAAATGTCTAGGAATGACTTTAGATGCGAAACTTAAATGGAAGTCGCACGTTAAAATGAAACGCGACGAGCTCGAAATCAGGTTAAGAGAAATGAATTGGCTTATCGGAAGATCTTTGAAACTGAGCATATATAACAAACTACTTTTGGATAAGCAAGTGCTAAAGCCATCTTGGGCGTACGGTATAAAACTCTGCGGTTGTACTAAACCAAGCAATATATGTATTTTAGAAACTTTTCAAAATAAGACACTCAGTGCAATCGTTAATGCTCCATGTTACATAAGAAATAGCGATCTACACCGAGATCTTGGAATCGCAACCGTGACTGACGAGGTTACAAACTTTGCTCGCAAACTTAGTTTTCGACTTCGCGGACATTGCAACAATGAAATTATCCGAACTTTGGATCAGACAAATCTTACTCGCCGACTACAACGAACGAGACCGATGGATCTAGCAGCATAAGATGAAATCGCATAAATTGACGATATTGTAGGTGCCTTCGTTGGAAGGAAGCCTGCCACAAGCGATTACTACAGAAGCTTGAACTACTTGTTAAGGAAACTTAGTCGTAGTCTGACGGAAAATGGGAGGTTTTTTTGTGAGTAAGAATCTCACTGTGAGCATGCGCGGCCGAGCCTCGTATTGCCTATGAAGGTTTTTCCTACACACGGAGAAAACAAAAACTAAAAGCTAACAAGTGCGAAAGTGCAACAGTGCGTATGTAAAAATTTCAGTCCGTCTGCAATGGGTTACAAAACACCCTACCCTACCCTACCAAAAACCATACGGCCACGCCCCACAAACTGGGCGGGATATAAAAATATACCTGTTGAATGCTTTATGCTAGGTGGATGCATGCATTTCGGACTAAAACTCCGCCTTTTTAAGTAAACCTTAAGTATGCCTTTTTTGTCAAATTTCTTAATATATAGTTATTGAAAACAAGTGAGTAAGTACAAGAGTTCGTCTGTGACAAACTTCAATATACCCGACCCTATATAACGTGTAACACCAAACCTTAATTTTTTTTGTCCCGAATCCATATATTATTTGTACAGGCCAAGCCCCCAAAAGTGGGCATGGGCTTAAAACTGAAATCAATAAATTGTAATTTGGTTAGAATCATGACAAAATGACTTAGCAAATAGTTATATCTTTTTGCCATCTATTTGCCATAGAAATCATAGAAATTTTCCGAGAAATCAAGTTTTGAAAGATCTAACATGTTAAAAGTGGGCATGGTCGAAATTGTAGGCGGTCCAATTTTTGACTTCTTAGAGGTTTTGAGCCATTATTGCTCTATACCAAATCGATCGAAACCGACAGGTGAATCTATAAAGCCATGTCCATCCGTCCGTCCGTCCGTCCGTCTGTATGTGTGAAGGTTTTAGATCTTTTAAATCAATAAAGAAAGCTGAAACTTGTTACACGGCTTGGTTCTTTTGTTGCCAATATCGGCCATGCCAACTTTTAACATGTTTGATCTTTAAAAACCCGATTTCTCGGAAAGTTCACTAAAAATCGAAAAAAAATCTTAGACAAACATTAAAGATATTACTACTTGCATAGCTCGCTCCATACAAAGTTTTGAGCTCCGTCCACTTTTAAGGGTCGTTTTTAAGAAAAAAGTGTTTTCTTTTGAAAGAATTTCCGCTTTTATCGTATTTTCTCATAATTCTAACGATATTACAATTAATTGATTTTAATTTTTAGCCCATGTCCCTAAAAGTGGGCAAATCTTTGTATTGTTGGACCGGGATGTAATTAGTTTTTGTTTCTGTTCTGTAAACATTCTTGGGACCAAATTAATGGACTATTTTTCTTTAATAAAGAATTGAGGCTTTTCGCTATTCCATAAAAGCTCAGTATGAACCTTCCGATATAGTTACAGAATGCTACAAATTTTCTTTTTTCATCTGAGTTCTTGGGGACTGGGTAGTTTTCAATGATAAATGATATTGTCAGTAATTAGTCTAGCTCTTTATAATATCCTTTGAAGGTTGGAATAACCTTGATGGTTGTTTCTATACTAAAATCAACCATTTAAAAATATGATTTTTTTTCTTTTCTTCTTATGTCCTTTTCAACGATGTCTCTTACCGCCTTGTGTTTTTAACAATATTTGTTTATTTCGTCTGTTTCTGAATCTGTGGCTTTTTCTTTTACTTCGTTTCTTAATGGTTGTTATTATGCCGTCTATCCTTTCTTATACTTCCTCCATAACAATTAAATAAGTTGCTTTTATTAAACTCTATTGATATGTTGACTCTTTGATCTTGTTGATATAGCTCTTATAAAATTTGTTTATCTTAAATACCATGTAATACCTATGATTATACTAAAAGCTTTGGATCTTGCTTCTCTCATTTATTACCACCTGGTCCTTGGTGGCGTTCTTGCCCATTGTATGTCGTTGCCCTCGTGTTCATACCCTATCCCACAGGAATGGAGTATATTAAGTTTGATACAGGCCAAAATGTAACATAGAGAAATAAGAACGATAGACCCCCAATACCTTAAGGGCATATGATCGAGACCGAACCTCCAGTGCTTTAAAAACCTGTAAGACGTCGTGGAAAGCTGAAATTTCACAATTAGCTTCTTCTAATGATTATAAGTCACAAATAAAAAAAAATTAAAAAATAAAAATAAAGTCCGCAGACAAAGAAAGAGTAATATTTCAAATGCAATTTATTCAATATTTTTGTTTCAAATCAAAAAAAAATTTCCTTAATATATTATGTAACAAATACTATTTTCTATATTTGGTTCATATAGAGGCAAAATATTAGAAAAACCTATAATTTTCCAATAAACATGGATTTCGACTGCTTTTTAGGCTTACTTAGGACAGAATAAGAAATAAATTTCAGCACATAAGATAATACCGTACACTAGTCTAGATTTTGCTTATACAAAGTTTTTGGCACACGCCCATCTTTAGAGCCGATTTTACATAATTATTGAATTTAATTTTTGCGTACATTTTAGCCGCAAACTTGGATATTTCTATGCTTATATTGATTTTTGGCTCTAGGAGCTGGACATGCCACGCCCCTTTTAAAAAATTAAATAAAATAAATAAATAAAAATAAATAGAGTGGCGCAACAGCTCAAAGTGAACCAGGGCCAACTTCTCACCAATGTATGCTGGTGTGTTAATTTCTTTAGATACAAGGGGACCTACAATTTTTTGCCAAAGCCGAACGGCACTTTGAGAAGTTTTTCAAGACAAATGATACTCTCGGAGGGCTTGTCAGATCCTCGCGGAGGTGGGGACCGTAAAAAGAACAAGTCTCTTTTTTAGGTGATGATGGCAGGATTCGAACCCAGACCTCCGGCGTAGTAAGCACACACACTAGCCACTACGCCACGACACCCCACAAAAAATTAATTAAAAAACCTTATAAAATTTTTTTGTATACCCCATCCTGTAGGGTTATTAAGTTTGTCACATAGTTTGTAGCACGGTGAAATAATAATGGTAGACCCCCAAGACCTTAAGGGCATATGATCAGCATTTTACAATGTGGGATAGGATGGGGTATGCAACGGTCCGTTTTACGGACTGTTACTTCTGCGCACACACTGTAGCACTTACTCACTGGCTTAGTTAATTTATGACTCACGAATCGTAACGGGAAGGGGATGGAAAACAAAAAAGTATAAGAATGGAAAGGAGAATAGGAATGGAAATCAACTTAGGAATGGAAGATCTTCGAAACTGAGCATATATAACAGACTGCTTTTGTATAAACAAGTGCTAAAGCCATCTTGGGCGTACGGTATAAAACTCTGGGGTTGTACTAAACCAAACAATATATGTATTTTAGAAACTTTTCAAAATAAGACACTCAGTGCAATCGTGAATGCTTCATGGTACATAAGAAATAGCGATCTACACCGAGATCTTGGAATCGCAACCGTGACTGACGAGGTAACAAACTTTTCTCGCAAACTTAGTGTTCGACTTCGCGGACATTGCAATAATAAATTATCCGAACTTTATATCAGACAAATCTTACGCGTCGACTACAACGAACGACACCGTTGGATATAGCAGCATAAGATGAAACCGCATAAATTGACGATATTGTAGGTGCCTTCGTTGGAAAGAAGCCTGCCACACGCGATTACAACAGAAGCTTAAACCACTTGTTAAGGAAACTTAGTCGTAGTCTGACTAAAAATGGGAGGTTTCTTGTGAGTAAGAATCTCACATTACTATGAGCATGCGCGGTCGAGCCTCGTATTGCCTATGAAGGTTTTTCCTACCCACGGAGAAAAAAAAAACTAAAAGCTAATGAGTGTGAAAGTGCAACAGTGCGTATGTAAAAATTTCAGTCCGTCTGCAATCGGTTACAAAACGCCCTACCCTACCCTACCAAAAACCATACGGCCACGCCCCAAAAACTGGGCGGGATATAAAAATATAACTGTTGAATGCTTTATGCTAGGTGGATGCATGCATTTCGGACTAAAACTCCGCCTTTTTAAGTAAAGTCACAAAGTCACTTTCTTTTAAAAGCCATGCCCAGAATACACTATTTACTACATACATATATACAATAAGAAGGAAAATGCTAGTATCTATTACTTTTGATATGCCTTTTTTGTCAAATTTCATAATATATAGTTATTGAAAACAAGTGAGTACGTGCAAAAGTTCGTTTGTGACAAACTTCAATATACCCGACCCTATATACCGTGTAACACCAAACCTTATTTTTTTTTGTCCCAAATCCATGTATT
Organism: Neoascia interrupta; assembly: GCA_947623515.1. Taxonomy (NCBI): domain Eukaryota; kingdom Metazoa; phylum Arthropoda; class Insecta; order Diptera; family Syrphidae; genus Neoascia; species Neoascia interrupta. The sequence goes on from OX392462.1 coordinate 98,290,430, forward strand.
ATTTGTATAGGCCACGCCCCCAAAAGTGGGCATATGCTTAAAACTGAAATCAATAAATTGTCATTTCATTAAGATCATGACAAAATCCGTTAAAACCGAAAATTGTTTCGAAAAAAAAGTTTGTTCCTAAAAACGCCTCTCAAAAGTGGGCGGAGCTCAAAACCTTATATGGATTAAACTTAGCAAATAGTTATATCTTTTTGCCATCTATTTGCCATAGAATTCTTTTTTCGATTTGCGGTAAACTTTCCGAGAAATCGGGTTTTGAAAGATCTAACATGTTAAAAGCGGGCATGGTCGATATTGTGGGCGGTCCAATTTTTGACTTCTTAGAGGTTTTGAGCCATTATTGCTCTATACCAAATCGATCGAGACCGACAGGTGAATCTATAAAGCCATGTCCGTCCGTCTGTCTGTATGTGTGAAGGTTTTAGATCTTTAAAATCAATATAGAGAGCTGAAGCTTGGTACACGGCTTGGTTCTTTTGTTGCACAGACAAAGCGTGAAAATTGGCTCAATCCGTCAACGGCCACGCCCACTACTGGCTTTAATGTGGGACAACCTCTATTTCACATTTTTTTTTCTCAAATTCCCTTTTGGTCAAGTTAGACTCGGAAAGTTCACTAAAAATCGAAAAAAATCTTAGGCAAACATTAAAGATATTTCTACTTGCTAAGCTCGCTCCGTACAAAGTTTTGAGCTCCGTCCACTTTTAAGGGTCGTTTTTAAGAAAAAAGTGTTTTCTTCTGAAAGAATTTTTGCTTTTATCGATATTACAATTAATTGATTTTAATTTTTAGCCCATGCCCCTAAAAGTGGGCAAATCTTTGTATTGTTGGAGCGGGGTGTAATTAGTTTTTGTTTCTGTTCTGTAGACGCTTTCTCACATTCTTCGGACCAAATTAATGGAGTATTTTTCTTTAATAAAGAATTGAGGCTTTTCGCTATTCCATAAAAGTTCAGTATGAAGCTTGCGATATAGTTACAGATTGCTACAAATTTTCTTTTTTCATCTGAGTTCCTTGGGACTGGGTAGTTTTCAATGATAAATGATATTGTTAGTAATTAGTCTAACTCTTTATAAGATCCTTTGAAGGTTGGAATAACCTTGATGGTTGTTTCTATACTAAAATCAACCATTTAAAAATATGATTTTTTTTCTTTTCTTGTTATGTCCTTTTCAACGATGTCTCTTACCGCCTTGTGTTTTACACGAAATTTGTTTATTTCGTCTGTTTCTGAATCTGTGGCTTTTTCTATTACTTCGTTTCTTAAAGAATGTAATTATTCCGTGTATCCTTTCTTATGCTTCCTCCATAACAATTAAATAAGCTGCTTTTATTAAACTCTATTGATATGTTGACTCTATTGATCTTGTTGATATAGCTCTTATAAAATTTGTTTATCTTAAATACCATGTAATACCTATGATTACTAATAGGTTTGGGTCTTGCTTCTCTTCATTTATTACCATCTGGTTCTTGGTGGTGTTGTTGCCCATTGTATGTTGTTGCGCTCGTGTTTATACACTATTCCACAGGAATGGAGTATATTAAGTTTGATACAGGCCAAAATGTAACATAGAGAAATAAGAACGATAGACCTTAAGGGCATATGATCAAGACCGAACTTCCAGTGCTTAAAAAACTGTAAGACGTCGTGGAAAGCTGAAATTTAACAATTACCTAGCTAATGATTATAAGTCACAAATAAAAAAAATAAAAAGTAAAAATAAAGTCCGCAGACAAAGAAAGAGTAATATTTCAAATGCAATTTATTCAATATTTTTATTTCAAATCGAAAAATTTTTCCTTAATATATTATGTAACAAATACTATTTTCTATATTTGGTTCATATAGAGGCAAAATATTAGAAAAACCTATAATTTTGCAATAAACATGGATTTCGACTGCTTTTTAGGCTTACTAAGGACAGAATAAGAAATAAATTTCAGCACATAAGATGTACCGTACACTAGTCTAGATTTTGCTCATACAAAGATTTTGGCCACGCCCATCTTCAGAGCCGATTTTACATAATTATTGAATTTAAACCAAAAGATTTAATTTGTGCGTACATTTTAGCCGCAAACCTGGATATTTCAATGCTAATATTGATTTTTGGCTCTAGGAGCTGGACATGCAATGCCCCTTTTAAAAAATTTATTAAAAGTAAATAGAGTGGCGCAACAGCTCAAGGGCCAACTCAAGGAACCAGGGCCAACTTCTCACCAATGTATGCTGGTGTGTTCATTTCTTTACATACAAGGGGACCTAATTTTTTTTGCCGAATCCGAACGGCACTTTGAGAAGTTTTTCTAGACCATCGCGGAGGTGGGGACCGTGAAAAAAAAGTCTTTTTTTCAGGTGATGATAGCAGGATTCGAACCCAGACCTCCGGCGTAGTAAGCATACACATTAACCACTACGCCACGGCACCCCACAAAAAATTAATTAAAAAATTTTTTGTATACCCCATCCCGTAGGATAGGAGGTATATTAAGTTTGTCACATAGTTTGTAACACGGTGAAATAATAATGGTAGACCCACAAGACCTTAAGGACATATGATCAGCATTTTACAATGTGGGGTATTCAACGGTCCGTTTTACGGACTGTTACCTCTGCGTACACACTTTAGCACTTACTCACTGGTTTAGTTGATTTATGATTCACGAATTGTTACGGGAAGGGGATCGAAAAGAAAAAATATTAGAATGGAAAGGAGAATAGAAATGGAAAGCAGAATAAAAATGGAAAGGAGAACAGGAATAGAAATAGGGTATACCGCGGTTCGTTACAGACGCACCCAAGCTAATACATACGCACTCTTGCCCTTACTCACTGATTTTCTTTTGCAGTTGGCGACTTCCCAAGGTGGTGGAGATGGTTTCGCGTCATTTACGAGGTCTTTTAAGCAAGAGTCTTTTTCGCGCTTGCTTTTCCCCCACTTTCTTTTCGAGTCTTAAGTGGTGTTGGGGTCGCTGGTATTTTCGTTAATATTTCTTCTTTTTGCTGCACAGAAGGACTAGAGCTGCTCGCGAGCTCTACGAGCAGAGGAGGAGAGAGGAGCACCGGCTTCTCCGAAGGAAAAAGAGAGAGCACGAGAAGCGCGCGGTTGAAGAGATAGAGAGATGTTACAACAGGAATGAGGTTAGAAAGTCTTACCAAAGGATCAAAAGGTCCTGCCAATGGTATAAACTTCGAACTGAAGCCTGTAAGGACCATCAAGGGAACATCGTTGTAGAATCGCAGTCGGTGCTGAGGATTTGGAAAGACCACTTCTGCAGACTGTATAACGGCGAGGACGAACCAAATACCGCTGTCAGGCAGAACGAACCATTCAACCCGGGCGAAGACGTTACCGACGAAGCATACGAACGATACCGCCCACCCGACCTGGAGGAGGTGAAAGTAGCTGTGTCTAAGCTCAAGTGCAACAAAGCAGCCGGAGCAGACGGCCTAGCTGCCGAACTTTTTAAATCCGCTGGCGATGAGCTGGTTAGGAGCATGCACCAGCTCATCTGCAAGACATGGTCGGAAGAAAGCATGCCCGACGAATGGAACCTCAGCATTGTTTGCCCGATCCTGAAGAAAGGAGACCCGAAAGGAGATCTGAGTTGTGCCAACTACAGAGGCATAAGTCTTCTTAACATCGCATACAAGATCTTTTCTGCTGTACTGTGTGAACGCCTGAAGCCGTTTGTCAACAATCTGATAGGCACATATCAGTGTGGCTTTAGACCAGGAAAGTCCACCATCGATCAAATATTCACACTGCGGCAGATCTTGGAGAAAACCCAGGAATTCCAAATCGATACACACCACCTCTTCATCGATTTCAAGGCTGCGTATGACAGCATCCATAGAGACGAGCTTTATAGCGCAATGTCTAGTTTTGGCATCCCTGCCAAACTCGTCAGTCTGTGCAGGATGACGATGGAAAACTCACGCTGTTCCGTCAAGGTCGGCAAAGACCTCACCGACCCCTTTGATGTAAAAAAAGGATTTAGACAAGGCGACGCGCTGTCATGCGACTTCTTTAACATCATACTTGAGAGAATTGTGCAGAACTCTCGCGCCAACACCAGAGGTACAATCTTTCAAAAGTCCGTTCAACTACTTGCATACGCAGACGACATTGACATAATCGGCAGAACAAAGCGTGATGTCAGTGAAGCCTTCGTGAGTATTGGGACGGAAGCGGCGAATATGGGTTTAGCAGTCAATGTGGGCAAAACCAAGTATATGCTGTCATCAAGAAAAGACACCCAACACCGACGTCTTGGACAAAACATCACCATCGACAGCTATAACTTTGAGGTAGTTAGGGACTTTGTCTACCTGGGTTCCGCTATCAATTCAGACAATTGGGCTAAGAAGGCAATTGAGTAGCAAAGCCCTCTCTCGAGCAACTAAAGTGTCCATGTATAAGACCCTCATCATCCCAGTCCTGCTTTACGGTGCAGAAGCATGGACCCTGTCAAAGGCGGATGAAAACACTTAAGGCTGCTTCGAGAGGAAAATTCTTCGGACGATTTACGGTCCCGTCTGCATAGACGGAGAGTGGAGGAGGAGATATAACATCGAACTGTACGGGCTGTACAGCGATACCGACCTAGCCAAAAGAGTCAAAACACAACGTCTACGATGGCTGGGTCATCTAGAGCGGATGGACACCAACGCCCCGGCCCGGATAATCTTCGAATCCACACCGCAGGGACGATGCGGTAGAGGAGCACCGAGACTCAGGTGGCGCACGCAAGTGGAAGGGGACCTCAGCCAACTTCGCGTGCGAAACTGGAGACGGCTAGCTAGAGACAGAGCTGGCTGGCGAAGCTTGTTGGCTGAGGCCCAGGTCCACCCCGGACTGTAGCGCCACCTTAGTAAGTAAGTAAGTATTTCTTCTTTTTAAGCGGCTGATCATTGTTGGTACTTTTTTATCCTGAGTTTCTTCGGTCCAGGTGTTATCTTCTTGGATGGGACGTAGGCTGGTGCTTTATTATTAATTCCAGTCGGTATGTATCTGTCTCTATCTTCGCAGGGTCAGAGGGTTTTTCAGGTATAGTGTGTGTAAGTGTGTTGGTAGTGTCTTAAGTCTCTACGGGCAAAGCCTGAACGCCATAGGTGGAGGCCAATTCTATATGGGCTTAGAGCGTCAGAGTGCTATATAGGCGTATCGCGCCAGGATCAAGAAACGAATAGTTGGAGTCGAACTAACATTCTGTTTTAGTTCTTACGTATGTTAAGACTTTAGTCCGTCTGTGACGGATTGCCTACCAAAAAAGGAAACCGTCACGCATTAAAAAAGTGGACCGGATATAATAATATTACTGTCGAATGATTTAAACTAGGTGGTTGCATACATTTCAGCCTAAAACTCGCCTTTTTAGCTCCAAAAATTACTTTTTTTTAACGCCACGCCCACAAAAGTGGGGCCTTATATGTACAACTTTTATCATATAATTTTTTCTCAAATTTCATATATATTTATTGAAAAAAGTCATTTTAAGCTTAAATCCCTGTCAACGAAAAGGCCAAACCTTTTCTGCTTCTTCGAAGACAGTTAATTACAAGGCAATGTAACATACCAAAAATTTGTGCGTAAGCACTATTGCACTCATTGGTCTTGCTTGGAGGTATTGCTAGCCCTCTATAGGTAGTTGTTACTAATATTTCGGGTGTTAAACTGAACTGTTGACGGTGGGAGCACATTATGTGGAGTGCTGAGGTACCGAAACCGAATGCTCAAAGTTCAACATGGTGTTCCGTTTTGAACCACACGTCTGGCAATTGGAAAATTTACGTTGCCTGAGCTCGTGTCTTTCTCGCAGGCAATTAAGGCATAACGAAATCGACCCGTGCCGGAACCACGAAGCCACGGAACTGTATACATCGATGCAACAAATGATTTTGCTTACACTTCGGACAACATGGAACGTTCGCAAAAACTGTTTCCCCTTCTCCGACGTTTGTGTGATTTGACGATGGAGCACGTGCAACAGCCGATAAATTAAGGCTCTCTAATTTGTTGATACGGTCGGTAAAAATTTTTTTCTTGAGGGAATTGCCTTATCCTTTATTAGCAATAGCCGATTTTCGGAATCGAGTTTTTTGGTGAGCACATAAACTAATAGCGTGTACCACGAATCGAAAGGCTGCTTCAACGCACGCAGCGCATTAATGTTTTCACTTGTGACCATAAACAACCATTTAATTTCATTCAAAGATCCCGTTTCAATGGATACTTGTTCAAAAGGACGTCTTAAAGCGCGACCATTATGAACTACGGTTTGTCATAATACGCCTTGACCAAGTTCCATGCCACTTCAAAATTTTCGTTGCTTAATTGTAAGTCGAATGAGTGTCCGACCGTGCGTCTGTCGGTAGCTTTCTAGGTCCCGAATCAGTGTAAGTGTAAAAAAATTTTAGATCCGCCTTCTGACACGCCCACTTTGCTTATAAGCATGAACAATCAAAGTTGTCGTAGGAAGATGAAACTTGGAGTGTGATATCCTCGCTCAAGTGTATTGTGATTGGCATTTAAAAAAATCAGGTGGGCGCGGTCATATTTAATTTGCATTCTAATAAACGGTTTTTAGTTAGGGCTTCAGGTTTCGGCGACTTTTTACATCACGGTGAGCGGAGGGTGCAGCGCTAAGATAAAATGTGGGGTTGGATGGTCAGTCTACAAATCGACAACGGCACCAACTTAAAATTGGCACATGGATTGCCTAACCGCTAACGGAGAAGGAACTAGTTGAACTAGTTGAGTGAGAAACCTTTCCAACTCAGTGGAAATTTTTGGGAACTAGAGACTTCGCGGATTGGTGCACACTTTTCTGGTCTGGCACCCCACAACACTTGACTGCACAGGCGGGTGTGGGGATACTCACAAGCCCCCGGCTGTTGAAAAGCGTATTGGAGTTTATTCCATTACGAGGGGAGTTTAAACCTTAAAGCTTAAGCCTGAGCTTTGCCCTTAGTGCAGGTGTACGTACCCAACCTAGAGTTAGAGTATCCGGCCTTCTTGAATGAAATTGATGCTGCGCTGAATAGAGTGGCAGAAACAGACTTCTTCTTCCTGATGGGTGACTTCAATGCTCATGTGAGTACGGACAACAGTACTTGGAGAAATGTGATTGGGAGGAATGGTGACCCGGATCAAAACAGGAAAGGAGGGAACTTGTTGGACTTTTGCTATGCTTATGGCTTGTCCATCATGATCACCTTTTTCGCTCACAAAGGCATTCAATGCGCTTTGTACCGGCACAGCTTTAATCAGAGATCTTTGATTAATTTCTTTGTAGTTTGTAGATTTCTTTGTAGATTTGTTATGTTTCGCGTTTTGAGAGCAGCTGAGCTGTCAACTGATCACCAACTTGTGTTGTGCGAATTGCGCCTTAGCGACAGTATTCCTTTACCACCCAGCCGAAATCCAAAACGGGTGACCCCCATACGGTGGTAAAGGTTACAGGATGCTAAATCTGATTGCAGGGAGTGATTTTCACTGAACATTTCGGAGAAGTTTGAACAAATTCCAACTGACCTTTGTAGAGGAGGAATGGCAGTTGTTTTCATCGGAAGTCATTGCCTCTGCAAGAAATGTTTGTGGAGTGAAGCGGCTTGGTGTGGCGGCTGGTAGTGAGAAAAGAACTGCGTCGTTTAAGACTCCTGGAAATCAAGAAGCCATCAGAGAGAAAAAGTGAGCCTTTATTGTGTGAAATCAATGTAGGAACAATATGGCCGTCAGAACAGCCAAAGAACAGGCATGGAAAAATTTCGGCGACACGTTGGAGCGCGATTACAGATCTGCAAACAAGACATTTTGGCAGACTATTCGCCGGCTTAGCAGAAGGAAGCCACACTTCTACAAGCTACACTTCTTTCAAATAAGAATAACGTTTTACGCAGATGGAGCGAACATTTTAAGGAGCTGCTCAATCCACAACAGGACACTGAAGATGGCTACCCCATTGCTGACAAGATTAGGGCGGAGAATAGTCCTACAGTAGATGAAGTCACTGCCGCGATTAAATCGCTAAGAGGGGGTAAGTATGTTGGAGTTGATGAAATTCGGCCAAGAATGCTCAAGGCAAAGGGTGAAGAAGGTGTTATAGGGATAACACGTGTGAAAGTTGGCCTGGAAAAGCGGGAAAGAACCTAGCGATTGGCAAACAGGAGTTATGGTGCCCATTTTCAAACAAGGGGACAGGAAGGATTGCTCTATCTATAGGCGTATATTTCTCTTTAAGTCTTCCGCGAAAAGTATTCGCGAAGGTGTTGGAAGCGCATTCCAGAGCCATTCAGTCTTTTAATGGGAACTGCAGAAGCTGTGTTCAGATAAATTGCGTCAAATCCCAACCTTTTGATTTGTGCGGTAGCTGTGTTCTATTGCCTCTCTTTATTATAGCATAGACTCTATGGTGAACCGCAGTCTTAATGAGGAATCTTATAATATGGCTGGCGCCAGGATGAGCCATCTGCTTTTCGCAGATGATTTAGCTATCCTGGCATCGTCCAAGGAGGAACTTGATCGAGCACTGCATGGGTTTGCGGCCATTCGTGGTGAGGCTGGGATGAAGGTAAACGTAAGCAAATCCGAAATGATGATTGTTTCCCGAACTCCTATGCAGTTTACCCTGCAGACGAATATAGTTCCATTGAAAAAATTGGAGAAGTTTAAGTATGAAACGAAAGATGGAAGGAGTGATATTAAGTTATCCTGTAAGATTGGCCAAGCTGGAAGGGCCATTTAGCTGACCTCGCTCCGCGAACCTTCTAAGAATAAGCGGTCACTGAGAATGATGATGATGATGATGTTGATAAACGGTTTTTATTTGATATAATTTGCTTTAAATCCAAGAAACACTTGCACTAGTAAATATTCAGTTATGTACATTAGCTAAAAACCCAAATGAATAAATTTTTTTTGGGAGCAAAAAAGAAAATATATATATGAGCCAAATTTTTATCATAACAAGTTTGTAAGTGCAAGAGTTTGTTTTGTCTGCGACAAAGTATTATATACCCGACCTTATACACCATGTAACACCAAATCTTACAGTTTCTTGGCCCGAATTTATATATAATTTGTATGGGCATGGATCTAAAATTAAAATTAATTAATTGTAATTTCGTTAGAATCATGAGAAAATACGGTAAAAGCGAAGATCATTTCAGAACAAAAAAGTTTTCTTTGCTAAAAACGCCCCCTGAAATTGGGCGGAGCTCAAAACTCTGTATGGAGCAAACCTAATTTGACCTAAATTGAACAACCTAATTTGAAGTCACAAAGTACCTATAGTTCGTATTTAGTCAAAGTGCTGTTACTCAGTTATGACAAGTGAGTAAGTGTATCAGTGCGTTTGCAATAGCTTCGGTCCGTCTGTAACGGACCCAGGTATACCCCGTTCCTATTCCTGTACTTCGTTTCTTTCCTTTTCTCCTTCCCATTCCTATATTGTTTTTTTTTTTTTCATCCCCTTCCCGTTATCATTCACGAATTATATATTTAAAATATTTTATTTTTTAGGCATAAGATTATTATATATTCGTAACGGAACGAGGTATACCCCGTTCCTATTCCTATACTTCTTTTCTTTCCTTATCTCCTTCCCATTCCTATATTGTTCTTTTTCCATCCCCTTACCGTTACCATTCACGAATTATATATTTAAAATATTTTATTTCTTAGAAATAAGATTTTATACCCCATCCCATAGGATGGGAGGTATATTAAGTTTGTTTCATAGTTTGTAACATAGAGAAATAATCACCGTAGACCCCCAAGACCTTAAAGGCATATGAGACCGAATTGTAAGTCGAATGAGCCATGTCCGTCCGTCCGTCCGTCTGTCGGTAGTTTTTAGGCCTTAAATTTTGAGCAAGGAACCTTAGACTTGATATCTGTTCCTTCTAGGTCCCGAAGCAGGACAAGTGTAAAATTTTTTGAAATCCTGACTTTACTTAATGGCATGAAAAATCAAGGATGTCGTAGGAAACTGAAATTTGGTATGCAATATCCTCGCTTAAGTGTATTGTGATTGTAATTTTTAAAAAAAAGTGAAAACCGCCCTCTTGTAGGCGTGGTCATATTTCCTATGCATTCTAATAAACGGCTTTTATTTGATATGTTTGCTTTAAATCCAAAAAACTTGCTCCATAAAATGTTCAGATATGTGCGTTTGCTATCAAATCAAATGAAAAAAATTTGGCCACGCCCACTTTTGGGGGCGTTTTCAAGTAACAACTCAAGTTTTTAATATAAAGCTGCGATCAACACATGTATATTGCATCTGATAAGAAATATGATGAAAAAATTATGTTATTGAAAAGGGGTGGATGCCACGCCCCTATTTTAGGAAAGAAGATTCTTAACTGTCAAATTCTTAACACAATTAAGGTTAATGGAAACTGGAATATAATAAGCAAGATTTTTGACGCATTTTAAAGCTTGACAGTGGTCAATTGGGATGGGGTATCCAACGATTCGCCAGGCGGATTGTAACCCTGCTACTAGTTATTATACTCCATCTTGTTGAATAGGAGGTATATTAAGTTTGATCCATAGTTAGTAACAAGGAGAAATAATCACCGTAGGCCCCCAAGACCTTAAGGGCATATGATCGAGACCGAATTGTAAGTCGAATGAGCCGTCCGTCCGTCCGTTTGGCGACAGTTTTTAGGCCTTAAACTTTGAGCTGACACGCCCACTTTATTTATTAGCATGAAAAATCAAAGTTGTCGAAAGAAGCTGAAATTTGGTATGCAATATCCTCGTTTAAGTATATTGTGATTGGCATTTAAGAAAAAGCGAAAATCCCGTGTTTGTGGGCGGATTTCAAAAAATTTTACACTTGTACTGCTTCGGGACCTAAAAAAGAACAGATATCAAGTTTTTTTTAAGTTGATTTATGATTCACGAATTGTAACGGGAAGGGGATGGAAAACAAAAAAATATAAGAATGGAAAGGAGAATAGGAATGGAAAGCAGAATAGGAATGGAAAGGAGAATAGGAATAAGAATAGGGTATACCGCGGTTCGTTACAGACGAACCGAAGCTAATACATACGCACTCTTGCACTTACTCACTGGTTGTTTTAATATTTGCTTTAAATTCAAAAAACTTGCACTATAAAATGTTTAGATATGTGCGTAAGCTATCAACTCAAATAAATGAATTTTTGCCACGCTCAAATGTGGGGCGTTTTTAAGTAAAAAAAACTGGGACTGTCAGTGGGCTGATTCCAAAAACTTTACACTTGTACTGCTTCGGGACCTAGGAAGAACAGATGTCAAGTTTTAAGTTCCTAGCTCAAAATTTAAGGTCTAAAGGACGGACGGACATGGCTCATTCGACTTACAATTCGGTCTCGATAATATGCCCTCAAGGTCTTGGGGGTCTACGGTAATTATTTCTCTATGTTACAAACTATGAATCAAACTTAATGTACCCCCTACTCTATGGGATGGGGTATAAAAATTATGTTATTGAAAAGGGGTTGATGCCACGCACTTTTTTAAGAAAGAAGATGCTTAAATGACAAATTCTTAACACAATTAAGATTAATAGAAACTGAAATTTAAAAACCAAGATTTTTGACGCATTTTGGAGCTTGACAATGGTCAATTGGGATGGGGTATCCAACGATTCGCCCAGGCGGATTGGAACCCTCCCACTAGTTTAATTTATTTTTTAGAAGGGAAATGGCATGTGCAGCTCCTATAACCAAAAATCAATATTAGAATAGAAATATTTAAGTTTGCGGCCAAAATGGTCGCAATTTTTGGGTTCAAATTAATTTATTATGTTAATTTGACCCCTAAAAATAAGCCTGGCCAATAACTTCGTTTGAAAGAATTTTATAGAATTAATTTATTATGTTAATTTGACCCCTAAAAATAAGCCTGGCCAATAACTTCGTTTGAAAGAATTTTATAGAATATTTTCCGATGAACCTTATGTGCTAATTTTTATTTCTTATTCTTCTTCCCTTAGTGAGTCGCAGTCGAAATCCATGTTTTTCTGTAAAATTGCAGACTTTCTTGAATTCTGCCTCTTTAGAGATCGTGACCCTAAACTTTGTGTAAGCCAAATGTAGAACTAAGTATTTTCTATAACTATAATAAATTAAGTAAAATTTTTTTAGATTTGAAAAAAAAACAATATTGAATGTTATTTACAATAATATAACTCGCTATGTTTATGAACTTCGAAGATTTGATCGCGTGTCAGCCTTCTCAAAATGTCTTGTCGATTGTTCGTTATACAACCTCTTAGCTTTTCGTTCTTTTCTTGTTTGCTGGATATTATTCAGACACATCAACCGGAGTACCTATACTGTAGACTAGCTTTTCCGCGCTCGCAAAGGACTTTCGCTTTAATCCCAACAAAGTTCACTTGCTTGACCTTGGAACGCCAGTTTTTCGTTCACGCTGGCTATGCACCTGTGGAACTCCCTGCCTACTGAAGTGAGAGGAGTGAGAAAAAAAAAAATTCAAGTCTCTGCTTTTGAGGCAATTGGCCTGTTTGTGTAGCTAGGAACCCCTTAACGTAAATTTTCTATTCTTATTTGTAAGTCTTATTCTTTTTAATTCTAGTTCAAAGTCGTTTTGATCTTTAAAATCATTTTCTTGTTTTCTTTTAAGTTTAAGTTTTATATACTCTTATTAAAAATTTGTTCACTTAATATAAGGGCTATCTATCACTAATTTATAGGATTTATCTTAATGTGAATAGCGATTTCAATTTAAAAAATAATTACAAATACAAATAAATTGCATTTGAAAGAATACTCTTTCAATCGTTGCCTCGCCCAAAAGCGACGCGGTCTCCTGACTTTATTTTAATTTTTTATGTCTTATAATCTTTTGATGCTTAGTGTTACATTTCAGCTTTAGTTGCACATTTAGATAGATTGTGGGCGTGTCTGTGATCGGATTAAAAATATATTTACATTTGTATTGCTTCTGATTATAGAGAGAGCTTATGTACAATTTCAGCTTTCTAGTTCAAAATTTAAGCCCTACAATTTGGTGACATATGGACGGACATCGCTCATTTGACTCAGAATTCGGTCTCGATAATATGCCCTTAAGGTTTGGGGGGTCTATATCGGTATTATTTCTCTATGTTACATTTTCGCCTGTATCGAAGTTAATATACTCCATTCCTGTGGAGTTCTACTGGAAGAAGTTCTCTGCTAACAGGTGATGGGCCATCCACGTTTTGAAACTGTGAAAGAGTAAGGATTTTTTTGATCTAAGAAGGAAAGAAATAGGAAAAAATTCTGTGTTTCGTAAAGCGAGCATAATTCAACCAGTAAATTCGCGTAATATTTTTTGCTGAAAATATGACAGACCACGTGGTGCCTGGAATAAAAATCGCGAAATTGAAAGGAAAAGAAAATTATGTTACGTGGAAACAGGCGGCCGAAGCATACTTGAGGATTCGTTCGCTTTGGAAATATGTTCAAATGACGTCTGTGGCAGCCAGTGATGAAAAAGATGCGATCGCAAAAGCGGAAATTTTGCTCCTAGTCGACGAGATAAATTTTTCATACGCCCACGTATGAACCCCGGGCAACAACGGCACATGATGCGTGGGCGAACTGGAAGCTGCATTTGAAGATAGCGGCATCACCCGAAAAGTAGCTGTGTTACAGGCACTTGTCTCATTGAAATTGGACGATTGTCTGCCAATTGAGGATTATGTTAACTGCATGATGATTTTGTGGGCAAAAGTTAAAAAAGTAGGCTTCGATATCGACGACATGAGGATTGCCGGACATGTATAGACCTTTAGTTATGGCAATGGAAAATTCCGAAAAAAACATTGTCAGTGGACAAACTGAAAACAACTTTGCTACAAGATGCGTCGTTCGAGCGATCGAGTACCAGCCAAAGCGCATTGTAGACCAAAGGGTGCACGGAGTACTGTCAAGTGTTTCGAGTTTGGGGAATATGGGCATTTTGCGAAGAAATGTAAAAACAAAAAAAAAAAAAAATCAAGTGTATTATTTTTGTCATTAATTGCGGAAAATAGTAAAGACGATTGCTTTATTGACGATTTATATGACGATGAAGCAAAGCATACTACAAAACGAAAAATAAATTGTAAGTGGAGACGTGACAGCCGCTAACAATGGAAAAATGTCAGTAGTCAGCAGCGGCGATGTCCATCTCATCAACGACAGCGGCAAACCTCTCATAATGAAAGATGTGCTATTTGTGCCGGACTTATACACAAATTTGGTTTCAGTTTCCCAAATGATTAGAAATGGAAACAAAGTGGTATTTGGCGATCGTAAATGTGTAATTTCAAACAGATATGGCAGCGTGGTTGCGACGGCGACTCTGGTAGATGATATGTTCAAATTAAATTGTGAATTAGCAGCGTTGTTAGCAGCGAATTAACAGTCAAGTGAACGTCGTCCTGATGTTCGTGAAGAAAAGCAGCAAAAGGTGTTCGTAGCAAAAGTAAATACGGAAATTTGGCATCGTCGAAGGGGGCAATCAGGCATTGATAAGCTGATAAAGTTGCCTGTGGTGGCAGATGGAATAACCTTCCAAAATAAAAGGTTGGATTCAGTATGCGTGACATGCGCTAAGGGAAAACAAACGCGGCTACCATTTCCAAAAAGTGAAACGAGATCATCGGCTCGATTAGAAATCGTGCATTTAGATATTAGTGGACCTAAAGAAATGAGATCAATCTTCGGAAAGTGAATCAGTCGAGTCATCAACGAGAAACCTCCAACGAGCATTGGACAGAACTTGTGTCTGGACGAAGACTTGGCGAATCGCTCTTAACGAGAACAATTCTACGCATGTGAATTTCACTTACAGAAGGGTTCATAAATTCTGCACAAATACCTTATGCAAATGAAGCAAAATATCTAGGAATGACACTGGACGCTAAACTTAGGTGGAAACCATACGTAAAGAAGAAGCGTGACGAGCTCGAGATTAGGCTCAGGGAAATGTATTGGCTTTTCGGAAGATTTTCGAAAATAAGCATATATAACAAACTGCTCTTGTACAGGCAAGTGTCAAAGCCGTCCTGGACATACGGTATACAACTTTGGGGTTGTACCAAGCCGAGCAGCATGTCCATGTTGCAGACTTTCCAAAACAAGACACTAAGAGCAATTGTAAATGGTCCATGGTACATTGGGAATAGTGATATTCACAGAGATTTAGGAATAGCTACCGTAAGCGAAGAAGTAACAAAATTTGCTCGAAAGCTAAATGCTCGCCCTCATGTTCATTGCAACAATGAAATGATCCTTACTCTCAACGAGACTCTTAACGATGTAAACAACGAGCGACGACTACAAAGAACAAGACCCTTCGATCTAGCGACGTAGGGTGAAGCCGCACGAATGAACAGCTTTAGTAGGTGAATTCACTTGATAGCAACCTACCCAATGCGATAAACACTACGGAAGCGTAAACTACTTGTTAAGTTAACTTAGTTGTAGTCAAGAAATATTACGAGAGAGCGAAAAATTACTACTATGAAGTGCGTTCTGGCAGTTTCATAGTGTCTCTAATAAATGGGTGGTTTTTTATCACGTGGAAATCGGGCAATATCGGCTACTTCGGTATTATGTACCTGCTATAGTGGGCGTATTGGTATCTTTGAAAGATTTTGGAGTCTTAGCCTTGGTCCACCCTAGTATTCAAAAAAAAAATAAAAAAAATCTTCGGAAATGTCAGCGAATCAGCGGCAATATCGTTTGGAGGAGCGCTGTATTACATCACATTTATCGATGACTACAGTCGCATGTGCTTTGCTTATGTAATGCGACACAAATTCGAGGCATTTGCCAAGTTTCTAGAATTTCGGAGTTTCGTTGAAAAGCAAACAACGGCGGCGAGCTTTGCAGCGGGCAGTTCCAGGATTATTTAAAAAGCAGCGCAATGCTGCATAAAACAACGGCACCATACACACCACGGTTAATCAGTCACCGCGTTTTGACAACAACAAAACACCATTCGAAATGCGGTGAAATAAAAAGCCAAATTGACATTTATGCGTGTTTTTGGATGTTCTGCACTGGTGCAGAAGTTGGACCCAAAATCAGTTGAGTGCATTTTTTTTGGGTATTGCGCTAAGTCAAAAGCGTACCGATTGTTTGAACCAATGACGAAAAGGATCCTTATTAGCCGAGACATCATATTCATCGAGGACAAATCTAATCGGAAAGTAATTACACAGCAAACAATAAAACTAACTATGTTTATTTAGCCGCAGTCATTGAAAGTGTGACTTCCTCGAACGATTCGAGTTTGGTTTGCGGTGGTGAAAATGAATTGGGTGACGGCGACGCGATTGATCCGAATGCAAATTTGAACGACGAACTATCTACTGCGATTATCATCAAAAGCGGAGCACGGATCCAATTAGGTGTAAACGAAGATGGACTGGCTTTTAATGATTCGACTGTTGTTGGAAATGATGAAATATCTCCATCGAAAATATCTGTCGTCGAAATATCTTCAGAAATTGACATGATTGGCGAATTTTTTGATGCTGACGACAGTAACATTTGCTTGCGCGATGCGATCGCTGACACAATATTGGAAATTTCCGACGAAGAACTTTCAAAAATCACAACGTCATTGATAGCTGAGCGGGCGATGCTTCGTGCACGGACAAATGCAGCTGCTTCGTGTGCAAGCGATCCAGAGACTGTGAATGAAGCGTTGGGGCGCTCAGATTCGGCACACTGGAAGAGTGCCATGCAAAGTGACGATTCTCTCATCGAGAATTAAACATGGGAATTGTGTGGTTTACCTGCTGGTAAGCGAGCCATTGATTGCAAGTGGGTTTTAAACTCAAGCGTAATAACCTGTCGACACCGGTTAGATACAAAGCGAGAATTGTCGTTCGAGGATTTTCACAGCAGAAGGGAATTGATTACCAGGAAACGTATTCTCCTGTTATCAAGTATGCATCCATTTGGCTCCTGTTGCTGTGTAAAAAGGCTTGCGAGTACGACAATTAGACGCTGTGACGGCTTTTTTGAACGGTGACCTCGAAGAAGACATTTATATGCTTCAACCACAGCATTTCAACGACGAAACGGAGTGTCTAAATTGAAGAAATCACTTTATGGACTGAAACATAATAAGCCGCGCTTGGAACATAAAATTGAGCGAAGTTTTGGGTGCAAATGGATTTGCAGCCTTTTCAAGAACATAATTTTTTTCATCATATTTTTTATCAGATATGGTATACACGTTTTGATCGTAGTCTTATATTAAAAATATGATTTTTTACTTAAACTCGTCCCCAGAGGTGGGGCGTGGCAAAAATTTATTCATTCGAATTGATCGCTTACGCACATATCTGAACATTTTATAGTCCAAGTTTTTTGGATTTAAAGCAAATATATCAAATAATCAGTGAGTAAGTGCAACAGTGTGTACGCAGAAGTTACAGTTCGTAAAACGGACCTTTGAATACCCCAACCTATCCCACATTGTAAAATGCTGATGGCATGGTTATTTTTTAGCATTTTATAAGTAACGCAAACTTCAAAAGGAGGCGTGTCCAATCGCCCCTAATTACAAACTATCGAAAATAAGATATTGCCAAGTTACGCTTAAATGTACGTAAAAAAACAATTTTTTACTTCAAATTCAATATTTTTGAAAAATCGACCCCTAATAGGTGGCGTAGCCAAAAACTTTGTATGCACGAACTCTGGGCTGCAGTCTCGTTCACCTAACGCGCTACTTTTTTTTGTTTCATGCTTTCCTTAATTAGGCTCAACGCCAGACGAAATTACGTTTTTCTGGAAAATTTTATGTTTTTCTTCAATTCTGCCTACAAATATGGGCGTGGCCCGAAGTCTTGTATGAACAAAATTTAAAACTAAGCGTTTTCTACATAAAATAATACGCAAAATGTTTTCAACTAAGAGCAAAAATACTGAGTAAACTGCATTTAAAAAATTACCTTTAAAATAGGTGCCACGCCCACTGGAGGAGGTTTACCAATAAAATTTTTCTTTTTTGTATCTAACAATGATTAAGAGATGCTAAATGTGAAGTTTCAGCTTTTTAGAACGTGTTACAGTTTTGAAATCTTTGGAGGTAGTTGCACATTTAGACTGATTGTGGGCGTGTCTTTGGGCGGATCTGAAAATTTTTTACACTTGTACTGCTTGTACACTCGATCGATACCAGGTAACCTATATACCAAATTTCAGCTCCCTAACTTGAAATTTAAGGCCTAAGAACGTGTGACATACAGACAGACGGACGGACGGGCGGACGGACGGACCGGACGGACATGGCTTATTCGATTTAGAATTCGGTCTCGATCATATGCCTTTAAGGTCTTGGGGTCTAGCATTGTTATTTCATCGTGTAACAAACTTTGTGACAAACTTAATATACCTCCTATCCTATGGGATGGGGTATAAAAACCGTTTATTAGAATGCATATTAAATATGACCACAGATGGCGACGGTTTTCGTTTTTTTTTTTTTTTAAATGTCAATCACAATACACTCAAGCGAGGATGTTGCATACGACGATGCAATGCATCGATGACGAGGATGCTTCCTACGACAACTTTGTTTTTTCATGCTAATAAGTAAAGTGGGCGTGTCAGTATGCGGATTTCAAAGAATTTTACACTTGTACTGCTTCGGGACCTAGAAAGAACAGATATCCAGTTTCAAGTTCCTAGCTCAAAATTTAAGGCCTAAGAACTACAGAGTGACATGGGTCATTCGACTTACAATTCGGTCTCGATAATATGCCCTCAAGGTCTTGGGAGTTACGGTGATAATTTCTCTATGTTACATATTATGAATCAAACTTAATATACCTCCTAACCTATGGGATGGGGTATAAAAATTATGTTATTGAAAAGGGGTGAATGCCACGCACTTTTTTAAGAAAGAAGATTCTTAACTGTCAAATTCTTAACACAATTAAAGTTAATAGAAACTGAAATTTAAAAACCAAGATTTTTCACGCATTTTCGGGTATTCTTAGCTTTTCGTTCTTTTCTTGTTTTCTGGATATTATTCAGACACATCCACCTGAGTACCTATACTGCAGACTAGCTTTTTCGCGCTCGCAAAGGACTTTCGCTTTAATTTAAACAAGTTTCACTTGCTTGACCTTGGAACGCCAGTTCTTCGTTCACGCTGGCTGTGCGCCTGTGGAACTCCCTGCCTACTGAAGTGAGAGAAATGAGAAATATAAAAAATTTGAAGTCTCTGCTTTTGAGGCACTTGGCCGGTTTGTGTAGCTAGGAACCCTTTGACGTAAATTTTCTATTCTTATTTGTAAGTCTTATTCTTTTTGATTCTACTTCAAAGTCGTTTTGATCTTTTAAATCATATCGGTATTATTTCTCTATGTTACATTTTCGCCTGTAGCAAACTTAATATACTCCATTCCTGTGGAATAGTGTATAATAACTTTATCAACTCAAAATGCAGTCAAAACATCTGGATCGTCACCATAATTTCGTAAAAAAATTTGATGAAGCACAAAGTTCTACTTGGGATACAGTCACTGGGTATATACCTATCTAAAGTGAATCAATCTGGAATGAGTGTCTTTATACATTAGCAGATAAAAATTCGGGATATATGTCTATGAAAAAGCGTTCGAGATATATTTTACTACAAATAACACTTTATACAGTACCTATATCTAAAGCGTATAGAGTTTATAGTAAAGAATTACTATATGTAGCGCTCCACATTCCGCGAATGGCGGCATATAATTTCAAAGGGCATTGCTGATAGGCGGTGATTATTTATCGTTTGCTATTAAAATTATCGTCATGCAAAGTCCATTTATAGCTATTTTTTGTAAGACCAGCGTTAGCGCTTTGCAAAAAGCTTGTTTGGATTTTTTTACTTTCTCATCTCTGCGCAACAAATATGTACATATTTACCTATTCATGGGCACATATCTTTGGGAAATAACTTTGTATATAAAACTTATTACATCGCTCGCGAGCATTGAAACACTAAGTTTCATAGTGTACAAAATGAAAAGGCCTGGGATGCCTTATAGCAGTAGCACACTTCAGGCGCGTTCTAAAAATGTTAGCATTACTGATGTAAAAAAAAACGTATTGATACCTAAATATTTATGGGGTTTGATCATAATTTCTACCACGAACGTGGCCTACTTGGGTGAAAAGGTTATCAACTATGGAGCAATTTTTAATTATACGGTCCGTTTAACTAACTTCTACGTACACACTGCAGCACTTATTTACTGGTTTAGTTTATTTATTAGACGGTTTTCTATGCAGAAATCAATATAAGCATAAAAATAACCAAGTTTGCGGCTAAAATCTACGCAAAAATTAAATTCTTTGGTTAATATTCAATAATTATTTAAAATCGACCCGATATAAATGGGCGAGACCAAAATCTTTGTATCAAAGAAGTCTAGAATAGTATCGGTGTACCTTAAGTGCTAAATTTTTTTTTTTTATTTTTTCCATAGTTAGGCCAAAAAGCAGCTCAAATCGATGTTTTTCTGGAAAATTATTGGTTTTCCTTTAATTGTACCTCCAAATGTGGGCGTTGCGCAAAACTTGTAGAAATAGAATGTAAAACGAAGTATTTTCGATTTGCAACAAAAATATTAAATAAATTGCGTTTGAAGGATTACTCTTTTAATCAATGCTACGCCCACAAGGAGCGGTTGCCTAGTTTATTTTTATTTATAATGTCTTATTATATTGAGCTGATACCGTGTTCGATTTGTAGAGTTTCCACCTAAGCCCTCATTTTTACATGGCTTTGTCACCCTCCCCCTACCGTAATGAAGAGCGGCACCATTGACAGGGTGCTCGTAAATTCTTCGGGTTAAACATGGTCTAATGCCGCGCAGGACCTTCCGACCACCAAGTGTTCACATGCTGACACCCCTCAAGCCTCGCTCCAATGGGTGCTCTGGGTTACCAGGATCAGAAAATATCCGAGGCTGTTTTCGTTTCCTTTTTATTGTTGGGGCCGTGGGGGGGGGGGGGGGTGTATTTTATGCCTAGCTGCCAGGTTTAAATTCCACTGATCCTAACCCGGATAACAGACGCCAGGAATTGCGCCAAAGTCTTTGGTGGCAGAAAATCGAGAACTATGGAAGGACGTTTAAGCCTCCGCGACACTTCTAGACGATAAGCTGCCTTTTAGAAAGTGCATGTATGTATGTATCCCTTATGATCATCAGGAGATGCTACACGTTAAATTTCAGCTTTCCGCTATTTTCTCTCAGTTGAGTTTTTGTTTGGCACTTGGTGGAATGGCATTACAGAGAATAGATAACAATAAAAACACTTGCTCAAATTCCACAATTAAAATTGTTTATTTGGTTTAACTACAACCGACGAGTTTCGCCTTATTGGACCATCATAAGAGCGACTTAGAATGGTCCAAGAACTGACTTATAACCATACAATTACAATTATCACAGTATTTACCGCCTCGAAAACTTTTGCAAATTCATTAAAGCTATTAAGGGTGAATGCAGTAAAATCTGCGATAGTTTCCTACTGAGGTTTGATGAAATGGAGAAAGACTGGAATGAACGCTTCTCAACAGTCAATACGGCAATAGAAAACATAACTAAGAGAATAGACAACATCGAAGCTATTTCTTCCAAACAATGTGTGATACTTTTTTTTTGGTATTCCGAACTCAAGTGAGTTAAACCTGAATATAATTTTCAACCGTTTTTGCCATACAAAAGACTGCAAGCCAACAACTCTAAAAAAAGCTTTACGTACAAGGTAAAACTCGAGCTTGAACAATGACTCACCATCACCGATCATACTAAAGATTCACAATCAGCACGAGCGAAACCTTGTACTCAGGTCAGCTGCTCTGTATCGAAAAACCCACAACAGAGAGCTGAATCTGACTGACATCGGTATGAATTCTGCCAACAAGTGTTTCCTCAACGAAAGTCTCACGAAGAGAGTTCGCCTGCTATTGCATACCGCTACCCAAACGAAGAGGAAAAAGCAACTGTTCGCAGTGTTTACAAAATCTGGCTCAGTCTCCGTAAAAACTAGTGGGAGGGTTACAATCCGCTTTGGCTAATCATTGGATACCCCATCGCAATTGACCAGTTTCAAGCTCCGAATTGTGTCATAAATCTTGGTTGTTAAATTTCAGTTTCTATTAACTTTAACTGTATTTAGAATTTCTCTATTAAACAATCTTCTCCCTTTAAAAGGGGCGTGGCATCCAGCCCTTTTAAATAACATCGTTTTTTTGTTAATATTTTTTATCAGAAGTGGTATACATGTGTTGATTGCATTTTAGCATTAAAAATTTGGTTTGTACTGAAAAACGCCCCCAAAAGTGCTCGTGGCAAAAATTTGAACATTTCAGTTGATAGCTTTCACACATATCTGAACATTTTATAGCGCAAGTTTTTTGGATTCAAAGAAAATATATCGAATAAAAACCGTTTATTAAAATGCAAATGAAATATGACCACATCCAAAAGGAGGCGGGTTTTGCCTGTTTTGAAATGTCAATCGCAATACAAAAAAGTAAAGTGGGTGTGTCAGTGGGTGGATTTTAAAATTTTTTACACTTGTACTGCTTCGGGACCTAGAAAGAATGGATACTAAGTTTCAAGCTCCTAGCTCAAAATTTAAGGCCTAAAATCTACCGACACATGGACGGACGGACGGATGGAGGGACGGACGGACATGGCTTATTCGATTAACAATTCGGCCTCGATCATATGCCCTTAAGGTCTTAGGGGTCTACGGTGATTATTTCGCTATGTTACAAACTATGAATCAAACTCAATACACCAACTGGTAAAAGCTTTCTTGCCGAAAGCTCCTACGATTGACTCGCTACTGCTGTTGTACCAGCTGGCGGACGATGTCTTCCATCGATATCGATTAATTAATATGCTAGTATCTATTTAGCATTTTAATTTTTTTTTTGCTAAGTTACTCTTTTGTTTTAATTTTTCTGTAGTTCTTCAAATTTTAGTTGTAGACGCAATTGTCTTGGAATTTTAAAATTTTGGTTTATTTATTTTTATTTATTACTTTGTAAACTTTCTTTTCCAATCATTTATATTTACTTCTAGAATGCTATCTTTTCTACCAATGCTTTCTCTCTTTTCTCTATTTTCTTACTTTTGCTGTTTGAGGAAGTGATGTGTCTGATACTTTGTGGTGCTTTTTGTGTTCTTTTATCTGGAGAATGGTTAACTTTAATCGTAATGTCTTGCTTCATAACCACGGTGCGATTATCGATTCAACCTTATGTATGTTAAATGTTCTAACGCGATGTAAGAATGGCTTTAATGTTAGCCATATTAATGCACGCAGTCTTAATCAGTTCAAGCGCGATTACTTTCGTTTTTTATTTATTAACTCGAAAATAGATATAATTTGTGTGAACGAGACTTGGTTTAAGCCAAACATTGGAAATGTATTGTATAACTTCGAAGGCTATGAGTTATTTCGTAGTGATAGGATAACTTCTACAATAGAATTTATTCCGACAGTGTCAGTTTACCAAGAGGGTGGAAATTTTTTCTTCTTTATTTTGAGCAAAAACCATTTTGTAGGGGTGGCAAACGTCAAAGTCAATAGTGTTTATATGTGATTCGCACGGTTTATTTACAACATTTGCTTGTTTATTAAATTTGTGAAATTAAGAGAATTGAAAATGTTTCAAAAGTGTTTTTAAATATTCGTGGAATAAGAGTAATAAAAACTAGTGGGAGGGCTACAATCCGCCTAGGCGAATCGTTGGATACCCCATCCCAGTTCTCCATTGTGTCAAGAATTTATCAGTTAAGAATCTTCTTTCTTAAAAAAGGGGCGTGGCAACAACTCCTTTTCAATTACATAAATTTTTTTATCATATTTTTATCAACTGCAGTATACACGTGTTGATCGCAATTTTATATTAAAAATTTGATATTTTACTTAAAAACGCCCCCAAAGGTGGGCGTGGCAAAAATTCATTCATTTGAGTTGATAGCTTAGTTTTTTGGATTTAAAGCAAATATATCAAATAAAAGCCATTTAGTTGAAAGACTATTAAATAAAACAAGGGGGCTTTTTTTTAAATGCCAAACACAATACACTTAAGCGAGGATATTGCATACCAAGTTTCAGCTTCCTAAGACAACTTTGATTTTTCTTGAAGGACAGATATCAAGTCTCAAGTTCCTAGCTCAAAATATAAGGCCTAAAAACAACTACAGACGGACGGACGGACGGACGGACATGGCTCATTCGACTTACAATTCGGTCTCGATCATATGCCCTTAAGGTTTTGGTGGTCTACGGTGATTATTTCTCTATGTTACACACTATGAATCAAACAATATACATCCTGTCACAGAAAAATACTCTTTTTTGATCGTTTTTCGGACGAAATTCAAAGAGTCCGACTTGAATGACTTTGACGTTTGCCATTCCTACAAAATGGATTTAGCTCAAAAAAGAGATGGCACGCTAGTAAAAAGAGACGACAAACTTAAAAACTCTATTGGGGGAGGGTTTGCAATTTATTGTAAGTCGTCATAGAAGTGTGATGTGCTGTTGAAGTCTTCTAATACAGATATTGAATTTATCATTGCGGAAGTTCATGACGGACATTTAAAATGAGTGGTTTATTGTTGCTACAATCCCGAGCGAAGATTTTCTTGTGATCCATTTTTTTCTGCCCTATCAGAGTTTACATCTAAATACACTCCGCGTCATTAGATTAGAAGCAGTAATTTTTGAAAAGTTAAATCGTTATTTCTCTCGTTATATGATGGATTAGAAAAAAAAGACTATGATAAATGATAGACCATTTTGTTGACAACAAAATACAAAAAGTGCATGTACAACAGATTAAGCTAACGGCACTTAGAAGACAAATCGTAAAGTAAGTAAAGAATAATGCGGGAAAAATCGGTTCATTAGACTAGAAGCAGAGAACAAATCATAGTTCACTATCATTTCACTATCAATTTTTTTTTCGGTTCAACCGGTACATTTCATAAAGTGATCTATCTAGATTGAGTGTTGATTGAGTGAAGAAAAAACGGTCAACAGAGGAGGAAGGGCAATTAACAGATGTTTATTCCTCTAAAGGTCTTTCATACCGTGCTATGGCCTGAAAAATAAAGTGAACTGATCGTTTTTTTCAGCAGTTACTAAAAAAATCCCTTTACGCGAAACATTATAAAAGAAACGCTTCTTCTGCCTTGACCCTTCGTGAATTAACATTTAAAAGCGTCAATTCCTGCTTTATCTGCAACTAAGATTAAGGAAAAAGCTTATTTAAAGGTCAGTTTATCCACTGTTATTTGTGAATTCGCCGTGCCTAATACTTAAAGCACCTAAAACTTAAGAAAAAACCACCACTTAATGACGCAGGGAAGAAGAGAGGCTTGTGTTTCGTAAAAGATCACGTTTGTTTTTGTACATTTGTTTTTAGTCAAATTTCATATAAATTTAGTGAAAAACAGTCATTTTAGCTAAAATCCCTATCTTATAATTAGATAATATATATTAACAAAGTTGCATTTTTTGTATGCAACACTGTGGTAGTGGGCAGGTTACTGTTACCTAAAGTGTGTTCATTTAAACATATTTTGAAGAATAAAAAAAAATTTGAGTACGAAAAATAACCTGTAACCCCTGGAACATAGAAACCCCTTATGGCCACCAACTGCCAGATTAATCGGATTGGATCGATTGTTCTTTTTACAGCAGTCGGTGTAGGGCCACACTTCGGTTTCGGAAAACAGAATGTACTTAAATGAAGTGTGCGCCAATCTCCCTTCGAGGCATTTGAGTGCGTAGAGTGTGTCTTTTGTGTGGTTCAAGTTACAGTTGCAGCCCAGACATAATAGCAAATAATATCATTCTGATATCATAAAGAGGACAAGTGAATTAAGTTTGAGAGGGGAATAGCGAATAATAAATGATGGAAGAGGGTTTGGTAGGATAACATCATTTGTTGGCTTTGTTACCCTTCGTTTTGCAGCTGGTTATGATTTTTGACAGTTTTTAGGTCGGTATATTCTCGAATCCTTCCTGAAACAATTAAAGTGCGGAGGCAGTTTTATTGCAGGTTTCCGGTTACAACAATAAAAACGTTGATGGGGTTGTTGGACGTAAGCTGGTTTGCCTGCCGTGTGCTAAAAGTTATCTGAGATGATGCACATGCCTGATAAGGTGAATGTATCTAGGAACAAGAAAAAAGCGGATTATTACGAGAGCTAGAAGCGAATTCAGATTTTAGCAGTCCTACCAAAAATGGATAAATGACCTCTTAGGGTATAGCTCCATTATCCTTACTACCATCCTCAACTGTTGTAACTTTTGAGCTGTAGGTCTTAGAAACATACAATTTTGGTAGATGCACTCACAATGGACAAAAAATATGATCGAATAATAGGAACATTTTTTTGAAGATCGATGGATAGACTTTTTATTTAACGAAAAAGAATGCACAACAAATTATCTTTAGAATAAGGATATTGCTTTTTAGCCGTCTGCCAAGTATGAAATTTTATATTTTTGTGTTTCTTATGTAGGTATTTATGACATATCATGCAAGTTCATAATAGTCGGAGAGCTCGTGAAAAATGTTGGTAGTCATTAGACGACAAAATCACATACCTACCCTAATGTGTTGAGCTATATGCGATACTACGAAAAATGGTATTCTGCCGGATCGCTGGCGGTCCCTAGGCTGCGGTACGGTAAAATCTTAAGCGGTAAAAAAATCGAAAAAATCAAAATTGTCAAAGCAAAATTGTTTTCTTTGCTTTTCTAATAAGATTCTGTGATCAACAGAATCGAAAGCTTTTGAAAAATCTAGGAAAATAATTATTAACTTAACTCCTTGTAAGTCTTGACTTAACTCTTTAGGATCATGGTAGGCATATATCTACTATACATACAATAACGTTAGAAAAGTATTTTTAAAAATTGGAGATGGTCGCACACACAACCCTGTAGTGGGCGTGTCTGTAGGCGGATTCAGCTAATTTTCAAACTTGATCTGGTCTAATGGACTTCCAGTCTACTCAGCTCTCTAGCTTAAAATTTAAGGCCTGAAGGTTGTTTTCGGAAGGACGGACGGACGGACGGACGGACGGACGGACGGACGGACGGACGGACATGCCTTAAACGATCCTCCTGTCGGTCTCATTCATATCTCTAAGAGGTCTTTGGGGTCTTCGGTGATTATTTCACTGCGTAACAAACTATACAGCAAACTTAATATACCCTGGGTCGGGTATAAAACCAGTGAGTGAGTGCTAAAGTGTGTACGCAGAAGTTGCAGTGCGTGAAACGGACCGTTGAATACCCCATCCGGGATATAATGGGGTAACTATGCCACATTGTCAAATGCTGATGGAATAGTTATTTTTTGACATTTTATAAGTAATGCAAACTTCGGAAAGGGGCGTGGTCCAACCGCCCCTAATTACATACTATTAATAATAAGATATTTCCACAGGTATTTCCAAGTTACACTTAAATGTACGTAAAAATGCAATTTTTTGGTTCAAGTTCAATATTTTTGAAAAATCGACCACTGAAAAGGGGCGTGGCTAAAAACTTTATATTAACGAAATCTGAACTGAAGTCCTGTTTATCTAACCTACTACCTTTTTGTTTTATTTTTACCTAAATTAGGCTCAAGGCCAGTCGAAATTGAGTTTTCTGGAAAATTTTAGGTTTTTCTTCACTTCTGCCTCCAAATGCGTGGCCCAAAGTCTTGTATAAGCAAAATGTGGAACTATGCGTTTTCTACATAAAATATTAAGCTTTTTTTTTTTAATTTCGGGCAAAAATATTGAGTAAACTGCATTTGAAAATCTACCCTTAAAATAGATGCCACGCCCACTAGAGGAGGTTTAGCTAATTGTTTTTTTTTTTGGGTCTTGCATTTATAAGAAGATGCTAAGTGTCAAATTTCAGCCTTTTAGAACGTCTTACAGTTTTGAAAACTCTGGAGGTAGTTGCACGTTAAGACCGATTGTGGGCGTGTCTTAAATTTAAGGCCTAAAAACATGTGACATACAGACGGACGGACGGACGGACGTGGCTCATTCGATTCAGAATTCGGTGTCGATCATATGCCCTTAAGGTCTTGTGGGTCTACCATCATTATTTCACCGTGTTACAAACTCTGTGATAAACTTAATATACCCACTATCCTATGGGATGGGGTATAAAAAACTGTCTCACAAGTCGGTGAAAATTTTTATTTGCGACACTATGGTGATTATTTTACCGTAGAGCACTACGGTGATCATTAAGGTTCCATTAAGGGCACTACGGTGATTATTTCACTGTGTTACAAACTATATGTTAAAATGAATATACCCTGGGTCGGACATTAAAATATTTTATTGGTTAGGTATAAGACTTTTATACCCGACCCAGGGTATATTCATTTTAATGCATAGTTTGTAACACAATGAAATAATCACCGTAGACCCCTAAGACCTTTTGGAGATATGATCGAGACCGACATGTGAATCGATTAAGCTTTGTCCGTCCGCCGGTCTGTCCGTATGTGTGAAGTTTTAAGGTCTTTAAAATTGAGCTAGGACGCTCAATTTTCGAGTGTATTTTGGTTTTGTTTTGTTCAGACAAAGTGTGAAAATTGGTTAAATCCGCCAACGGCCACGCTTACTACTGGCTTTAATGTAAGAAAACATCTATTTCAAATTTTATTTCAAAATGCCTTTTGGTTAAGTTTGACAAGGCAAAGGAACTCAAATTTTGGTACAGGGCAATAATGTCCCAAAGCCTCTGAGAAGACGAAAATTGGACCGCCCACAATATCGACCATGCCCACTTTTAACATGTTAGATCTTTAAAAACCAGAATTTTTGGAAAGTTGACTACAAATCGAAAAAAATTCTATGTTAAATATTAAAGATATTACTATTTTCTTATTTTGGTCCATACAAAGCTTTGAGCTCCGTCCAGTTTAAGGGGCGTTTTTAGGAAAAAACTGTTTTTTCCGTAATAATTTTCGGTTTTAACGCATTTTGTTATGATTGTTACGAAGCTGTAATTAATTGATTTTAATTTTTAGCCCAGCCCACCACTTTTGGGGGCGTGGCCTATACAAATAATATATAACTTCGGGACAAAAAATTTTAAGATTTGGTGTTACACGGTATATAGGGTCAGGTATATAGAAGTTTGTCACAGGCAAACTCTTGCAATTACTCACTTGTTTGGTTTTCATTGTGTTCAGACAAAGTATGAAAATTGATATAATCGGTCCACAGCCACGCCCATAATTGACTGCAATGTGAAAATACCTCTAATTCACATTTTTATTTAAAATGCCTTTTATTTGTTTATTTATTTGTTTTTGTTTTTTGAACACTAGGGTGGACGGAGGCTAAAACTCCAAAATCTTTCAAAGATACCAATACGCCCACTATAGCAGGTAAATAATACCGAAGTAGCCAGTATTGGTTATGCCCGATTTCCACGTGCTAAAAAAAACACCCATATATGAGAGACGCTATAAAACTGCCAGAACGCACTTCATAGTAGTAAATTTTCGCTCTCTCATAATACTTCTTGACAAGAAGTTACCCAGAAGCTACCCAGTGAATGCACCTACTAAAGCCGTACATTCATGCGGCTTCACCCTACTTCGCTAGATCAAAGGGTCTTGTTCTTTGTAGTCGTCGCTCGTTGTTTACATCCTTAAGAGTCTCGTTGAGAGTGCGGATCATTTCATTGTTGAATGAACATGAAGGCGAGCATTTAGCCTTCGAGCAAAGCTTGTTACTTCTTCGCTCATGGTAGCTATTCCTAAATCTCTGTGAATATCACTATTCCTAATATACCATGGAGCATTCACAATTGCTGTTAGTGTCTTGTTTTTGAAAGTCTGCAACATGGACATGTTGCTCGGCTTGGTACAACCCCAAAGTTGTATACCGTATGTCCAGGACGGCTTTAACACCTGCCTGCACAAGAGCAGTTTGTTATATATGCTTAATTTAAAAACTTCCGATAAACCAATACATTTCCCTGAGCCTAATCTCGAGCTCGTCACGCTTCTTCTTTACGTGTGGTTTCCACCTTAGTTTAGCGTCCAGTGTCATCCCTAGATATTTTGCTTCATTTGCATAAGGTATTTGTGCAGAATTTATGAGCAGAGGTAAACTGTTAACCCTTCTGTAAGTGAAATTCACATGCGTAAACTTGTTCTCGTTAAGAGCGATTGGCCAAGTCTTCGTCCAGACACAAATTCTGTCCAATGCTCGTTGGGGGTTTCTCGTTGATGACTCGACTGATTCACCTGTTGCCAGAATGGCTGTATCGTCCGCAAACGTGGCCACGACTGTCTCGTCATCTAGAGGTATGTCTCTTGTGTAGAGCAGGAACAGGGTCGGACCGAGGACGCTTCCCTGGGGTACGCCAGCCGGAATTTGCTTGAAACTCGAGTATTCACTACTACATCTAACACGAGAGAGTCTGCTTTCAAGATAATTTTCCAATATTTCCAATGTCTTCCGGCAAGTTTTGCCGTAGCTTATATTTCAAGCCTTCGTGCCATACCTTGTGGAAGGCTTGCGATACGTCGAGGAAAGCACTTGAACATATTTTTTTCCCTTCTAAGGCTTTTTCAATTTCATGCGTTATTCTGTCGACTTGATCTATTGTGGAATGGTTAGGTCTGAAACCGAATTGATTATCCGGGATCAAGCGTCTTTCTGCAATTATTTGTTGTAATCACTTTAGCAAAAGTTTATCGAATACTTTCGATATTATCGGCAGAAGCGATATGGGCATATAAGATCTTTTATCATTTGCATATTTGCCCGGTTTTGGACCCATAATGACTTCAGCAACTTTCCATTGCCTTGGAACGTATAGAAGTCTAAGAGAAGCGTTTATCATATAAAGTAGCTTGACTAGTGCCTTTTTTAGTTGTTCTTTCAATATTTCGCCAGTGATCAGGTCGTAGCCCAGACCTTATTATTTTTGAGTTTGCTTATTGCCTGTCGGAGTTCAGCTGACGAAACTTTTTTCATTCTAAAACTATCAGTTTCCGCGTTGTTGTTTTGAACGTCAGCCAACGGCGGACCGTAGAAAGGCTTGAATGTTTCTTCTTTATGTTCAGCAAACAAATTCGCTTTCACTTTGTTTTCTCCTGCCCATTCGCCGTTAGCTTTTTTATTGGTGCCGAGTGGATGAAAGGTTTTTTGATAGAATTAACTGCTTTCTACAGCGATTAGTTTGAGCTCCTATCAGCCGACAAGCCTTCGGGTTTTTCGGTGGTCTCACGATTTTTAAAATCTTGCAACATTCCTTTCAGTTTGTTATAGAGAGGGTTTTGTCTGGGGGAGCCCTCGTGCCTTGCCATCTTCTACGCGCTTTTCTCTTTTCACGAATCAATTCTTTGATTTCGAGCGGATATGTTGTGCGTACATGCCCGTCGGTGCTAACTGCGTTCTTTTGGGACGAAGTGTTGTTGCAAGCAGCTCTGAATTGCTTCAATGAATTTGTCAACAGCGGTTTCTAACTCGAAAGGAGTTCTCAATGGCACATTGAAGCCAACACCATCCTTACAGTCTTTTCTAAAGGCGTCCCAGTTCATGTTTTTGCTAGCTTATCTGGGAGCTCTTTCTATTTTCGTCAGTCTTCCCCCCATCTTCAAGATTACTCCTGATTGGTCTGAGCAAAGACCATAACACTCTTCGATTCGCGTAAGGTATTTGGGGTACCCGAGAAGGTCAGGCTTTTTATTCCTGTCGGTTGGCCAATATGTTACGGGTAAGCCCGTGGAGAAAAAGTCCACCCCACGTTTCACACTGTTTTTGTACAGTAATCTGCCTCTTGTTTAATTGCATCGTGAACCCCGAAAAATATGCTAGGCGTTAAAGTCACCCCTAACGATAAAATTGGACCCAATGATCCAATCTCGATCATATGTATGACTTATACATACGATCAAGATCGTCTTCCACCAGTCTATATCCTGGCGGGAAATAACAAGATGCAATGTTGTAATCTAAGCAGTCAATTTTTACAGAAACTGAACTGATCTGCATAGAGTCTAGCTCAACTTCTGTGTTCTTGAAGTCTAGACCCGTTTTTAAGGTGAGTTTCCGTAATCATGCAAATATCAATATTATTTTTCCGTAGAAATACTTCTAGTTCGTCTATTTTATTCAGAAGGCCGTTTGCATTTCATCTTAGTATTTTAAATAACTGTTTCATATTCATGTTCTCTTGTAATTTTTTCGAGGCTGAAACGCGAGCTTGCTCAGTTTGTCAAACATAAGTTTGTTGGTTTTAGTCTGATCCTCGAGTTTTTCCAAGATTGCAAAGAGGATCTGAGACACTGCGTTTGTTGTAGGGGATCTTGCCTTGTTTTCGTTTGCCGCAACCTGTGCGTATGATTTCGATCCGACCAGTGGCGGTTTCTCCGCTGCACTTGATCTGGCGCGCTCTTTTGTGGAGCTTTTATGCATTTTGTCAACGCCTCCTTTGCCAATCTCGCACTTTTGATCGGCTTTGGCGTCTTTGGAGTCTTTGGCTTAGGAGTTTCAGCAGTTTTTGGACGTCCTAGGCTTGGATTCTGACCTCGAGTATTTTCCTTAAGAGGTTCTCGTCCCATTTGCAGCTCTATGGCTACTTCGCATCCTCGATAGTTTGCGGGGTGGTTTCCGTTGCAATTCGCGCAAACTTTGCACTCTGTTGGGAGGGTGTTTTCCGGCACATTTCACGCAACGTGTTTCTTTTTGGCAGTAGGCACTTGTGTGCCTGAATTCTTGGCACCGCTTACACTGTGGTATCAGTCTATTCCCCTTTCGCATGGGTTCGATTTTACCCTTACACCCTGATGTTAAGTATCATTTTTATTATGCTTTTCCTTTTTAATGATATTGACGGCATCAATAATTTTAAGGCCTTTAGTTTTTACGTCTTTTAACACGGTTTTCTTTTGTGCATGATGGGTGGAGCCCCCTTAAAATAACTCGCAATGGTTTTTCGTACTTATTTTGATAAGTATACCATTCGATTCTTTCTGCATTTAGTCTAAGAGATAGCGCTTGATAGGAATCGGCGTTGTCAACATTTATTTTCCACACGTTATTTCGGTGCGAAGTGGGCTTATAGTTTTCTGTTCTCAGCGTGTTTGCAAGAAGGTTGCGTAATCTCCCGAAGTCTGCCATCCCGACGATGTTTATTGCGGGAGGTGGATTAATTTTCGCTTCTGGCTTAGCCTTGTTTAAGCCAGAGGGCTTATCTTCTTTTTGTATTACTTCGGGAGAGGAATTCGCCTTACGCTTCTTGCTAGACCTTTTCCTTAAAACTGAATCGGTCTCAACTGCAAGTTCGTTCTCGTCCGTGAAGTATTCGACTGCTGGTCGGTTCGGTGTTACACACTCTTTCGTTACCTCACAGTTTTTCGTTAAACGAGTATTTTTAATATCCTCGTTTTCTTTTCGCAGAGAGTCAACTTCCATTTTAAGTCGCTCCATTTCAGTAAGCTTAG
Source organism: Neoascia interrupta (assembly GCA_947623515.1). Lineage (NCBI taxonomy): Eukaryota > Metazoa > Arthropoda > Insecta > Diptera > Syrphidae > Neoascia > Neoascia interrupta. The sequence goes on from OX392462.1 coordinate 98,323,969, forward strand.
CTCGGAGTTCATTATTCTCCTTTTCTAAGGTCTTAATTTTCATTGAGTCCTGGTTTACCGGTGGACTGCTATTTCCGGATATGTTCGATCTAGGTGGTGGTGATCGATTTAGTTTTGTCCTTTTCTCAAAAGAATTTATAAGCAATAAAAGGCTCTCCCCAGAATCCGTAGAACCTGCCTCCGAAGAGAGTAGATTTTCCAGCATAGCTGGACTGCCACCTGGGGTAATCAAATCTTTCGTTTTGTTCATTGCCATTTTTTTTAACTGGTCGTTTTTATGAGAAATATGTAAGTCACTTCTATTTTCATTTTTAAATACAGCAGACAGACGCCGACCAGTGAGCCGCACATTGTTTGACACACGCTTCTGGATTTTAATTTAACCTTCAGATTCATCTTTAAGTTACAACCTTACTGCCGCCAAAAGTTGCCCCAAATGGAGCAACATCGACAGCACCCGTTGAAACATTAAAGAATACTTCTTCCGGTGGATTTTAGTCGGCTCTTACGACAGACATACCTTACCTCAAGGCTATTCTAACCCCGACCTTGCAGGGGGAATTATTTATTTATTCAATTAATTAATCGCTGGCAGGTGGGGTGCCGTGGCGTAGTGGTTAGTGTGTGTGCTTACTACGCTGGAGGTCTGGGTTTGAATCCTGACATTGTCACCTGAAAAAAAAAAGACTTGTTCTTTTTCACGGTCCCCACCTCCGCGAGGGTCTGACAAGCCCTCCGAGAGTATCATTTGTCTTGAAAAACTTCTCAAAGTGTTGTTCGGATTCGGCAAAAAATTGTAGATCCTCTTGTATGAAAAAAAAATTAACCCACCAGCATACATTGTTGAGGAGTTGGCCCTGGTTCACCTCGAGCTGTTGCGCCACTCTATTTATTTATTTTTTTATAATCGCTTGCAGATGTTTAAGCTAAGGAGATCACATAGAAGGATTGCAAACATACAAGAAGAGTATGGAATGTACTTTAGGTACGGCTAAAAAAAATTATAAATTATGAAAAAAATATATATATTAAGATTAAAATATTTAACTAAGTCAAATAAAAACTAAGAAAACAATGCAAATCGATGCAAATCTCTGTCAGAGAAAAGAAGAAGAAGCATAAGAGAACGAAGAAAAACACAAAGAGAATATGAAATACAGTAAGATGAAAAGAAATAATACCACGACACCAAGCAGTTTTTTAAATGTGCTTGTACTTTCTGCTTGCTTGATTTCTTGTGGAATATAATTTATTGGGTCAAGTTAAACAAGGCGTAGTGTTTCAAATTTTGGTGCTGAGCAATAGCAAACCGAAGCCTTTAATCAAAGAAAAATCGGACCACCGACTACATCCACCATGCCCACTTTTAACATGTAAGATCTCTAAAAACTTGTTTCCCCGGAAAATGCATTCTATATGGAAAAAAATGTATGACAAATATTAAAGATATAACCAATTGTTAAATTTGTTAGAATTAATTGATTTTCATTTTTAGCCCAAACCCATTTTAATGGGAGTGGCCAACAAAATTGTTCACATACAGCATATGAATTTAATCAAAAAAAAAAATTATATGATATTTAAATATTTAAATTATTTTAATATGTTACATGGTAAATAAGGTCGGGTATTTGATGAGTCTTACCCGCATCTCAATATCCAAAAAGGGACATGGAGATATCCCGATAAATTAACCGTCAACCAGATTGAAAACGTTTCGATCGACGCAAGGCACTATTCCAGTATCATGGATATCCGAACTTTCCGAGGGCCAACATTGACTCGTATCACTACCTTGTAGTAGCCAAGATACGGCTGCCGATATCCCGACCAGCGCAAAGTAATGCAAATACTGTGAGGAAGTTTGACGTCGGCCTACTACAATCGCAAGAGATCGCCAGGTCTTTCTCCAATCGAGTCTCTCAAAACCTTCTAAAAAGTCCTATGCAGCCAGCATCAAGTATTGATAGCCAGTGGCAACATTGTCAAAATGCCATCAAAGACGCCGCCTCTGAAGTGCTGGGTTTCATACTGCCACCACAACGAAACCGCTGGTTTGACGATGAATGCCGGCAAGCACATGCAGCTAAACAGGAAGCATACAAAAAGGCTCTGCACAGAAGGACTAGAGCTGCTCGCGAGCTCTACGAGCAAAGGAGGAGAGAGGAACACCGGCTTCTCCGAGAGATGAAACAGAGAGCACGAGAAGCGCGCGGTTGAAGAGATAGAGAGATGTTACAACAGGAATGAGGTTAGAAAGTTTTACCGAAGGATCAGAAGGTCTTGCCAAGGGTATAAAGTTCGAACTGGAGGGGGAAATCGTTGTAGAATTGCAGTCGATGCTGGGGATTTGAAAAGACCACTTCTGCAGGCTGTATAACGGCGAGGACGATCCAAATACCGCTGTCAGGTACAGCGAACCTTCAACCCGGGCGAAGACGTTACCTACGAAGCATACGAACGATACCGCCCACCCGACCTCGAGGAGGTGAAATTAGCTGTGTCTGAGCTCAAGTGCAACAAAGAAGCCGGAGCAGATGGCCTAGCTGCCGAATTAATTAAATCCGCTGGCGATGAGTTGGTTAGGAGCATGCACCAGCTCATCTGCAGAATATGGTCGGAAGAAGGCTTGTCCGATAAATGAAACCTCAGCACTGTTTGCCCGATCCTGAAGAAAGGAGACCCTCTGAGCAGTGCCAACTACAAAGGGCATCAGTCTTCTTAACATTGCATACAATATCTTTTCTGCTGTACTGTGTGAATGCCTGAAGCCGCTTGTCAACAATCTGGCTTTAGGCCAAAAAAGTCCACCATCGATCAAACATTCACACTGCGGCAGATCTTGGAGAAAACCCAGGAATTCCAAATCGACACACACCACCTTTTCATCGATTTCAAGGCCGCGTATATAGAGACGAGCTATATAGCGCAATGTGTAGTTTTGACACCCCTGTCAAACTCGTCAGTCTGTGCAGGATGACAATGGAATATTCACGCTCTACCGTCAAGGTCGGCAAAGACCTCACCCAACCTCTTGATATAAAAAAAGGATTAAGACAAGGCGACGCGCTGTCATGCGACTTCTTTAGCATCATACTTGAGAGAATTGTGCAGAACTCTCGCGCCAACACCAGACGAGGTAGTTAGGGACTTTATCAACCTGGGCTCCGCTATCAATTCAGACAATGACACCAGCGCTGAAATCAAACGAAAGATGACTCTTGATAATCGCTGTTTCTTTGGGCTAAGAAGGCAATTAAGTGGCAAAACCCTCTCTCAACTAAAGTGTCCATGTATAGGACCCTCATCATCCCAGTCCTGCCTTACGGTGCAGAAGCATGGACCCAGTCAAAGGCAGATGAAAACTCTTAAGGCTGCTTCGAGAGGAAAACTCCTCGGACGATTTACGGTACCGTCTGCATAGATGGAGAGTGTAGGAGGAGATATAAGAGCGATACCGACCTAGTCAAACCACAACCTCTACGATGGCTGGGTCATCTAGAGCTGATGGACACCAACGCCCCAGCCCGGAAAATCTTCGAATCCACACCGCAGGGACAGGGCAGTAGAGGAGCACCGAGACTCAAGTGGCGCACGCAAGTGGAACGGGACCTCAGCCAACTTCGCGTGTGAAAATGGAGACGGATAGCTAGAAACAGAGCTGGCTGGCGAAGCATGTTGGCTGAGGCCCAGGTCCACCCCGGACTGTAGCGCCAACTTAAGTAAGTAAGTAATTTAGAAGCTTGTTACGGACGAACTCTTACACTCACTCACTTGTTTAATATATTTTTTAGAAGGGGCGTGGCATGCCCAGCTATTATAACTAATAGCCAATATAAGCATAGAAATATCGAAGTTTGTGGCCAAAAAGCGAAAATTGTAAGCAAAAATTGAATTTTTTGGTTAAAATTTATTAATTATGTAAAATCGGCCCCTAATATGGGCGTGGCCTAAAAATTTTGTAAATTCGAAATTAAACAAACTTTACTTAAGTAATAGACGCCGTGGTGCAGTTGTTAATGTGTAGAACCACTGTACACGAGGTCCCGAGTTCGAATCCCAACCGGGGCAATAAGTTTTTTTAAGTTTTTCCACCTTGGAGAAGATTCTTTAACTGAGAAATTTTTAATACAGTTGAAGTTAATAGAAACTGAAATTTAACAACCAAGATTTATGACACAATTCGGAGCTTGAATGTGGTCAATTGGAATGGGGTATCCATTGATTCGCTTAAGCGGATTGTAACCCTCCCACTAGTTTTTTTAAGTTAACTTAAGGAATAAAATATTGTTTTAGCTAATATAGAGTTTTTAGTAATGATTCATGAATGGTAACGGGAAGGGGACAGAAAAAAGGAATATAGGAATGGGAAGGAGAATAGGAATCGAGAGAAGAATAGGAAGGGAAAGAAGAATAGAAATGGTAAGAAAAGTGGAAATAGGAACAGGTACAATACAGCGGTCCGTTACAGAAGAACCGAAGCTTTCACATACGCAATGTTTCACTCACTCACGCAGGTCATCTGGTCATCTGATCACCTGTTCATTTGCAAACGAGGGCCAGTGACATTTTGAAAATGGGAAATGGGTTAGCGCGCTGTTAAGGTTGTTATGTCTTAAAAGAAGATTTTCAAGTTTTTTCTTAACAAAGGGTAAACGGTGTTGTGCGTCAAGCTTCTATATGATATTAAGAAGCTTGATGCTTGACTATAAAGGTCTGTTTGGTAGTTCCCTTAAAATTTCCGAAGTAATTAAGTCATAGCCTGGAGCTTTGTTATTCTTTAAATTTCGGATTCTTTGACGAAGTTCAGACAGTGACACGGTTTTCATTCGATAGTTAACTAGTTCCACATTGGGATACAGATCGTCGTCCAACGGCTCCTCCTTTTGACTTTTCAAGTCTTGAAGTAAGTGCGTTAATTCGATAGCGACTAGCTCACGAATTAAAGCAGGATGATTCAGAATGATTTTATTTGGAGGCGCCTAAGTATATGTAGTCTTAGGCCATTATCCCTTCTGTTTTTAGCGGTCCGTCCAACAATGGAAAAGGGACCTCATATGGTATCACTATGTTGTCCGTCCTTCGGTCCGTCCAATCGCCTTATTACTTCTGTACGGTAAGTCGTAGAAAGACAAAATTGGGTGTGCGTACAAACTGCGGAAATAGTCAGAGATTCCAAAGAGGCCAATTTTTTTAGGCACACCCAATTTTGTCTTTCTACGACTTACCGTACAGAAGTAATAAGGCGATTGGACGGACCGAAGGACGGACAACATAGTGATACCATATGAGGTCCCTTTTCCATTGTTGGACGGACCGCTAAAAACAGAAGGGATAATGGCCTAAGACTACATATACTTAGGCGCCTCCAAATAAAATCATTCTGAATCATCCTGCTTTAATTCGTGAGCTAGTCGCTATCGAATTAACGCACTTACTTCAAGACTTGAAAAGTCAAAAGGAGGAGCCGTTGGACGACGATCTGTATCCCAATGTGGAACTAGTTAACTATCGAATGAAAACCGTGTCACTGTCTGAACTTCGTCAAAGAATCCGAAATTTAAAGAATAACAAAGCTCCAGGCTATGACTTAATTACTTCGGAAATTTTAAGGGAACTACCAAACAGACCTTTATAGTCAAGCATCAAGCTTCTTAATATCATATAGAAGCTTGACGCACAACACCGTTTACCCTTTGTTAAGAAAAAACTTGAAAATCTTCTTTTAAGACATAACAACCTTAACAGCGCGCTAACCCATTTCCCATTTTCAAAATGTCACTGGCCCTCGTTTGCAAATGAACAGGTGATCAGATGACCAGATGACCTGCGTGAGTGAGTGAAACATTGCGTATGTGAAAGCTTCGGTTCTTCTGTAACGGACCGCTGTATTGTACCTGTTCCTATTTCCACTTTTCTTACCATTTCTTTTCTTCTTTCCCTTCCTATTCTTCTCTCGATTCCTATTCTCCTTCCCATTCCTATATTCCTTTTTTCTGTCCCCTTCCCGTTACCATTCATGAATCATTACTAAAAACTCTATATTAGCTAAAACAATATTTTATTCCTTAAGTTAACTTAAAAAAACTAGTGGGAGGGTTACAATCCGCTTAAGCGAATCAATGGATACCCCATTCCAATTGACCACATTCAAGCTCCGAATTGTGTCATAAATCTTGGTTGTTAAATTTCAGTTTCTATTAACTTCAACTGTATTAAAAATTTCTCAGTTAAAGAATCTTCTCCAAGGTGGAAAAACTTAAAAAAACTTATTGCCCCGGTTGGGATTCGAACTCGGGACCTCGTGTACAGTGGTTCTACACATTAACAACTGCACCACGGCGTCTATTACTTAAGTAAAGTTTGTTTAATTTCGAATTTACAAAATTTTTAGGCCACGCCCATATTAGGGGCCGATTTTACATAATTAATAAATTTTAACCAAAAAATTCAATTTTTGCTTACAATTTTCGCTTTTTGGCCACAAACTTCGATATTTCTATGCTTATATTGGCTATTAGTTATAATAGCTGGGCATGCCACGCCCCTTCTAAAAAATATATTAAACAAGTGAGTGAGTGTAAGAGTTCGTCCGTAACGAGCTTCTAAATTACTTACTTACTTAAGTTGGCGCTACAGTCCGGGGTGGACCTGGGCCTCAGCCAACATGCTTCGCCAGCCAGCTCTGTTTCTAGCTATCCGTCTCCATTTTCACACGCGAAGTTGGCTGAGGTCCCGTTCCACTTGCGTGCGCCACTTGAGTCTCGGTGCTCCTCTACTGCCCTGTCCCTGCGGTGTGGATTCGAAGATTTTCCGGGCTGGGGCGTTGGTGTCCATCAGCTCTAGATGACCCAGCCATCGTAGAGGTTGTGGTTTGACTAGGTCGGTATCGCTCTTATATCTCCTCCTACACTCTCCATCTATGCAGACGGTACCGTAAATCGTCCGAGGAGTTTTCCTCTCGAAGCAGCCTTAAGAGTTTTCATCTGCCTTTGACTGGGTCCATGCTTCTGCACCGTAAGGCAGGACTGGGATGATGAGGGTCCTATACATGGACACTTTAGTTGAGAGAGGGTTTTGCCACTTAATTGCCTTCTTAGCCCAAAGAAACAGCGATTATCAAGAGTCATCTTTCGTTTGATTTCAGCGCTGGTGTCATTGTCTGAATTGATAGCGGAGCCCAGGTTGATAAAGTCCCTAACTACCTCGTCTGGTGTTGGCGCGAGAGTTCTGCACAATTCTCTCAAGTATGATGCTAAAGAAGCCTAAGTATATGTAGTCTTAGGCCATTATCCCTTCTGTTTTTAGCGGTCCGTCCAACAATGGAAAAGGGACCTCATATGGTATCACTATGTTGTCCGTCCTTCGGTCCGTCCAATCGCCTTATTACTTCTGTACGGTAAGTCGTAGAAAGACAAAATTGGGTGTGCGTACAAACTGCGGAAATAGTCAGAGATTCCAAAGAGGCCAATTTTTTTAGGCACCGTTATTTGGTTTAATTACAGTTTGAAATTTAATGTGAAAATGGACTTAATGTTTTTCAGTGTTTTTTTTCAAGAAGTTTAGTAGGCAAGAACTATAAAAACGAAACTTAGGTTTACGAAATACTATGCTTTAATCAAAAAATAAAACTTTTCGAAAATATCGAAACGTTTTTGAGAAATGAAGAGTCGAAATGCATGACGTTTCTCAAAGTGTTGGAGGCCATAACTTTTCGCAAAAATGCATGAAAAACGTGTGCCCCCCCGTGTGTGGAATTCTATGAAAAAAATCACACGTATCAGAAATAATTCAAAATTTTATGGAAAATTATAGCGGATTTTGAAATTTCAAAATCTTCTTAACTCAAAAACATAAAAGCATTTTCGAAAACAATTTTCTAAAGTCTTCTAGTAGCTTAACGGTAGGCGATCTTTTTCAGATTCGGTTAAATTACAGGGCTTAACCGCATAAACCTTAAAAGCATAAACCGGTGGCTATAGAACTAAAAAACAACATCCAAGGCTAGTGCTGGTGGTTGTGCTATTGGAAAAAAGTCTAACGGGAACTGAAAAAAACTTCGAAGTATTTGTTTTATGGATTTGAAATTTAAAAAATTAAAAAAAAGGTCAAAAGAACGCATGTAAAGTACGCATAAGGTACAATTTTTAAATTAACACCGGGCAAAGTCCATCTTCTTAAATTTTATACAAAACTATAGCAGACTTCAAATATTCGAAAACATCGAAGATTTAACTGAAAAATGTGAAACATTTTCGAAAACTATTTTTTAAAGATTTCGAGATCCTTAACGGTTATGACGACCTTATTTAAATTTGGCTGAAGCATGTAATGTTTAAAAGGCAAGCGAACTGCATCAAAAATGTTTCAAAATTTCCGTTTTCGACCCTTAGTTCTTAATCCCATTTAAACAACCGAAGTAAAAACAAGTGGGAAAGTGCAACAGTGGGTATGCAAAAGCTTCAATCCATCTGCGACGGATTGCGAAAAACCCGACAACACCAAAAAGAAAACTGCCACGCCTCCAAAAAGTGGGCGGGATATAAAAATATAACTGTTGAATGCTTTATACTAGGCAGTTGCATACATTTCGGCCTAAAACTCCGCCTTTTTAACTAAAAAAAATTACTTTTTTTAACGCCACGCCCACAAAAGTGGGCGGAGGCACAAACAATATATACATAAAAGTTAGAAAATGCTTGTATCTAAAACTTTTGTCACATAATTTTTTGTCAAATTTCATATGTATTTATTGAAAAAACAGTCATTTTAGGCTTTTAGAGCTGGCTGGCGAAGCATGTTGGCTGAGGCCCAGGTCCACCCCGGACTGTAGCGCTACCTTAAGTAAGTAAGTAATTTAGAAGCTCGTTACGGACGAGCTCTTACACTCACTCACTTGCTTAATATATTTTTTAGAAGGGGCGTGGCATGCCCAGCTATTATAACTAATAGCCAATATAAGCATAGAAATATCCAAGTTTGTGGCCAAAAAGCGAAAATTGTAAGCAAAAATTGAATTTTTTGGTTAAAATTTATTAATTATGTAAAATCGGCCCCTTATATGGGCGTGGCCTAAAAATTTTGTAAATTCGAAATTAAACAAACTTTACTTAAGGAATGGGCGCCGTGGTGCAGCTGTTAGTGTGTAGAACCACTGTGCACGAGGTCCCGAGTTCGAATCCCGACCGGGGCAATAAGTTTTTTTTTAAGGTTTTCCACCTTGGAGAAGATTCTTTAACTGAGAAATTTTTAATACAGTTGAAGTTAATAGAAACTGAAATTTAACAACCAAGATTTATGATACAATTCGGAGCTTGAATGTGGTCAATTGGAAGGGGTATCAATTGATTCGCTTAAGCGGATTGTAACCCTCCCACTAGTTTTTTTAAGTTAACTTAAGGAATAAAATATTGTTTTAGCTAATATAGAGTTTTTAGTAATGATTCATGAATGGTAACGGGAAGGGGACAGAAAAAAGGAATATAGGAATGGGAAGGAGAATAGGAATCGAGAGAAGAATAGGAAGGGAAAGAAGAATAGAAATGGTAAGAAAAGTGGAAATAGGAACAGGTACAATACAGCGGTCCGTTACAGAAGAACCGAAGCTATCACATACGCAATGTTTCACTCACTCACGCAGGTCATCTGGTCATCTGATCACCTGTTCATTTGCAAACGAGGGCCAGTGACATTTTGAAAATGGGAAATGGGTTAGCGCGCTGTTAAGGTTGTTATGTCTTAAAAGAAGATTTTCAAGTTTTTTCTTAACAAAGGGTAAACGGTGCTGTGCGTCAAGCTTCTATATGATATTAAGAAGCTTGATGCTTGACTATAAAGGTCTGTTTGGTAGTTCCCTTAAAATTTCCGAAGTAATTAAGTCATAGCCTGGAGCTTTGTTATTCTTTAAATTTCGGATTCTTTGACGAAGTTCAGACAGTGACACGGTTTTCATTCGATAGTTAACTAGTTCCACATTGGGATACAGATCGTCGTCCAACGGCTCCTCCTTTTGACTTTTCAAGTCTTGAAGTAAGTGCGTTAATTCGATAGCGACTAGCTCACGAATTAAAGCAGGATGATTCAGAATGATTTTATTTGGAGGCGCCTAAGTATATGTAGTCTTAGGCCATTATCCCTTCTGTTTTTAGCGGTCCGTCCAACAATGGAAAAGGGACCTCATATGGTATCACTATGTTGTCCGTCCTTCGGTCCGTCCAATCGCCTTATTACTTCTGTACGGTAGGTCGTAGAAAGACAAAATTGGGTGTGCGTACAAGCTGCGGAAATAGTCAGAGATTCCAAAGAGGCCAATTTTTTTAGGCACCGTTATTTGGTTTAATTACAGTTTGAAATTTAATGTGAAAATGGACTTAATGTTTTTCAGTGTTTTTTTCAAGAAGTTTAGTAGGCAAGAACTATAAAAACAAAACTTAGGTTTAAGAAATACTATGCTTTAATCAAAAAATAAAACTTTTCGAAAATATCAAAACGTTTTTGAGAAATAGGCAAGAACTATAAAAACAAAACTTAGGTTTAAGAAATACTATGCTTTAATCAAAAAATAAAACTTTTCGAAAATATCAAAACGTTTTTGAGAAATGAAGAGTCGAAATGCATGACGTTTCTCAAAGTGTTGGAGGCCAAAACTTTTCGCAAAAATGCATGAAAAACGTGTGCCCCCCCTCTTATCTCCGGTGCTGTTTGGCGGAATTCTATGAAAAAAATCACACGTATCAGAAATAATTCAAAATTTTATGGAAAATTATAGCGGATTTTGAAATTTCAAAATCTTCTTAACTCAAAAACATAAAAGCATTTTCGAAAAGAATTTTCTAAAGTCTTCTAGTAGCTTAACGGTAGGCGATCTTTTTCAGATTCAGTTACAGTACAGGGCTTAACCGCATAAACCTTAAAAGCATAAACCGGTGGCTATAGAACTAAAAAACAACATCCAAGGCTAGTGCTGGTGGTTGTGCTATTGGAAAAAAGTCTAACGGGAACTGGAAAAAACTTCGAAGTATTTGTTTTATGGATTTGAAATTTAAAAAATTAAAAAAAAAGGTCAAAAGAACGCATGTCTCCCCCTCTATCCCCCAAACGGTATAAAGTACAATTTTTAAATTAACACCGGGCAAAGTCCATCTTCTTAAATTTTATACAAAACTATAGCAGACTTCGAATATTCGCAAACTTCGAAGATTTAACTTAAAAACGTGAAACATTTGGCTGAAGCATGTAATGTTTAAAAAGCAAGCGAACTGCATCAAAAACGTTTCAAAATTTCCGTTTTCGACCCTTAGTTCTTAAGCCCATTCAAACAACCGAAGTAAAAACAAGTGGGAAAGTGCAACAGTGGGTATGCAAAAGCTTCAATCCATCTGCGACGGATTGGGAAAAACCCGACCATACCAAAAAGAAAACTGCCACGCCTCCAAAAAGTGGGCGGGATATAAAAATATAACTGTTGAATGTTTTATACTAGGTAGTTGCGTACATTTCGGCCTAAAACTCAGCCTTTTTAACTAAAAAAAATTACTTTTTTTAATGCCACGCCCACAAAAGTGGGCGGAGGCACAAACATACATAAAAATTAGAAAATGCTAGTATCTACAACTTTTGTCACATAATTTTTTGTCAAATTTCATATGTATTTATTGAAAAAACAGTCATTTTAAGATAAAATCCCTTAAAAAGTGGGCGTGGTCAATGAAAAATCTAAAAATTTTTGGCTACCTTAAAGACAATCATAAGGCAATGTTACGTACCAAAAATTAATGCGCTAGCGCCATTGTAACATAGCTAAAATTCGCAAAATGTATTTTTTTAAATTAGAGATGGTTGCACATACAGGCCTGTAGTGGGCGTGTCTGTGGGCGGATTCAACTTATTTTCAAACTTGATCTGAAGGACAGGACTTCCAACCAACCCACAAAATTTCAGCTCTCTGCCTTAAAATTTTTGGCCTAAAAGTAGTTTACATACGGACGGACGGACGGACGGACATGGCTAAATCGATTCTCCTGTCGGTCCCATTCATATCTCTTAAAGGTCTTAGGAGCTACGGTGATTATTTCACTGCGTTACACACTATACATCAAACTTAATATACCCTGGGTCGGGTATAAACAGCATATTTTTACCGTTTTCTCAGAAATCCATGTCCACAGAATTTGAAAAAAGTGGCAAATGCTGGCACAGGTGGCTGTAAAATTGATCAAAAAGTCTAACGGTAATCAATAATAATCAAAATTGCTGTTTTATGGGTCTTAAATTATAAAAATCCTAAAAAGGGCCAAGAAAGAGTATGTCCTTCCCTCTATTTTCGTAACGGTAAAGGTTTTTGCCAGCCTTTTTTTAGAGTAACGAAACCCAATATAAGAACAGTAGACGGCACTATGAAAAAAGTTTATTACAGACTGTAAAATATATCCAGAAATAATTTTAATAAATAAATAGAATGTTACACAAACTGCGCAATATAGATGACCATAACCTTCAACAAAAGCCGGCGGACCGCGTATGTCTTCATACTTGACGGTCCTTTTTTTGTTTTTGTTAAGGGTAACTTAACTAGGGGCGCGTGGTTTTTACTAGGCTATTATTATAATTTTTGTCGGAAAGCATGAACATAGGCGGAATGCACGCACAAACGCTGAGTGCTGATCGGTTACTCCCTCTCCCATAGAGATCCCTTGCAGCTCGAATGATTCGGAATGCCTAACCTACAATGAGCTAATTTAGTTTAGCGCTTAGTTTGTAATGGAGTGAATTAATCCATTAGATGATTGGCTGAAAATCTTTGAGATAATGCTCATAACAAATGCTCCGATGAAATTTAGAAATTTATGTAAATAAATTGACGAAAAATCTGAAAAATTCTTTTAAAATGCTTTAAGTATTACTTGGGTTAAAAGTGCAAGGTTCAATTTCATAGAGAAAACCTAAAATATTTTCCTATCGACATAAAACTTCAGTAAACGCTGCTCTTATGAGCTATCGAAACGAATCTTGTTTTCTTGAATAAGATTTTGTGACAGAAAGCCCTGACAACCGCCGTTCTAAGCCAATTATAATTTATTAGAAGGACACGTGTCACTCATAGTTAGAAAGTATTTTGAATTTCTTTCTAAAAAACAAGAAACATTCGAATTTGTATCTTGTATGCACCATTTAGATAAAGCGAGCGCATGGGGTATAACTAGTCTTAATTTGTAAATACAACATAGAAAATCCATTAACCTTTCTTCGTCCGACATGAGGAAATTGGGTTCGTTGATCAATAATAATCAAGTTGTCGTACGTTATTTATATAATCTCCTTAACAAAAACCACAGAAATTAAACAAAAAGTATTTTGATTATTTTATCAAGTAGTGAAAAGAAAAGTAAAAAACCTTTTAGCCGTTAAAATTGAACATAAGGGGCTCATGTTTGCTGGAGGGTGGATATCCTGAATGCATCATCAAAGTTGAGCTGTTTTTATTCGATGTAAACTGATCCCTTCTGGCAGGGTAACTACTGGTAGATCTGGCTTAGAAATTAATTTGCGATTATCTGTTTGTATTGTTGGAAAGGATGAAAATAATGTACATATGGGTACTACAGCGGTGCAAGTTCGTAACAAGACATGTGAGCCCCTTCAAAAAAAGGTCGTAACTTTTGTGCATTTGAATGTGAGTTGCAGGAAATCTAATTGCACCAAATACAGTCTAGGTGCAAAAAGAGAGTAATAGAAAAGTATATTATTCAAAAACCTTACCCATTCATAAATATATTTACAACTATAAGAGGAAGGGTAGGGATTCACGAAATTCTGTACATAACATGTCGTTATAATTACAATTGAGAGGCTATGAAGTTACTGGGGTGTCGCTGAGTAGGTATAGTTCTAACATTAAAATGGGGTTGAAAAGGACAGTCACAGTCTATTGAAGATGATATTATAATGTTGAGTGTTTTCTTGTGTATGTTGATGATAGGGGGTAAGCACGTAACTCTTGTGGTTATGAAATATAATTGGGGATTTTTAAGTTTATTTTATTTTTCACACATGTTACAATTTTTCTCCTTCTACCTCTTACCGTTTTTTCCTTCATGCTGCGGAAAAAATTGTGAATTTTTGAAACATTGATGCATGATTTAATTTACAAAACATTCCTTAAACCAACTTTATTCATCTGATACATACTTAAACGCTGTTATGGTAGACGGTAGATCACATAATTAAAAAATATTTGCTCTTCAACAATTTGTGTGCAAAATTTGAGTCCTACACTTTACTACCATATCTTACAAATATTTTTATACCCGACTCAAGGTATATTAATTTTAATGGGTAGTTTGTAACACAGTGAAATAATCACGTTAGACCCCTAAGAACTATTAATACCATAATAGACCATAATAGACCACCTGTCGGTCTCGATCATTAAAGATATGATCGAGACCGACAGGTGAATCGGTTAAGCTTTGTCCGTCCGCCCATCTGTCCGTATGTGTGAAGTGTTTAGGTCTTTAAAATTGAGACGCTCAAACTTGGAGTGAATCTTGTTTCTTATTTTGTTCAGACAAAGTATGAAAATTGGTTAAGTCCGTCAACGGCCTTGCCCACTACTGTCTTCAATATTAGACAACAACATTTTGGTCAAGTTAGACGAAGCTTAGCAACCCAAATTTTGGTTTAGAGCAATAATGGCCCAAAACCTCTAAAAAGGCAAATTTTAGACCGCCCATAATAACGGCCATGCCCACTTTTAACATGTTAGATCTTTAAAAACCCTATTTCTCGAAAAGCTAACTCCAAAATATTGTAGATATAACTATTTGCTAAGTTTGGTTTACACAAAGTTTTGAGGCCCATTTGGGGGCCTGGCCTATACAATTAATATACGGATTCGGGACAAAAAAATTTAAGGTTTGGTGTTACACGATATATAGGGTCGGGTTTGTAGGTAGAAGTTCTACACAGACGGACTTTTGCACTTACTCACTTGCTAATACCATTGGTTTAACATCGTCCTTCCCTACGCTGTGGGAAGAGTCAAAAATAAGTTTGATTTCAAAGAAGAAGGCATCCACTAACGCTTCGACTGAGTATAGGCCTGTTTCGATTCTTCTTTTTTTGTCAAAATTCTTCTTTTTCATTTTTTCATTCCTTCATTTCCAAATTTCAAAGTTTTTGACCAGAGCCTAATTAATAAGCAACATCCAATCCGGTTTCCGACCCGCTGTTCAAGGTTACGGAAGACAATTCGAAATGCGATAGATAACGATGATGTCTCATTCTTAGTCCTTCTTGACTTGTCGAAAGCATTTGATTTGATAAACCACGATCAGCTAATAAGATAATTAACAGAAATATTCAATTTTTCACAGAATGCTAGTAAGCTGATGCTTTCATATCTTTCCAGAAGAAAGCAGGCTGTTTTTGTTAAAAATAAAAGATCTAAGTTTTTAAGCACGTACCCAGACGGGAGTTCCCTTACGATCTATTCTGGGTCTCCTGCTGTTTAATTAAACCATTTAAATGCAAACAAATCAAAGTGCTTAGTCATACACTAGACCACATTGTTCTAACCGGCACCTCCATTAATTATGTTAAAAAGTGCAAGAACCTCGGTATTTTGTTGAATCAAACGTTATTCTGGGATGACCATATACGCCAAGTTGTCGGCAAGGTATATGGTGCTCTCAGTAATCTTTCACCATCTTGCCATTTTACACCAGTTGGGACAAAGCTTCTCCTTGTAAGATCTATTCTAATGCCAATGATAACTTATGGATGTGATGTGTGAGATATTCTGCAGACACAGCGCCGATACAGGGCACAGACTTAACGTTGTCTTTAATCGAATTGCAAGATATACATTTATAGTCTTGCGCAGTCACGTATCTACATATTCCAAATCAATCCTGGGCTGTCGTCTACACACATACTTCAAGTATTGAGCCTTAGCCTTACTACATAAAACATTAATAACCAAGCAACCCTCCTACTTTTAGGAGTGTTTAAATTTTACGAGATCGTCACGATTGGTTACATTAATACAGCCTCGTTTTATGTGTCGCTCGCGCAAAAGAAAGACAGTTTAATGTTCACACTACTAGACTGTGGAACACTTTACCATGCAGCAAATGAAACGTAGAAAGCATAGTTACATTTCAGAAGGAACTTTTTAAGTATTTGGCCTCTAATGAAAGTTAGTTATTAATATTATTATTATTTATACTCTTTTTTACCCCTGCAAGGTTGGGGTTAGAATAGTTTTGAGGTAAGGTATGCCTTTGGTAAGAGCCGACTAAAACCCACCGGAAGAAGTACTCTTTAATGTTTCAACGGATGCCGTTGATGCTGCTCTATTTGGGGCAACTTTTGACAGTAAGGCTTAAACTTATTGATGAATCTGAAGATTAAATTCAAAACGAAAGATTTAATTACCTCAGGTGGCAGCCCAGCTATGCTATGCTGCTTTCGAAGAGAAAATCCACCCTCTTCGGGGGCAGGCTCTACGGATTCTGGAGAGAGCCCTTTATTGCTTATAAAGCCTTTGGAGAAGAGGACAAAACTATATGGATCGCCACAGTCCAGCGGTAAACCAGGACTTAGTGAAAATTAAGAGCTTAGAAAAGGAGATTTATGATCTCGGAGCTAAGTTTACTGAAATGAAGCGACTCTTCCACGATCTTGAAACGGAAGTTGACTCTCTGCGAATAGAAAACGAGGATATTTTTAATACTCGTGTAACGAAAGACTGTGAGGTAACGAAAGAGTGTGTAACACCGAACCGACCAGCAAGCGAATACTTTACGGACGAGGACTAACTTGCACTTGAGACCGATTCAGTTTTATAGAAAAGATCTAGCAAGAAGCGTAAGGCGAATTCCTCTCCCGAAGTAATACAAAAGAAGATATGCCATCTGGCTCAAACAAAGCTAAACCAGAAGCGAAAATTCATCCACCTCCCGCAATAAACATTGACGGGATAGCAGACTTCGGAAGATTGCGCAACCTTGTTGCAAACACTGTGAGAACAGAAAACTATAAGCTTACTTTGCATCGAAATAACGTGTGGAAAGTAAATGTTGACAACGCCGATTCCTATCGCGCGCTGTCTACGAAAAAGCACTGCGAGTCATTGTTAGGGGCTCCACCCATCATGCACAAAAGAAGACCTTTTCCTTTTTCATTAAGCCCCCTTCGGGTACGGGTTAGAATATACCCGAGGTAAGGCATGCCTGTACAAAACAAATGCCATGGACAAAACAAAAGATAATATTACCTCAGGTTGCAATCCAGTTTCACTGGCAAAACCACCCTCTTCGGAGGTAGGCTCTACGGATTCTGGGGAGAGCCATTTTTTGCTTATAAATCCCTTTTTGAAAAAATCAAGGGTACCTCAATCTCCACCAGCTGGGTCGAAGGTCATCGGGAAAGGAAGTAAGGCAGGTTAATCAGGACCCAGCGAAAATTAAATGCTTTGAAGTGGAAAACAACAAATTCCGTGCTAAGCTTAATGGAACGACTTTACCACGAGTTTAAAAGCGAAGTAGATTCGTTACGTAAAGAAAACGAAGCCTTAAGAAACCCCGTGGTACTATAGAATGCGAGGATCCGAACCCCCGAACCTCCGAACTGAAATTGAAAAAGTTAAGAAGGGGGAAAATAATGTTCAAGTGCTTTCCTCGACGTATCGCAAGCCTTCGACAAGGTATGACATGAAGGCTTAAAATATAAGCTACGGCAAAACTTGCCGGAAGACATGTTTAGAATATTGAAAAACTATTTTGAAAGCAGACTCTTTCGTGTTAGGTGTAGTACTGAATACTCGAGTTTCAAGCAAATCCAAGCTGGAGTACCCCAGGGAATGGTCCTCGGTCCGACCCGGTTCCTGTTCTACACAAGAGAAATACCTCTAGATGACGAGACAGTCGTGGCCACGTTTACGGACGATGCGGTCATCCTGGCATCAGGTGAATCACACGAAACGAGCATCGGACAGATTCTGTGTCTGGACGAAAACTTGGCGAGTCGCTCTTAACGAGAACAAGCCAACGTATGAGAATTTTACTTACAGAAGGGTAAACAATTTACCTCTGTTCATAAATTCTGCACAGATACCTTATGCAAAAGAAGCGAAATATCTAGGGATGACACTGGACGCTAAACTAGGGTGGAAACCACACGTAAGGAAGAAGCGTGACGAGCTCGAGACTAGGCTCAGGGAAATGTATTGGCTTATCGGAAGATTTTCGAAACTAAGCATATGTAACAAACTGCTCTTGTACAGGCAGGTGTTAAAGCCGTCCTGGACATACGGTATACAACTTTGGGGTTGTACTAAGCCGAGCAACATGTCCATGTTGCAGACTTTCCAAAACAAGACATTGTGAATGCTCCATGGTATATTAGGAATAGTGATATTCACAGAGATTTAGGAATAGCAACCATGAGCGAAGAAGTAACAAACTTTGCTCGAAAGCTTAATGCTCGCCTTCATGTTTATTGCAACAATGAAATGATCCGTACTCTCAACGAGACTCTTAACGATGTAAACAATGAGCAATGACTACAAAGAACAAGACCCTTCGATCTAGCGACGTAGGGTGAAGCCGCACGAACGAAGGATTTTAGTAGGTGCATTCTTTGGATATCAACCTACCCAATACGACAAACACTACGGAAGCGTTAACTATAGCATCGTATAGGATAGGAGGTATATTAAATTTGATTCATAGTTTGTAACATAGAGAAATAATCACCGTAGACCCCCAAGACCTTAAGGGCATATGATCGAGACCAAATTGTAAGTCGGATGAGCCATGTCCGTCCGTCCATGTCGGTTGTTTTAATGACTTAAATTTTGCCTAGGAAATTGAGACTTGGTATCTTCTCTTTCTAGATCCCAAAGCAGTACAAGTGCAAAATTTTTTGAAATTTTTTTTTTTTTTGAAAGCATGAAAAATAAAAGTTGTCGTAGGAAACTTAAATTTGGTATGCAACATCCTCGCTAAAGTGTATTGCGATTGGCATTTAAAAAAAAAAGCGAAAACCGCCCCCTTAAAGGCGTGGTCATATTTAATATACATTCTAATAAACGGCTTTAATTTGATATATTTGCTTTAAATCCAAAAATACTTACACCATAAAATGTTCAGATATGTGCGTAAGCCATCAACTCAAATGAATAATTTTTTGCCACGCCCACCTTTGGGAGCGTTTTTAAGTAAAAAATCAAATTTTTAATATAAAACTGCGATCAACACGTGTACACTGCATCTGATGAAAAATATGATTAAAAAACTATATTATTGTAAAGGGGTTGATGCCACGCCCCTTTTTAAAAAAAGAAGATTATTAGCTGACAAATTCTTAACACAATTAAAGTTAATAGAAACTGAATTTTAACAACCAAGATATTTTACAGGTGGAGAAGTTTAAGTATCTCGTGGTCTTTTTTACGAAAGATGGGAGGAGTGATACTGAGTTGACCTGTAGAATTGGCCAAGCTGGAGCAATAGTAAAGGAACTGCGCCGGCCGGTCATCAGGAAAGCTGAGCTTGGAGTGAAAGCAAAGATCTCAGTTTTTAATTCAGTGTGCGTTCCGACCCTCATCTATGGTCATGAAATTTGTGTAATGACCGAAAGAATTAAATCGAGGGTACAAGCTGCCGAAATGAGATTCCTGAGGAGCGTTGCTGGTGTAACTCTAAGGGACAGAGTGAGAAACGTCAGTATTCGTAGGAATCTTAATGTTGAGCAGCTACTTCTCCGAGTGGAGCGATTCTTCGATGGTTTGGACACGTTGTTCGCATGCCTCCTGACAGACTTCCTAGACAGGTCATGCTAGCCGAGTTGCGAGCGCGTCGACCCCCTGGTAGCCCAAGAAACAGGTGGTGGGATCAGGTAAAGAATCTCTCTGAGTCCCGCCCGGAGATTGCGCCGGAGTCTCTTGAGTTGGTGGCGGAGGATCGAGAAAGATGGAAGGACCATTCAGCCACCCTCGCTCCGCCACCCTTTTAAAGGATAAGCGGCATTCGAAAATGACGATGATAATGAGATATTTTACGCATTTTGGAGCTTGACAGTGGTCAGTTGGCATGGGGTATCCAACGATTCGCCTAGGCGGATTGTAACCCTCCCACTAGGGAGCGGATTGTAACCCTCCCCTATTCCACAGGAATGGAGTATGTTAAGTTTGATTCAGGCGAAAATGTAACATAGAGAAATAATGACGATAGACCCCCAAGACCTTAAGGACATATGATCGAGACCGACTTCTGAGTCGAATGAGCCATGTCAGTCCGTCCGTCCGTCTGTTTGTCCGTATGTCACCAATTTTTAGGCCTTAGATTTTGAGCTAGGAAGCTGAAATTATGTACGTAAGCTCTTCGTCATCCGAAGCAATGCAAGTGTTAAAATTTTTCAAATTCGCCCACAGACACGCCCACAATCGGTCTAAATGTGCAACAACATCCGGTGCTTTCAAGACTTTAAGACGTCGTGAAAAGCTGAGAATTATTATTTAGCATCTTCTAGTGATTACAAGTCATACAAAATAAAAATAAAGTCCGCAGACCACCCCTTGTGGGCGTGGCATCGATTGAAAGGGTAATCTTTCAAATGCAATTTATTGAATATTTTTGTTCCAAATCGAAAAATGTTTACTTGAAATAACTTTACTTTTACTTATATTATGTAGAAAGCACTTTTTTTAAATTTCTTTCATGCAAAGTTTTTGGAGGCAGAATTTAAGAAAAACCTCTAATTTTCCAGAAAACATAGATTTCGACTACTTTATAGCCTAACTAAGGTAAGAATAAGAAATAAAATTAAGGACATTAGCTTTAACGTGTTCTATACTAGATTTCGTTCCTACAAAATTTTGGCCACGCCCATGTTTGGAGGTAGATATTACGAAATTTTTGAATTCTAACCAAAAAATTGCATTTTTAGCATCAAATTAAAGATTAATTGTTCAAATGCAACTTATTCAATATTTTTGTTCCAAATCGAAAAATTTTTACTTAAAATGTTATGTAGAAAATACTTATACAAAGTTTTGGGCTCACGCCCACATTTAGAGGCAGAGTTCCATAAAAACCTATAAATTTCCAGAAAAACATGGATTTTGACTGCTTTTAGCTTTACTAAGGATAGAATAAGAAATAAAATTCAGCACATTAAGTACACCTGATACTCTTTTAGATTTCGTTCATACAAAGTTTTTGGCCACGCCCATCCTTAGAGGTCGATTTCACAAAATTATTGAATTTGAACCCAAAAATTACAGTTTTGCGTACATTTTAGCCGCAAACTTGAATATTTCTTTGCTAATATTGATTTCAGTTAAAGAGGTTGGACATGCTACGCCCCTTTTTTAAAAAAAAGTAACCAAAAAATGTTTAAATTGATGCAAATGGTAACGGAACGTGGATGGAAAACAAGAAAATAAATGAATAGAAAGGAGAATAGGAATGGAGAGGAGAATAGGAATCGAAAGGAGAATAGGAATGGAAAGGAGAATAGGAATAGGGTATACCGCGGTCCGTAACAGACGGACCGAAGCTATTTCATACACACTGTTGCACTTACTCACTGGTTTTTACTTGATTTGCAGTGTTTTTACGTATAATTGATTGAAATTTGTATTGGAAATCAAACAATTTTCGCGGTTTCGCTGATAAGGACTAAGCTTGGATTAGACTAACGTTTGCCCAAGGCTTTTAGCCTTTCGTAAACAACCTTGTATTTACTTAATTTACAACATTTATTACAAAGATTGATTTTGAAGAATGAGTAATACTTCATTTACACCGACCCCTTAATTCTGAATTTAGTGAAAAAAACTCGAAATCCAATTTTGCGGTTTATACCGGAATTTAAGCGTTTCAAATGACAATTGGAGTCAAAATCTGAAAAATCAAGTGCTCCATACAGCTAAAATTGTCGGTTTCACTTGCTTATTTTTTTGTTTTAAAATACGTCCCAGACCACTTTTATAGATTTATGTAAAATTTCAAGCGTTTTGTTTGAGTATTTTCTGTCAACGGCCCTGAATTCTCTTAAAAATAAGAGAATCGGAAGTTTGAGAGGTTTGTTCCATTCGACAAACTTCTAAATGCCTAGGCGAAATTCAGCGTTTAACTGAAATTCAACTTTAATAAATCCTGAAAATATATGGCGAAATGCTGAACATTTAGGGTGAAATGTTGAATAATCGCGTCTTTACAGCTCGAGTCAAACCACGAGTTCTCCTTTGGTTTGATACTCTTAATCCTGTAAGGGATAAAGGATCTCATACCAAGAAGAATGGTGTTAGTTATCATATCAGCAGCAGCATCTACGTTGTCATCGAGAAAGCACAAAGACCAGTTAAAACGACCGAAGAAGTTATTAAGGCCGTCCCAGTTGGCTTTCTCGTACCGCCACACTGTTCTTCTTGGAGTAATTTCCTTATTAGGTTGACTACCAAATAGGAACGTGGCTGATATGACGCAGTGGTCTGACGAGCCAAGAGGAGACAGTACATTCACGGTGTACTTATCGGGGTGGGAGGTAAGATACAAATCCAGTGTGTTGGCGGAATGATTGTTAATGTCGGGTATCCGTGTAGGCTCGTTTACAAGTTGCGTTAGGTTATTCAACGCAGCAAAGATCTCAACATACCTTCCTTCGGGTGTTCTCTGACCAGAATGTCGAAGCCACTTAGAATTGTGAATATAGAAATCGCCCGTAATCACAATTTCATTATTAGGATTCAAGGAAACAATTCTTAAGATGGAGTCGGACAGAGCATCAAACTCATTACAAGTTAATGCACTGCCCAAGTTAGGGCTTCTGTACACGAAACAGTAATGAATTGTTTGTCTACGGACAGTGAAATTTATCCACATGAAATTGAATTCCGGGTTGGAACAGGTGTTGAGTTGTGGAGGAATATGGTAGACAATATCATCACGAATATAAATGGCGAGGCCACGATGTGGAAAGAATAATGGCTCTAAGCGATAACCAGGGAGTTTAAAACCCGGATCGGGTTGACCTGTTACAGGATCTTTGCCTAATACCTGAGTTTCACTTAGCGCCAAAACAGCTAGGCTGTAAGTACAGACATGGACGTACGCTGCAATTAGGTTTTTCCGCAGCCCACGAATGTTGCAAATGTCGACACGGAAGTCACTCATCTGCGCAAGACAATACAACTGCTCGGAAACAATAAATAAACGACAAACACTAAGCTGGATTGTTGCGTGAAAATCCTCGCAAAGAAACACCACAACAATACTTGGCAAGTACTATGCCTGTACATAGCATTGTGTGGTAAATTCAACCAAAAAAAAATCATTAACAATCCGCTATACGCTTATTGCCACTGCTGGCAGCGGCACTCCAACCGTGCATTGGAGTGTTGATACCAGCAGCGACAGGCAAAGGGAAACAGTAGAAGACAAGAAAATTGATAATGTGGACTGGGCTATGTGTTGTATATAGAGGATGGGGGAAGGGTGATGCACGCGAGATGAAGATTGTAGCTCAGCGGCGCGAGTGTGACACTTCATGGGTGATGATTGGGGAATGATTTTTTTTTTCGCTAATTCGATGCGGTGGTTAATTCTTAGCACTGCACAAGCACTGAATGGATTTTTTTTTTTAATTTTAGATCCGTGCGTGATTTTTATACTAGTTAGTTAAAGTTTTTGTTAGGAAACTTTAATTTATACTTTTTTTTTTTTAATTTGGGCGGAGCACTATGGGTTTTACTGGTAAACTGAGAATAAACTATTTCGATTTTGCAATGCACTTTCGATTATGTAATTTGTATTTGTGAAAAAACAAGGACCGATAGCGGAGCGCGTGCAGCCGAGACGAGTGCAGAGCGGTACTCATGGATTGGCCTTGTAGGACCGAAAACAAAACTCCTTCAACCTAATCACCTCTTTAGAGCTCGAGTCATACCACGAGTTCACCTTTGGTTTGAAACTCTTAATCCTGTAAGGGATAAAAGATCTCATACCATGGAGAATGGTGTCAGTAATCATATCAGCAGCAGCATCTACGTTGTCATCGAGAAAGCACAAGGACCAGTTAAAACGAACGAAGAAGTTATGAAGGCCGTCCGAACGGACGGTTTCTACCCAACGGACGACACGTTCGTTTTTCCAGCCACTTTGCTGACTACTCCCCTGGCGATCGGAGACCTATTTTCCGCAACCTTAACCGTAGAACCACAGTGATGTAGCTGTGGCGGTAGTAAGAGCTGTCAAAAGTTAAAACACATGTATTCAGTGTATTGCGCACACAATGTGTGTCTGTGGCGGTAGTAAGAGTTGGCCAACTTTTAACTTTCGTAGCGCTACACGGTTGACAGCGCTACACGGTGGACAGTTCAATACAAGGAATTAAACAATGGAGGAATAGGACGTCGAAAAGTTTATTGAGATGGTTAAATCTAAAGAAATTTTATGGAATTTGTGTCATCCGTTGTACAAAAATACTAAATCTAGTTCAAATTAACTCAGAGTATCGGCCATTGCTTAAAAACGAGGTTTTTGTTCGGCACAGCTGCGCTACACCATTGTGGTCAATTTTTTTCCGTACTACGCCACATGGCTCCGCGGCTGTACTACGTACTACTGCTACAAACCACCGCTACGGGCATTGTGGTCCCACGGTAAATTGAAATCATCATTAAATTAAAATCAAACCAGTGAGTAAGTGCTACAGTTTCAAGTTTCAAGTTTATTAAAGAACATATGGTATGTACATTAAGATATAGGTCTCTTTTCGTACTTAGGCTCAAGAGTTTAAAAAAACTTATTACATAAGGTGCAATTACAATTAGTATGATATGTTAAATTTTGACTTATATTAGCAAGGTTTACATGCAAAAGTATATATATAATTTAAAGTCACTAAATGACAAAAAAATTTACCTCAAAATTAAAAAGAATAGAAAAGAAAAGAAAAGTCAACGAAGATGAAAAGTAGGTTAGAAGTTGAAGAAAAGAAAGAGAAAGAAAAAAAGAAAGAGTAGTTAAAAATTCATTAATCTTTATTATTGCTGAATAGAAAAATGCCTAGATATTGCAGTATTAAAGCTTGCGGCATTGCTTATTCCCTTTATGTTATAGGGCAGAGAATTCCATAACCTGACGGCATGAACGAACAGCGTACAGTGTGTACGCAGAAGTTACAGTCCGTAAAACGGACCGTTGAATACCCCATCCTATCCCACATTGTAAAATGATGATGGCATATTTTTTTTGACATTTTATAAGTAATGCACACTTCGAAAAGGGGCGTGATCCAACCGCCCCTAATTACAAACTATTAATTATAAGATATTTCCATAGATATTCCCAAGTAACACTTAAATGTACGTAAAAATGCAATTTTTTGGTTCAAATTCAATATTTTTGAAAAATCGACCTCTAAAAGGGGGCATGGCTAAGAACTTT
Organism: Neoascia interrupta; assembly: GCA_947623515.1. NCBI lineage: Eukaryota > Metazoa > Arthropoda > Insecta > Diptera > Syrphidae > Neoascia > Neoascia interrupta. The sequence continues at coordinate 98,349,426 of OX392462.1, forward strand.
ATATGAATGAATTCTGGACTGAAGTCTCGTTAACCTAACCTTCTACTTTCTTTGTTTGATGCTTTCCTAAGTTTTTCTGGAAAATTTTAGGTTTTTCTTCAATTCTGCCTCCAAATGTGCGCGTGGCCTAAAGTCTTGTGTAAACAAAATGAACTAAGCGTTTTCTACATAAAACATTAAGTATTTTTTTTTTAATTTGTAGCAAAAATATTGAGTAAACTGCATTTGAAAATTTACCCTTCAAATAGAAGCCACGCCCACTAGAGGAGGTTTACCAATAAAATTTGTCTTTTTTGTGTTTTTTATTCATTAGGAGATGTTAAACGTCAAATTTTAGCCTTTTAGAACGTCTTACAGTTTTGAAATTACACAGTTGCACATTTAGACCGATCGTGGGCGTGTCTTTTGGGCGGATTTCAAAAATTTTTACACTTGTACTGCTTCGCATGACGTGGACCTTACGTACGAAGCTTCAGCACCCTAGCCCTAAAAACATGTGACAAACAGACGGACGGACGGACATGGCTTCTATTAAGTTGGATTCATAGTTCGTAACATAGAGAAATAATCACTGTAGTGATTATCACTTTGATATGATCGAGACCGAATTGTAATTCGAACGAGCCATGTTCGTCCATCCGTCCGTCTGTCTTTAATTTTTAGGCCTTAAATTTTGAGCTAGGAAATTGAAACTGAATATCTGTTCTTTCTAGGTCCCGAAGCAGTACAAATCTAAATTTTTTTTGAAATCCGGCCCACGTTAATTATAAGCATGAAAAATCAAAGTTGTCGAAGGAAGCTGAAATTCGGTATACGATATCCTCTCTTAAGTGAATTGTGATTGGCATCTAAAAAAAGAGCGAACCCCCCCCCCCCCTTGTAGGCGTGGTCACATTTAATATGCATTCTCATAAACAGTTTTTATTTTATATATTTATTTGCTTTAAATCCAAAAAACTTGCACTATAAAATGCTCAGACATGTGCGCAAGCTATCAACTCAAATGAAATAATTTTTGCCACGCCCACCTTTGGGGCGTTTTTATGTAAAATATCAAATTTTTAATATAAAACTGCGATCAACACGTGTATACCTACTACATCTGATAAAAAATTTGATAAAAAAATTATGTTAATGAAAAGGGGTTGATGCCACGCCCTTTTTTTATGTAAGAAGATTCTTATCTAGCAAATTCTTAACATAATTAAAGTTAATAGAAACTGAAATTTAACAACCAAGATTTTACATGCATTTTGGAGCTAAACAGTAGTCAATTGGGATGGGGTATCCAACAATTCGCCTAGGCGGATTGCAACCCTCTCACTAGTTTTTTTTTTTGTCAAAAGGCGGAGACTTAGGCCGAAATATATATAACCACCTAAAGGAATTCAACAGTATTTTTATATCCCACCCACTTTTTGGAGGTGAGGCAGTTCCCTTATTTTTTTGTTAAGGTCGGTTATTTTGCAATCCGTCACAGACGGACTGAAGTTCTTACACACGCACTGTTGCACTTTCCCACTTGTTTTTATACCCCATCCCATAGGAAAGGAGGTATATTAAGTTTGTCACATAGTTTGTAACACGGTGAAATAATAATGGTAGAACCCCAAGACCTTAAGGGCATATGGTCGAGACCGAATTCTGAATCGAATGAGCCATATCCGCCCGTCCGTCCGTCCGTCTATATGTCACATGTTTTTAGGCCTTAAATTTTGAGCTAGGGTGCTGAAACTTTGTACGTAAGGTTCACGTCATGCGACGCAGTACAATTGTCAAAATTTTTTAAATCCGCTTAAAGACACGCCCACAATCGGTCTAAATGTGCAACTGCCTCCAGAGTTTTCAAAATTGTAAGACGTTCTTAAAGGCTGAAATTTGACATTTAGCATCTCCTAATGAATGTAAGACACAAAAAAGACAAATTTATTTGGTAAACCTCCTCTAGTGGGCGTTTCATCTATTTTATGGGTAAATTTTCAAATGCAGTTTACTCAATATTTTTGATCGAATTTGAAAAAAATTTACATTTTATGTAGAAAACGCTTAGTTCCATATTTTGTGATAAATAAAAAAAAGTTCCTTCGTCAAACGATAAATAATCTGGAAAACAAGAAAGCCCCTGGCTACGACTTAATTACTAGCGAAATTCTAAAGGAGCTACCGAAAAAAACTTTGGTCAAGCTACTCTATATCATTAACGCTTCCATGAGAGTTTTATACGTTCCAAGGCAATGGAAAGTGGCCGAGGTCATAATGGTTCCGAAACCAGGAAAATGCCCGAACGACAAAAAGTCATACAGACCTATTTCGCTACTGCCGATAATAGCTAAGGTGTTCGAGAAACTGTTGCTTAAAAGGTTGCAACCAATCATTGAAGAAAGACGATTGATTCCGGATCACCAATTCGGATTTAGAAAAAAACATTCAACAATCGACCAGGTCTATCGTATAACAAACGAAATCGAAAAAGCTCTGGAAGCGAAAAAGATATGTACTAGCGCTTTTCTCGACGTATCGCAAGCCTTCGACAAGGTATGGCACGAAGGCCTGAAGTACAAATTAAGGCTTTGCTTACCAGAAAAACTCTATAGAGTCTTAGAGTCTTACCTTAAAGACAGAATCTTTCGCGTAAGATACGAAAATGAGTACTCGGAATTCAAAGAGATAAATGCCGGTGTCCCGCAAGGAAGCGTTCTCGGCCCAATATTATTTTTGCTCTATACAAGAGACATACCCCACGATGAGGGAACAATTTTAGCTACGTTCGCAGACGACACTGCTATTCTCGCTATTGATACGACAGTTGAATTATCAACAGGGAAACTCCAGCGCGCTTTAGACAAAATATGCGACTGGACGAAGAGCTGGCGAGTTGTCCTTAACGAGACTAAGTCAACGCATGTTAACTTTACTTATAAAAAGATAAACAACAAACCTTTATTCATTAACTCGGTACAAATCCCGTACTCAAATGAAGCGAAATATCTAGGAATGACTCTAGACGCAAAACTTAAATGGAAGCCGCACGTTAAAAAGAAACGCGACGAGCTCGAAATCAAGTTGGCTTATCGGAAGATTTTCGAAACTAAGCATATATAACAAACTGCTTTTGTATAAGCAAGTGCTAAAACCATCTTGGACGTACGGTATACAACTCTGGGGTTGTACTAAACCAAGCAATATATCTATTCTAGAAACTTTTCAAAATAAGACACTCAGAGCAATCGTTAATGCTCCATGGTATATAAGAAATAGCGATCTGCACCGAGATCTAGGAATCACAACCGTGTCTGACGAGGTAACAAACTTTGCTCGCAAACTTAGTACTCGTCTTCGCGGACACTGCAACAATGAAATTATCCGAACTTTGGATCAGACAAATCTTACGCGCCGACTACAATGAATGAGACCGTTAGATCTAGCAGCATAAGATGAAACCGCATAATTTGACGGTATTGTAGGCGCCTTCGTTGGAAGGCAGCCTGCCACACGCGATTATTACAGAAGCTTGAACTACTTGTTAAGGAAACTTAGTCGTAGTCTGACAGAAAATAGGAGGTTTTTTAGTGAGTAAGAATCTCACACTACTATGAGCACGCGCGGCCGGTCCTCGTAGTGCCTATGAAGGTTTTTCCTACCCACGGAAAAAAAAAAAAAAAAAAATTTGTGAATACAAAATGTTGGGCCACGCCCACATTGGGAGGCAGAATTGAAGAAAAACCTAAAATTTTCCAGAAAAAAACTCAATTTCGACTGGCCTTGAGCCTAATTTAGGAAAGCATGAAACAAAAAAAGTAGCAGGTTTGGTAAATAAGACTTCAGTCTAGATTTCGTTCATATAAAGTTTTCAGCCACGCCCCCTTTTAGTGTCCAATGCTTCAAAAATAATTAATTTGAACCAAAAAATTTCATTTTTACGTACATTTAAGTGTAACTTGGAAATATCTGTGGAAATATCTTATAATTAATAGTTTTTAGTTGGACCACGCCCCTTTTCGAAGTTTGCATTACCTATGAAATGTCAAAAAATAACTATGCCATCAGCATTTTACAATGTGGGACAAAATGGGGTATTCAACGGTCCGTTTTACGGACTGTGACTTCTGCGTATACACTCTAGCACTTTCTCACTGGTCTTTCCTAAATTAGGCTTAAGTAAGTCAAAATCATGTTGTTCTGGAAAATTTTAGGTTTTTCTTCAATTTTGACTCCAAATGTGGGCATGGCCCAAGGTCTTTTTCAAACAAAATGTAGAACTAAGTGTTTTCGACATAATATATTACGTAACATTTTCCGATTGAGCAAAAATATTAAATTAAATAAATTTGAAAAATTATCATCTAAATCAATGCCACGCCTACTAGGGGAGGTAAGGCGATAACATTTTTATTTGGTGTATTGAACAATAAATAGGAGATAATAAAGTCCAAATTTAAGGCTTTGAAGACGTCTTACAGCTTTGAAAGCTCTAAAGAAAGCTGTTTAAACCACATTTTTCTTGCATTAATATACAACTTTAGTCCAACTTTCATTAAAATCGAACAATATTTCCCAGATTTATCGCGTTTTTAGTAAAAAACCTAGAAATTTAGTGCTATTTGAACCCAAAATATTAATAAACTAGTGGGAGGGTTACAATCCGCTAAGCCGAATCGTTTGATACCCCATCCCAATTGACCACTGTCAAGCTCCAAATTGCGTCATAAATCTTGGTTGTTAAATTTTAGTTTCTATTAACTTTAATTGTATTTAGAACTTGTCAGTTAAGAATCGTCTTCCTTAAAAAACGGGCGTGGCATCAAACCCTTTTCAATAGCATCGCCTGTTTTTGTTTCTATTTTTTATCAGAAGTGTTTGTTATAAAAACAAACACTTCTGATTGTGTTTGCTATAAAAATTTGTTTTATAGCGCGTGGCAAAAACTTATTCATTTCAGTTGATAGCTTAACAACCAAGATTTTACATGCATTTTGGAGCTAAACAGTAGTCAATTGGGATGGGGTATCCAACAATTCGCCTAGGCGGATTGCAACCCTCTCACTAGTTTTTTTTTTTTTTGTCAAAAGGCGGAGACTTAGGCCGAAATATATATAACCACCTAAAGGAATTCAACAGTATTTTTATATCCCACCCACTTTTTGGAGGTGAGGCAGTTCCCTTATTTTTTTGGTAAGGTCGGTTATTTTGCAATCCGTCACAGACGGACTGAAGTTTTTACACACGCACTGTTGCACTTTCCCACTTGTTTTTATACCCCATCCCATAGGAAAGGAGGTATATTAAGTTTGTCACATAGTTTGTAACACGGTGAAATAATAATGGTAGAACCCCAAGACCTTAAGGGCACATGGTCGAGACCGAATTTTGAATCGAATGAGCCATATCCGCCCGTCCGTCCGTCCGTCTGTATGTCACATGTTTTTAGGCCTAAAATTTTGAGCTAGGGTGCTGAAACTTTGTACGTAAGGTTCACGTCATGCGACGCAGTACAATTGTCAAAATTTTTTAAATCCGCTTAAAGACACGCCCACAATCGGTCTAAATGTGCAACTGCCTCCAGAGTTTTCAAAATTGTAAGACGTTCTTAAAGGCTGAAATTTGAGATTTAGCATCTCCTAATGAATGTAAGACACAAAAAAGACAAATTTATTTGGTAAACCTCCTTTAGTGGGCGTTTCATCTATATTATGGGTAAATTTTCAAATGCAGTTTACTCAATATTTTTGATCGAATTTGAAAAAAATTTACATTTTATGTAGAAAACGCTTAGTTCCACATTTTGTGAATACAAAATGTTGGGCCACGCCCACATTTGGAGGCAGAATTGAAGAAAAACCTAAAATTTTCCAGAAAAAAACTCAATTTCGACTGGCCTTGAGCCTAATTTAGGAAAGCATAAAACAAAAAAGTAGCAGGTTTGGTAAATAAGACTTCAGTCTAGATTTCGTTCATATAAAGTTTTCAGCCACGCCCCCTTTTAGTGTCCAATGCTTCAAAAATAATTAATTTGAACCAAAAAATTTCATTTTTACGTACATTTAAGTGTAACTTGGAAATATTGTGGAAATATCTTATAATTAATAGTTTTTAGTTGGACCACGCCCCTTTTCGAAGTTTGCATTACATATGAAATGTCAAAAAATAACTATGCCATCAGCGTTTTACAATGTGGGACAAGATGGGGTATTCAACGGTCCGTTTTACGGACTGTGACTTCTACGTATACACTCTAGCACTTTCTCACTGGTCTTTCCTAAATTAGGCTTAAGTAAGTCAAAATCATGTTGTTCTGGAAAATTTTAGGTTTTTCTTCAATTTTGACTCCAAATGTGGGCATGGCCCAAGGTCTTTTTCAAACAAAATGTAGAACTAAGTGTTTTCGACATAATATATTACGTAACATTTTCCGATTGAGAACAAAAATATTAAATTAAATAAATTTGAAAAATTATCATCTAAATCAATGCCACGCCTACTAGGGGAGGTAAGGCGATAACATTTTTATTTGGTGTATTGAACAATAAATAGGAGATAATAAAGTCCAAATTTAAGGCTTTGAAGACGTCTTACAGCTTTGAAAGCTCTAAAGAAAGCTGTTTAAACCACATTTTCCTTGCATTAATATACAACTTCAGTCCAACTTTCATTAAAATCGAACAATATTTCCCAGATTTATCGCGTTTTTAGTAAAAAACCTAGAAATTTAGTGCTATTTGAACCCAAAATATTAATAAACTAGTGGGAGGGTTACAATCCGCTAAGCCGAATCGTTTGATACCCCATCCCAATTGACCACTGTCAAGCTCCAAATTGCGTCATAAATCTTGGTTGTTAAATTTTAGTTTCTATTAACTTTAATTGTATTTAGAACTTGTCAGTTAAGAATCGTCTTCCTTAAAAAACGGGCGTGGCATCAAACCCTTTTCAATAGCATCGCCTGTTTTTGTTTCTATTTTTTATCAGAAGTGTTTGTTATAAAAACAAACACTTCTGATTGTGTTTGCTATAAAAATTTGTTTTATAGCGCGTGGCAAAAACTTATTCATTTCAGTTGATAGCTTACGTACATATCTATTGTTAAAAGTGTGAACGAAAATTAAGACTCACTCAGTTAAGTTGTATGCGCCTGTATTTTAGATCATGACACATGTCAAAAGAACTTCTTAATAAATCTTTCTTTCCGTTGTAGCCATTGATAACGACCGGTCTTTTTATTACTTGCTTCCTAAATAATCCAAGATTAACAGGCTATGGGCTACCCATCCAATTGAAATGATCGACTTTTCCGTGAAATTCAACGTGCTAAATTCGACTTCCAGGAATGAAAGTCTTCACGGCTACCACGCATAGGTATAAATAAGTGTGCTCTGTCCGCCCAATCAACTAACCTTTAATTGGTACCGTCTGAATTAATCGCATCCATTAAGTTCAAAGACATTCATTTGTGGGAATTCATCTGTGAAAAATCAAATAAAACGTCAAAGCATACGGTTAGTTTTGAAAAATTGCGCGAACGTGAAAACTACGCGGTCTGGAAACGTCACATGAAGAGTAATTTAGCTATCAAAGGCTTGTGGCAATTCATACAGCAAGTTTTAACTTCAACCTCAACGGAAGCGGATAAAGAATCTGATTTGAAAGCATTATCAGAAATAATACTTTGGGTTGAACCGTCCACTTTTGCTCACATCGACGGCATTGAGTCTGCGAAGGGTGCTTGGGATGCGTTAGAAAAAAGTCTTAGCGGCTTTGCTCTGAGTCGAAAGGTGGCTTTACTGAAACAACTAACTCGCTCCAAGCTCAGTGATTTCGGATCGGTGGAGGAATATGTAGGAGAAATGCTTGCTCTGTCTTCGCGCATAAAAAACACTGGCCTTGAATTACAAGACAATATAGTTGCTTCACTCATGTTCGCTGGATTACCATCTAAGTATGATTCCTTCGTCATGACCATAGAAAACACTCAAAAAACATTGTCAGTAGACTACGTCAAAACAACCCTTTTGCACCCAAAAGCGAATGAAAATAAAAAATTCCCCTGCCACGCATGCAAACAGACGGGTCGCTTTGCAAAAAATTGCCCGCACAGATACAGAAAGCATCATAAGGGAAAAGAAGAAAAAACCAACAGAGAATTTGCTGTTTGCATCACTCCTCGTCGACAGCTGCAGAGAAACATCGCACTGGATTGTAGACTCCGGTGCAACTTCATACATGACAATGAGTGATTCCGGTTTAGTTAATAAAAGGCATGATAAAGAAGTTACTGTTGCAGACAATTCTTAGCTCTAGACGAACTGTGTCGGTGAATCAAAAATCAACTTGCAAAGCGGGATATCGAATGTTTTAGCAACATTAAGTGAAGTGACATATGTTCCGAACCTGTGTGCTAACCTAAATAAAATTGTGTTCGAAAAAGATTGGTGCAAAATTTATAACATAAAACGTGAAATTATCGGTACAGCTTCTCTGGTTAATGGCCTTTATCGCTTGAATTGCGGCACGGCAACCAATAACTCTGTGTAATTCAAAGAAGCGATGCTCGCAAGCGAAAATAGTGATCTTTGGCACAGACGATTAGGACATATTTGTGAGGCAAATTTAATTAAAGTTAAGGATGGCTCAACTGGTATTGAATCCCTTCAGAAATTAAGCCCAAAGTGTGAAATTTGCATAAGGGAAAGCGCGCTAAAGACGTTTTTGAGCTAATTCACTCCGACGTGTGTGGGCCGGTTGAAGTTTTCTCTCACTCAGTTGCGCGTTTTATTTTGACATTTGTTGATGATTTCAGCGGTAAATTCTTTGCAATCCCGATCAAATACAAATCACAAGTGTTTAACGAGTTCAAAAAGTTTAAGTGCTTCGTAGAAAATCAGCAGTCAAAAAAAGTAAAAGTTCTTCGTTCTGATAATGGGGGAGACTACTGTGGCGAGGTCTTTGATAACTTCTTAGCGTCCCACGGAATTAAGCACGAAAAAACGGCACCATATACACTAGAGCAAGGATGAGGAGCTGAAAGAATGAATAGGAGCATTGTGGAGCGAATGCGATGCATGATGATGGACGCCATTTTAAGCAAAAGTTTTTGGGCAGAAGCTGCATCAACCGCAGCGTACTTATTGAACCGAGTTCCATGCAGGAACAACGAAAAATCACCAGAGGAGCGGTGGTCAAATGTTAAACCAGACTTGCGCCACCTCAAAGTCTTCGGCTGCAAAGCTTTCGTTCACATTCCAAAACAGAAGCGAAAAATACTGGACGAAAACTCGAGCGAGTGCTTGTTTATGGGATATAGTGCAGAATCTAAAGCATTTAGGTTATATAACCCACAAAAAGGAAAATAGTCATCAGCAGGGATGTTGTCTTCTTCGAGAATAGGAAGGTAAATGAATCTGTTTCTACTAACGAAAATTTTTCTCTACCGCCCTTAGCATATTTTCCTGATGAGCCATCGGTTAAAAATGTTAACAGTGCCACTTCCACTAGGGCAAATGAAAGTGAAGTGAGGATTGTTAAAACCGATTTGGAAGCATAATGAGCTGATGATCCAGTAACCAACCCTTGAGCTGAAGTTCCAGCTCGTGCAACCTTAAGAGCTGACGATCCAGCTATCAACCCTTTAGCTGAGGTTCCAGCCATGCCTGATGCAACTTTAAGAGCTGGCGATCCAGCTATCAACCCTTTAGCTGAGGTTCCAGCCATGATTGATGCAATTTTAAGAGCTGATGATCCAGCTATCAATCTCTTAGCTGAGGTTCCAGCTGCAACAGACAACAAAAGCAGCAGCGAAGAATATGCATCATCATCAGAGGTGTATGATGATACATTGCAAGACGTGTCTGAATATGAACCAGATGAAAGTATCGAAACCCTGAGTGAAATACGTCAGTCAATACGATTAGCCAATCAGCCAAAATTAACATATAAATTTCGCATTCCAGCTTCAATGCTTCAGAACAGATAATAAGCACTCCAGTGAGCTACGAAGAGGCCAAGATGCTAAGACCAAAAACATATCTGTGGAAGGAAGCGATAGAAAGTGAAATGAATTCACTAATCTTGAATAAAACATGGAAGCTGGTTAAACTGCCTAAGGGCAAGAAGCCTATTCGTAACAAATGGGTGTATAAGACCAAGTTCAATGCGAATGGAAACGTGGACAAATACAAAGCAAGGCTGGTCGTGAAAGGTTTCTCGCAAGTTGAAGGCATCGACTACAAGAAATCCTTTGCTCCAGTCGTCAGGTATACTTAAATAAAAATAAATAGAGTGGCGCAACAGCTCGAGGTGAACCAGGGCCAACTTCTCAACAATGTATGCTGGTGTGTTAATTTCTTTTAAATACAAAGGGACCTACTATTTTTTGCGACGAATCCGAACGGCACTTTAAGAAGTTTTTTAAGACAAATGATAATCTCGGAGGGCTTGTCAGACCCTCGCGGAGGTGGGGACCGTGAAAAACAACACTTCTTTTTTTTTAACCCAGGCTTCCGGCGTAGTAAGCACACACACTAACCAGCCACGGCACCCCACGTTCAGGTATACGTCAATACGATTTCTCATTGCACTGGCAGCAAAATTTGACCTGAACGTGCAACAAATGAACGCAGTGACAGCATTTTTAAATGGAAAACTGCTCGAAGACATTTACATGCACCAACCAAAGGGGTTTGAAGATGGTTCGGACCGAGTTTTCAAACTTCTAAAATCATTATACGGACTCACATAATCGAGCCGTGCCTGGAATCAAACACTGAACAAAACACTCTTGAAGTTCGGTCTAAGAAGGAGCGAAGTAGATCAGTGTGTCTATTTTGTGATAAATGGTCCACTTATAATCATCGTTGCCATATACGTCGATGACCTACTGATATTTAGCAACAACATAATTATAAAACCTTCTTAAGAAAGAACTTTGTAACAATTTTAAAATGAAAGACTTGCGCGATGCAAGCTCAGTACTAGGCATCCGGATAACGCGAAGTCGAGAGGAAGGAAGCATTGCCATCGACCAGACGCATTATTTAGAGGAAATTCTGAAACGCTTTGGCATGGAAAATTGCAACCCAATCTCAACACCACTCGATCCGAGTCAAAAGATTACCTCGCAAATGAATCCAACTGACCCAAAACAAATCCAGGAAATGTCAAATACACCAAACATGCAGACCATCGGTAGTTTATTGTTTTTGTAATCCAGGGAAGTTATACTGGACTGCAATCAAGAGAGTCCTTCGGTACTAATAAACAAAAAGCTTGTGTATACTCGGGACTTAACTCAAATAGAAGGCTTCTGTTACACCGATTACACAGGTAATTTGGATACACGACAAACTACTGCAGCAAACGTTTTTCTGTTTCAGAGTGCAGCTCTTGGGCATTGAAACTGCAAAAGGGCATTACACTCTCATCAAGCGAATCCGAATACGTAGCAATGGTGGCTGCGGCCAAAGAATCGAAGTGGCTTAGTTACCTTCAAAATGAGTTGTGTCCAAGTTCACCGATGGAAATAGTATTGCACTGTGAAAACAAAAGTGCAATTGATGTCCCTACAAACAACTCATACTCTGACGCATTAAAACACATCGATGTCAAAACCAAGTTCCTACATCAAATTGTCGTTAGAAATGAATTGAAGCTCAACTACGTACCAACGAGCGAAAACATAGCCGACGCCTTAACCAAAGGGCTTACAAAATTAAAGTTAGAGCACTTCACACCTAGATTTGGACTAACCAACTAATTTGGTAATTTTTTCTATTTGAATAACGGGAGTTATTAGGATATCATATTTTGTTTTTGGATTAACCAACTATTTTGGTAATTTCTTTTTTTTTTTGAATAACGTGAATTGTCATGTAATATTTTGTTTTTGGTTAACCATTCAGTTGAACTAGTTTCTTAATGTTTAAATTCAAGGGCAATTTAAAGGAGTTTTAATCAGTTCTCTCTTGATTGTCGTGGGGTGCGCATCTTAGAACTTCGCTAAAAGCAATACTACTTCATACCATTTCATTGTTACTAAATTCAACATAATGATTTGCTCTGTTTGCTCACAAAAGTTTAATCGCGGTTGTCAAACTAAAATAAAATGTTCTGACTGCTCGCATTTATTTCACTACTCATGCGTGAATATCACCGCTGAAGACGTCGAATTTTTAAAATCAAGCGGTAATGCATTCCGTTGCAACAAATGTTCTGTGCTAAGTCGACGCTCGCTATATATGCAGCAACCAGCTTCATCAATAGCGCTTAACAACACCAATGCTGCTGAAGGCCAAATCGCCCACAAAGAAACACCAGCGAATTGTTCGGCACAACTCGGAGGCAACGTGAGTGAGTGCAAATGCACTGTACAAATGCTTTATCAGAAGCTCGCCAGCTTAGAGGACACAAACGCTCGGTTTCTTCAGCAACTTACTTCTGTTCAAACTGAAAATACATTGCTGCATAGAAAGCTTGAATTTTTGGAGTGCAAGCTAAATTGGCAACAACAACATCTCCTTAGTAATCACATCGAAATTGTTGGCGTACCTGATGTGAACACAGGAAATATGAAGGAGAAAGCTCAGCACCTCTTTAAAACTGCTTTGTGTATAGATGTTGCTGATAATGAGATTGCCAAATGCTACGTAAAAAAGCGGCAAGTAAAAACCAACGGCAGCAGCGAAGCGGTCCCTCCTACCAAACCTATCATCTGCGTAAGTTTCGTCGATTTGCGCACAAAACAGCGAATAATGTGCGCAAAGAAGACGAACAAAAACAAACTCAACACGCGCATGGTTGGTGACGATCGCGACGGTGCCAGCGTCAGCAGCATGGGGAACAACGGCAGCCAAAAAAACAGCAAGGGCACTAGCATTTTTATCAACGATGCTCTTACAAGCTATACGGCAGCTCTCTTCATGAAGGCGAAAGAAATCTGTAAGCAGAAAGGCGTAAAATATGTTTGGTTCAAGGGAAATAAAATTTGTGTAAGAAAGATTGAAAGAGGACAGGTCATCTCAATTAAATCGTTTAATGATTTAGCACTTATTTAGTGCTTTCTCCTGCTAAATGAATAATATAATATGCGATAATTTAGATGACTTTTCCTCCTTTAATCTTAGTAGCTATAATTTTGAAAAAGTTTTTACTGATAGTTCCTTTTGCAAAGACAAATTTTTAATTATACACCAGAACGTTAGAAGTCTAAGAGAGAATTTTGCTGCTCTTGTCACACATGTCGATTCTTTCCTTTGCGTTCCAGATATAATTTTTGTTTCGGAAATCTGGATTTATAGGTTTGAGATAAAAGATTATTTTATTCCGGGTTTTAATTTTTTCGCGAATACAAATGAAAATTACGCTGCAGGTGGTGTTGGATGTTTTATAAAAGAGAAAGAGGAATACGTTATTCAAGAAATCCTTAATGTTGATTGTCTCAGTGCTGATGTTTTGAAGGTTTCCATGGAAATTAACCATGAAACATTTGTTTTTTTGTGTGTGTATCGATTGCATATGTTCACTGTTTCGATGTTTTTGGAAGAATTTTCTTGTATACTTAACAGGGAAAAATCAAGAAACCTCATGGTAGTAGGTGATTCAAATATCAACATTCTGGAAAATTGTAGTCTCGCCTTAAACTATCTAGAACTGTTAGCAATGCACGGTCTCGAAAGTTACATTAACGAACCGACAAGACTTGCTTCGGGTAGGTGTTTAGACCATATTTGTGGAAGATACAGAAATGGGTCGTTCAGTAACTTCGAGAATTGCGTTCTTGATCTTATGATTACCGATCATTCAATGACTGGGTTTTTATTTAGCTCTTCTACAACCAAAAGCAAGCCTAGTAAAGAACCACCTGATAGTTTTACTTATGTTGATATAAGGAAACTACAAACCGCTCTTTTGAATGAATTTTGGGTTAATGTCTATTCGTGTACTGACGTCTGTTCCTCTTATTCAGTTTTTATTGAGTGTCTAAAGAGTCATATTTTTGATTGTTTCACCACTTTGAGTGCAAAATGTCTACCGAAGAGGCTTAAACCTTGGATCTCCAGTTTTTTATTAAACAAAGTTAAGCTTTGTGGGGAACTTAAAAAGGAAATTCCAGTTTGCCGCGATAATTACTACTGCTCGAAATTCAGTTCAGTGAAGGGTAACCTAAAAAGTGAATGGAGACTAGTTAACAGCATCTTAAATAAACCTTCTGGTACAAAAAACCTGTCAGTTATTTTGGTAAATGACCATCCTGTATCTGACAAGCAAGCTATTGCAGATGCTTTTAATGGCTATTTCACCAGCATAGCCACCAGTTTGCAGTCTTGTTCTGTGCAACCACGTTGTTTTTCAAGTAGATGTCTTTTGGAGTCGTCTTCCTCTACTAGCTTTAGATTTGAGCCTATAACTCCACTAGAAATTCTAAAGGTAATCGGCTCTCTAAGGAACAGCAGGTCATGTGGGTTTGGTGGTATCTCTAGTACTCTACTTAAAAATATTGCTTGGTATACTATAGATGTACTGACCTTTGTCTTCAATCGCTGCATTTTTGAGGGAGTTTTTCCAGAAGAGCTGAAGTGCGCTGATGTGTTACCGCTTTTTAAAAAAGTTTCCGCTTTACAAATGTGTAATTATAGGCCTATTTCACTTCTTCCAACTTTAAGCAAAATCTTTGAAAAACTCGTTAAGGATAGACTGGTTTCTTTTCTAAGCAAAAATAATTTTTTTCATAAATCTCAGTTTGGCTTTCAAAAGGGAAAATCAACAGTGGATGCGCTTCTTGAATTTTGTAGCAAAGTAATGGCCAATCTTGATGGTAAGAAGTGTACGGCTGGCCTATTCATAGATATTACTAAAGCCTTTGATATGGTTGATCACCATATCCTTCTTAACAAAATTGAAAAGGCAGGCATTCGTGGCTTTATGTTGGACTGGCTTAGATCGTACCTAAAAAATAGATGCCAAAAAGTAAAGATCGGAAATATAAGAAGCAATCTTTTGTTTTTCAACTTAGGGGTGCCCCAAGGTTCCGTCTTAGGTCCAATTTTGTTTCTTATTTACATAAACTCTCTGTTTAAACTGGATTTCAAAGGTGTTCCAACTGCCTTTGCAGATGATGTAGGCTTTTGTTATGGTTCAGACAGTCGCCTTGATCTCATCTCGGACATTAATTGGGACCTAAGTCTGCTGAGAATTTGGTTCTCTAAACATAACCTGGTTATGAGTCCCAAAACAAAGATAATGTTTTTTTAATTTGTCGCCTATTCCTGCTCCCGATGTGAATGTCTACTTCCATGCACCAGAGTGCCAAAGGCTGAAACTTGCTTGTTGCAACTCTTCGCAAGAATTATCCACTCCTACATTTAATTGTTACATTAATTGTAGTGACAAATGTTTTTTGATTGAATCTGTGATAGAGTTTAAATATTTAGGACTTACTTTAGATTCAAGATTAAGCTTCGCTTATCATATAGATTCCTTGAGGAGGTATTTCCGTTTCACCATTAGACATTTTTACTATCTTAGTAATATATGTTCAGCCAATTTGTTAAAAACCATTTACTATGGCATATTTCAATCAAAATTACAATATGGGATCACTTGCTGGGGAGGCGCGTATATGAACAAAATTCAGCCACTCTTGGTTCTGCAGAAAAGTATGGTGCGTAGATTACTCCGCAAACAAAGTAGACATCCTTCTTATCCTTTGTTCTATAACTTGAAAATTCTTCCTGTCCGTCATTTGTATTGTTTTAAGGTATTAAAAACTTTCTTTATGAATCGCAATTTTAGAATTATTTCTAATTATAATTTACGTGGCAACTTTTCATACTCAGCTAATGTTCCTTTTTTCCGCACCACAGCGTATCGTAATTTTTATAGTATTTCCTCGATTCAACTATTTAACAAACTTCCAGTATCGTACAGATCAGCTTCTCTAACTGTTAAATTTCTTAATCTTGTAAAAAAGTGGCTTCTTGGTTTTAACTTTGCTGCCATTGAACAACTTCTTTCCGAGTATCTGGTGTGACTTAAAAATTTAGTTTTTTCGCTTGATTTTCTCTCAAGTATAAGGTCTTTCGATAAGATTTTCTTTCAACTTCAAATGTAAATTTAATGTATTTTCTTTTGAAACCGCAAGTATGTAATAAAGGTATGCATTGTTTTTATTTTGCTTTTAAGGGTCACCCCACCCATATTTATACTGTATTGTTTTAAAATGCTCAGTAGACATTCAACACTATTTTCTTATTTATTAATATAAAAATATAGAATGTCAAGTAAATTTCCGTACTTTAATTTCTTATTTGAATGAACTGCATCAAATTGTAAATTGTTTTTTAGTTTAATAAGATATTGTACTGAAATAAAATAAAATATCTATCTATCTATCTAATATATTTAAGGACATTGTAAATTAAGAATGTTCATTCAGAGGGAGTGTTAAAAGTGACTTGAACTTACTCACTTGTTTTTTTATCAAAGTCTTATCATACTTAAACTAAAACAAGTGCAAAAGTGCAACAGTACGTCCATCTGCGACAGATTGCGAAATACCCGACCATATGAAAAAGAAGGCTGCCACGCCTCCAAAAAGTGGGCGGGATATAAAAATATAACTCTTGAATACTTTATACTAGGTGGTTGCATACATTTCGGCCTAAAACTCCTCCTTTTTAACTAAAACAAGTGAGTAAGTGCAAAAGTTTGTCTGTGACAAACTTCTATATACCCGAATCAAATACCAAATCTTAAAGTTTCTTGCCCCGAATTCATATATTATTTGTATAGGCCACGCCCTTTAAAGTGGTCATGGGCTTAAAATTGAAATCAATATATTGTAGTTTCGTTAGAATCATGAGAAAATACGCTAAAAGCGATAATTTTTTCAGAAAAAAAAAAACAGTTTTTCTTAAAAACGCCCCCTAAAAGTGGGCGGAGCTCAAAACTTTGTGTGGAGCAAACTTAGAAAATAGCGATATCTTTAATATTTGCCATATATATATGAAGGTACGTGTGACAACTGCCTTAGAATTTACTTACATGTTTTGATTACTGATTGATCTCTTACCCTCTATATTGTATCTAGAAGCTATTCCTATTGCCCTCTATGTTCTGAAAGTGGTCACGTTTGTTTTATTCTAATTGTCATGTCGTCAGCAGTGCGAATATCAAAGGGCGATTCCCGTTGTTTAATTTGAAAAGGAATCAGTTCGAGATTGTTCGCCCGTGTTTAAGGTCGCAAGCTGAGAGCAATATAATAATGTTACCTCGAAACACCTCGCACTACACTGTTTCAAATTTCTTTCTTTTATAGAACCATTACACTTTGGAATTCACTTCCTGATTACATATTTCCTAACACTTATAATGTGCAAACTTTTAAAAATAAAGTAAATAAGTATCTCCTTACATCTCGGGGCACTGTTTCAGGGAGAGAAGACATTAAAAAAGTAGTGGGAGGGTTACAATTCGCCTAGGCGAGTCGTTGTATACCCCATCCCAATTGACCCTTGTCAAGCTCCAAAATGCGTCAAAAATCTTGGTTGTTAAATTTCAGTTTCTATTAACTTTAATTGTGTTGAAAATTTGTCAGTTAAGAATCTTCTTTTTTAAAAAAGGGGCGTGGCATCAACCTCTTTTCAATAACATAATTTTTAAATATGATAAAATTTTCTTATCATATGTGGTATATACGTTTTGATCGCAGTTTAATATTAAAAAATTTTTTTTTACATAAAATAAAAGTTGGGGGTTGCAAAGATTAATTCATATGAGTTGATAGCTTGCGCACATATGTAAACATTTTATACTGCAAGTTTTTTGGATTTAAAGAAAATATATCAAATAAAAACCGTTTATTAGAAGTCTTATTAAATATGACTACGCGTACAAGTACGCGGTTTTCGTTTTTTTAGATGCCAATCGCAATGCACTTAAGCATACCGAATTTCAGCTTCCTAGGACAACTTTGATTTTTCATGCTTATAAGTAAAGTGGACCTGTGGGCGGATTCAACTAATATTCAAACTTCATCTGAAGGACTGGACTTCCAGCCAATCCACCAAATTTCAGCTCTCTCTCCTAAAAGCTGTTTTTATACGGATGGACGGACCTGGCTTAATCGATTATCCTGTCGGTCACATTCATATCTCTAAAAGATCTTGGGGGTCTACGGTGATTATTTCACTGCGTTACAAACTAATCATAAAACTCAATATACCATGGGTCGAGTATAAAATATTTCGCACTCTAATATACATCCATATTTAATTGGGTGGGTAAAAAAAATTCTCTAATCGATTGGTAAAAGTGAAAATATGTTGTCTTATAGATAAGGTCAGTTAAAAGCACGTAAAATGTTATTCGAATATTTTTAATATAACAGCCCGCGCATTGACCTCCAAGTTTGATACAAACGTATTAAAAAGCAAAATTCAGATAAGATACCTCAAATCACTTGCATCATATATTTGAAAACAGAACGCAGTTGCCTGGCATTTTTTCTGGTTATAAAGCCCGCATTTTTATACCCCATCCCATTGGATAAGAGATATCTTAAGTTTGTCACATACTTTGTAACACGGTGAAATAATAATGGTAGACCCCCAAGACCTTCAGGGCACATGATCGAGAACGAATTCTGAATCGAATAAGCCATGTCCGTCCTTTCGTCCGACCTTCTGTCTGTGTGTCATATGATTTCAGGGCTTAAGTTTTCCTTGTCATTATTATTTGAGTAATGATGAATGAATAATGATAATAAATAATGAACGAATAATTATGAGAATCGAAGAAAAACCTCCAATTTTAAAGAAAAACGTAATTTCGACTGGCCTTAAGCTTTATTTAGGAAGAATAAAAAATTAAATTTATCAGGCAAAAGAAACGAGACTTTATTAAAGACTTCGGTCATACAAAGTTTCGAGCCATGCCCCTTTTAAGGGGTCGATTTGACAAAAATATGGAAGTTGCACCAAAAAATTGCACTTTTACGTACATTTAAGCGTAAATTGGAAATACCTATATTAATAATGACAGTTTCTAATAAAGGGCGATTGGACCGCGCCACTTTTCCCAGCTTGTACTACTTATTAAATATCAAAAACTAACAATAACATCAGCATTTTACAATATGGGATAGGATGGGGTATTCAACGGTCCGTTTTACGAATTGTAAATTCTGCGTACACACTTTAGAAATTATAATCACTGGTTTTTCATTTGCTCTAGCGTTTTCACTTTTCTCTCACACTCGTCGCTAATGTGGTATGTATGTGCGAATAAAAGAAGACCTGTTGAAATCCAGTTCCAAACTTAACTTAACATTTATTCGATCAAGATCTTACATTTAGCATGCACTTAATTAGTATGTTTACTAGTAAAATACTTCAACTTATATATAAATAAGTGCTAATGTAAATACATAACAGTTGGCTGAGGCCCAGGTCCACCCCGGACTTTAGCGCATCCTTAAGTAAGTAAAATTGAGCTAGGATGCTGAATTTTGTGTATTTTAACTCTTATTTTCTACAGTCAAATTAGGAAAATTGATACGATCCACCCGCAGCCACGCCCACAATGGGCATGGATGTCAGACAACTTCGAATTTACATTTTATTTAAAATTGCCTCAAATTTAAGTGGGAGGCAATAAATACCCGAAGCCTTAAAATAGGCAAAAATTGTACCGCCCATACCGGTGATTTCTCGGAATAGTTATTCGAAATCGAAAAAAATTATATGGCTAATATTTAAGATATTGCTACTTACTAAGTTTGTTACATACAAAGCGTTGAGCTCCGCCCAACACTCTGCGCCCTCCTCTCTGCGTTTTTTTTTTTGAAAAACTGGTTTTTAAGCATTAAATTTTGCTTTTATCGAAATTTCACATGATTCTAACTATTCTTCATACTATCTTTTAGCTTGCGCCCATTATTCGGAGCGTGGCCAATACAAATTATTGGCATAGATTAAATGAAATCAGGCCAAAAAAACTTTTAAGTATGGCGTTACACCGTCGGATATTTAGAGGGTCGGGTATAAGGGTCGGCTATTTAGATGTTCGTTGCAGACATACTCTTGCACTTACTTACTTGTTTTACTTAGTGGTATATTGGTTTGTAGTGTATGTGCCCTGCATAAAATAAAAATAAAAAAAAAATTAATGGCACTAGCAGCTCAAAAGAGCCACCGCCTGACCTCTCTTATAGTCATGCATGTATGTGCGTTAAATGTGTTTTTACACCCATGAAAGGGACCTACAAGTTTTTGCCGATTCCGAAAGACGAATTGGGAGACTTCTTATAATGAATAATACTCTCGGAGGGTTTGTTAATACTCGCGGAGGTTGGACAAAAAAACTGGTGAAAAACTTTTATTGCCTAGGTTGGGAATCGGATACGGGACTTCGTACACAGTGGTCCTACACACTTACCTCTACACCACGGCGGCGACCACAAAAAAATGCATAAAATATTCCGAAACATTATAAATCTTGAAATCGAAATTGTGTTTTGGATTTCTTTCCACCGTTTCTGGGCGGGAGTTGATAAAAACAAGTGCGAAAGTGCAACAGTGCATATGTAAGAACTTCAGTCCGTCTGCGCCGGATTGCAAAATAATCAACCCTATCAAAAAAGGAAACTGCCATGCCTCCAAAAAGTGGGCAGGATAAAAAAACATAACTGCTTAATGCTTTATGCTAGGTGGTTGCATACATTTTGGACTAAGACTCAGCCTTATTAACTAAAAAAATTATTTTTTTTTGAAGCCACGCCCACAAAAGTGGGCGGAGGCATATACAATATGTAAAAAAAAGTTACTAAGTGCTAATATCTTCAACTTTTGTATTGAGATTTTCTTGTCAAATTTCACATATATTTATTGGAAAACATTCATTTTCTTTTTAAGTGAATATCCCTTAAAAAGTGTCAATGTAATCCCTTAAAATTGTCAATGTAAGGGCCAAACTTTTTCCGCTATTTTAGAGACAATTACAAGGCAATGTCACATACCAAAAACTAGTGCGCTGGCATCATTGTAACATAGCCAAACTTTGAAAAAAGTATTTTAATAAATTAGAGATGGTCGCTTATACAGGCCAGTATGGGGCGTGTCTGTTAGCGGATGCAACTAATTTTTAAACATGATCTGAAGGACTGAACTTCCAGCTCACTCTCCAAATTTCAGCTCTGTATAAGCTAGAGTGCAAAATATAAGGGCCAAATTTGTTTACACGGACGGACGGATCGATGGATTTTCCTGTCGGGGCCACTCATATTCCTTTAAGGTCCTAGGGATCTACGGTGATTATTTCACTGCGTTTGAAACTATACATCAAACTCAATATACCTTGGGTAGGGTGCAAAAATATAAGCAAGTGCGTAGGTAAGTGCAAGAGTTCGTAACGAGCTTCTAAATAGCGTTCATATGCTGCATGCCGAGTTTGCTCGAGTTTCAAGCAAATTCGGGATGGTGTACCCCAGGGAAGCGTCCTCGGTCCGACCCTGTTCCTGCTCTACACAAGATACATACCTCTAGATGACGAGACAGTCGTGGCCACGTTTGCGGTCGATACGGCCATCCTGGTAACAGGTGAGTCAGTCGAGTCATCACCGAGAAACCTCCAACGAGCATTGGACAGAGTCTGTGTCTGGACGAAGACTTGGCGAGTCGCTCTTAACGACAACAAGTCTACCCATGTGAATTTCACTTACAGAAGGGTTAACAGTTTACCTCTGTTTATAAATTCTGCACAAATACCTTATGCAAATGAAGCGAAATATCTAGGGATGACACTAAACGCTAAACTAAGGTGGAAACCATACGTAAAGAAGAAGCGTGACGAGGTCGAGATTAGGCTCAGGGAAATGTATTGGTTTATCTGAAGATTTTCGAAACTAAGCATATATAACAAACTGCTCTTGTGCAGGCAGGTGTTAAGGCCGTCCTGGACATACGGTATACAACTTTGGGGTTGTACCAAGCCGAGCAACATGTCCATGTTGCAGACTTTCAAAAAGAAGACACTAAGAGCAATTGTGAGTGCTCCGTGGTATATTAGGAATAGTGATATTCACAGAGATTTAGGAATAGCTACCGTGAGCGAAGAAGTACCAAACTTTGCTCGAAAGCTAAATGCTCGCCTTCATGTTAATTGCAACAATGAAACGATCCAGCAACAATGATATGAGCGAGCGAAAATTTACTACTATGAAGTGCGTTCTGGCAGTTTCATAGTGTCTCTCATAAATGGGTGGTTTTTTAGCACGTGGAAATCCGGCATAACCAATATCGGCTACTTCATACCTGTTATAGTGGGCGTATTGGTATTTTTGAAAGGTTTTGAAGTTTTAGCCTCCGTCCCTCCTAGTATGCAAAAAAAAAAAACTGCATGTTAATTATTTGTATCGGCCACGCCCCCAAAATCAATTAATTCTTATCTCGTTAAATTCATGAGAGAGCGCGAAAAGCGAAAATTATTGCAAAAAATGAATAAATAGTTTTTTTTTTCCTAAAGACGCCCCCTAGAAGCAGGTGGAGCTCAATATTTTGAGTGTAACAAATTTAGCAATTGGTTATATGATCCTTAATATTTGTAATATAAGTATACCCCATCCCATAGCATAGTAGGTATATACGGTAAGGTTCATAGTTTGTAACATATTGAAAAAGCCCCACGGGCATTAGGATCGAGACCGAATTGTATGTCGAATGTCCGTCCGTTCGTCCGTGTCCGTCCGTCCGTTGCATGTCCGTCCGTCCGTTTGTCCGTGTGTCAGCAGCTTTAAGGCCTTAATTATTGAGGTATCTGAATTTGGTATCTGTTCTTTCTAGATTCCGAAGCAGTGCAAATGTAAAATTCTTTGAAATCTTTTCACTTTACTTATTATCATGAAAAATCAAAATTGTCGTAGGAAGCTGAAATTTGGTATCCTCGCTTAATTGTATTGTGATTGAAATTATAAACTAGTGGGTAGGTTACAGTCTGCTTAAGAGAGTCGTTGGATACCCCATCCCAATTCAAACGGAGCTTGACAGGATTTAAGCTCCGTTCCTTTTATCAGTTGTAAATCTCTTTTTGTAAAAAGGAGCCCTTTTCAAAAACATCTTAGTCTTTGTCCAAGTATATATGTAATCCAAAACATTAATTTGCTTGTGTTAAGTGCATTTTTATGTCAAAATTTAGATTTATATTCAAAAGTGGGCGTGGTGAAAATTTACCCAATAAGTTGATAACATACAGAAATATGTTAACACATAATGCAAGATGACATGGTTTTTCTGGCAGACTCTGTGGAAGTAATGCAGGTGATTATAAACCGACTGGGCGCTTACTGCAAAACCTGAAATCTCTTTGTAAAGCTTTAAAAATCGAAAATGCTGATTCTCAGAAATGGTGGCGGAATGTATTGGAGAAACGAAAAAAGGAACTACGAGGGAGAAGCCATAGAAATCGTGAGTAAATACAAATAATTGAAAGCTCTGATTACTGCGAATTTGAACGACGCTAAAACTATCGGAAGCTAAACGTGTCTGGGATCACTGTTATGAAAAGTAAGACCGTAAGCTTACTCGATAGCTCGAAGCAGAAAGTATTAAGGGCAACAGCAAAATTAATTCTCTTATACGGAGCTCAAGTTTGGGGCTATCAAGCTTTTGAAGAAGTCGAAAAATTTCTACGCTTTTTTGTAAAAGAATTTTACACCTACCGAGTAACACTCTAAATTACATGCTGCGCCTGGAGACTGGGATACCACCTCTTTTTCTGGACATGTTGAAATCACACTTCGATTATGTCGTAAAGATTTTGTCAATGGATAGAGAAGGCATACCTCGATTTGTCTTGGATCAGATTCTATCAGCTAAAGTAAGCTTAGTTCGTGAGTGGGAAAAACTGCCGTCAAGATGCGGCTTAAATTTGAGTATAAGACCAGATGAGGACTACCTATCCGTAAGGACAATATTTAATACTCTCCTTAAAGAAATTTGCAAAGATGTCCTTCCAAAAGTACACAGACGACGCAAAGCAGTCAATCTACAGGACTTACTATAGCGGTCTAAATTATGATCTGCAGAATGCAACTTATTTTTTAAATTTGATCCCAACCGAGATGATTAGGACCTTATTCAAATTAAGGGGACAATTGGTTCACCCTTACATGCCTCACCGCCCGGAACTTCCAATTCTCTGCGATACATGCAATCTTTAAGTGACAGAAGACGCCTTCCATTTCCTCCCAGTATGTCCTGTACTACGAGAATTTCGTGCAAGATTTTTTGGCGCTTGTATATAACAAGCCTTGTATAGTAATATGCCATGTCCACTCGTCCATCCGTCCGTCTGTGTGTCATATGTTTTTAAGTCTTAAATTTTGAGCTACGCTGCTGAAATTTCGTGCGTACGGTCCACGTCATGCGAAGCAGTACAAGTGTAAACATTTTTTATATCCAATATCTATTTTTAATCCAAATTGAAAAATTTCGCTTAATATTTTCTGTAGAAAACGCTTAGTTCTACATTTTGTTTATATAAGACTTTTGACCACGCCCGAATTTCGAGGCAGAATTGAAAAAAAAACCTAAAATTTTCCATAAAAACGTAATTTCGCTGGCCTTGGGACTAATTCAGGAAAGCATGAAACAAAAAGAAAGCAGGTTAGGTGAACGAGACTTCACTCCAGATTTCGTTCATATAAGTTTTTAGCCACGCCCTTTTTTTGGGGTCGATTTTTCAAAAATATTGAATTTGAACCAAAAAATATTATTTTTACGTACATTCAAGCGTAACTCGGAAAAATCTTGTAATTGAAAGTTTGTAATTAGGGGCGGTTGGACCACTCCCCTTTTCGAAGTTAGCACTACTTATAAAATCTCAAAAAATTACAATGCCACAAGCATTTTAAAATGTGGGGTAGGATGGTGTATTCAACGGTCCGTTTTACGGAATGTAACTTCTGCGTACACACTGTAGCACTTACTTACTGGTTACAACAAGAAAAGAACATTTTTCTTTTAAAATCAATGTATTTCATTTATTTTGAAATAACCTCAAGTAGTTAAAGGATTTCAATGTACTATACTAATTTTGGAAATAAAATGTTGGCTCACGCTGAATTTTGAGCGCAGTATGATTCTGCCTGTGAGTAATAAATCAAGGAGTCCGGGAAAGGCGTATGTAGTTTCACGTGCTGTGTAAATAACAGACTTAAGTAATGGTGTTCACGTGTGTGCCCATTATTTATGCATTTAAAAAGTATTCTTGGCGCAACGACATGCACGTTACTAGTATAACGCTTAAGCCATTGCTTTTTCTGACAATTTCAGTAAATGATATCAATCTGAGGGCAACAGTTGTTGGAAAACTAGATAATAGCTTCATGAACAAATAGCAAAATTATGGGGTATCTATACGTATAATAGTGCGCCGCGGTACGGTAAGAAGGTACATAAATAGTTTTTTCTCTGCTCTTGGAGAAGAGCGAGGGTGAATATGAATTAAAAACTCTTTTGTAAATATTCATACTTACGACCTATTAATATGTTAGAAATATTTTAATTGTTTGTATTTTTTCCAGGCAATCGTATACGAAGGACAGGATAAAAACCCGGAAATGTGCAGGGTCTTACTTACTCATGAAGTTATGTGCAGGTAAGTTCGCATAATATTCAGTAGGTTTCTAAATCAGCTTGATGAGTAAGTCATTGGCAGTCCCAGCCCCTGTTCGAAGTTTATATGTCAAACGTAACAATACTTTCTTGCAACATTGCCGGAGCTTAAATAAAGTCCCGCTTTTTCCAGAAAAAAAAAACAAGTGGGAAAGTACAACAGCGCGTATGTAAAGATTTCAGTCCGTCTTCGAGGGATTGCAAAATACCCTACCCTATCAAAAAACAAAACTGGCATGCCTCCAAAAAGTGGGCGGGATATAAAGATATAACTGTTCAATGCTTTACGCTAGGTGGTTGCATACATTTCGGACTAAAGCTCCGCCCTTTTATTACCGACCCAGGGTATATTATTAATATTAATGCATAGTTTGTAACACAGTGAAATAATCATTGTGGACCTTCAGGACCTTTTAGAGATATTATCAAGACCGACAGGTGAATCGATTCAGCCATGTCCGTCCGTCCGTCTGTATGTGTGAAGGTCTTAGGTCTTCAAAATCAAGCTAGAGAGCTGAAACTTGGTACACGGCTTGTTATTTTGTTGCACAGACAAAGTGTGAAAATTGGCTCCATCCGTCAACGGTCACGCCCAATACTGGCTTCAATGTGAGACATTAACATTTCTTTTAAAAATGCCTTTTTGTCAAGGTGGACAAGCCGTAGGAACTTAAATTTTGGTACTGAGCAATTTGGCGCAAGACCTCAAGCAAGGCAAATATTGGACCGCCCGCAATATCGAACATGCCCACTTTTAACATGTTAGATCTTTAAAAACCCCATTTTTCGAAAGTGCACTCCAAATCGAAAAAAAATTATATGACAGATGTTAAAGATATTACTATTTGCTAAGTTTACTCCATACAAAGTTTTGAGCTCCGCCCACTTATAAGCGGCGTTTTTAGAAACAAACTGTTTTTTTCTGAAATAATTTTCGCTTTTACCGTATTTTCTCATGATTCTAACAAAATTACAATTATTGATTTTAATTTTAGGTCCATGCCCATTTTCGGGTGGCCTTTACAAATAATATATGAATTCGGGCCAAGAAACCTTTACATTTGGTAGTACGCGGTGTATAGGGTCGGGTATATAGAAGTTTGTCACAGACGAACTCTTGCACTTACTCATTTCTTACTCATTTGAAATCTGGCGTGAAGTCACATATACGTAACCTGCTAATTTTTTTGTTTCATGCTTTCCTAAATTGGGCTTAAAGCCAGTCGAAACTACGTTTTTGTAGAAAATTTTAGGTTTTTCTTCAATTTTGCCTCCAAATATGGGCGTGGCCCAAAGTCTTGTATGGACCAAACTTTGAAAATAGTAATATCTTTAATATTTGTCATAAATTTTTTTCCCATAGGACAACAGGTATATTAAGTTTGATTCATAGTTTGTAACATAAAGAAATAATCACCGTAGACCCCAACACCTTAAGGGCATATGATCGAGACCGAATTGTAAGTCGAATGAGCCATGTCCGTCCGTCCGTCCGTCTGTCAGTAGTTTTTAGGCCTTAAGTTTTGAGCTAGCAACTTGAAACTTGATATATGTTTTTTCTAGTTCCCGAAGCAGTCCAGGTGTAAAATTTTTTTAAATCCGCCACCGACACGCCTACTTTACTTGCAAGCATGAAAAATCAAATTTGTCGAGGATGCGATATCCTCTCTTAAGTTTATTGCGATTGGCATTTAAAACAAAGCCGAAAACCGCCAATAGTAGGCGTGGTCATATTTAATATGCATTCTAATAATTGGTTTTTATTTGATATATTTGCTTTAAATCCAAAAAACTTGCACTAAAAAATGTTCAGATATGTGCGCAAGCTATCAACTCAAATGAATTAATTTTGGCCACGGTCCAATTTCGGCCTTCTTAGAGGTTTTAGGCCATTATTGCTGTACACCACAATTTGAGTCCCTATGCCTTGTCAAACTTGACCAAAAGGCATTTTAAAAAAAAATTAAATAGAGTTGGTCTAACATTGAAGCCAGTAGTTGGCGTGGCCGTTGGCCTATTTAAACGATTTTCACACTTTGTCTGTACTCGCCAGGCATCCGAGCCATAGACTATTTCTTTTCAAACATTATTCTAAACAGATATCCGACTTCGTTTCCAGACCTATACCCGCCCACTACAGGCCTGTATCTGCGATCTGTATCTATAATTATAAGTATAAATATGTATAGATGGATCTGCGACCATCTATAATTATACTTATATGCCACCCCATTAAATAGGAGGTATATGAAGTTTGTCACAAAGTTTGTAACACAGTGAAATAATAATGGTAGACCCCCAACACCTTAAGGGCAAATCGAGACTGAATTCTGAATCGAATGAGCCATGTCTGTCTGTGAGTCATATGTTTTTAGGGCTTAAATTTTAAACTAGAGATCTGAAATTTTCTACATGGTCGTATATGTACATCCTTGTCATCCGAAGCAGTACAAATGTTAAAAATGTTCTAATCCGCTCACAGACACGCCCACAATCGGTTTATATGTGTAACTACCTCCAGTACTCTAAAAACTTTAAGACGTCGTAAAACGCTAAAATTTGACGCTTGTCAAGGTCTATATCACATCCCTATGTAATAGATTCTTGTATGCCTAAATACATAATCTTCCTTCTTCAAGATTCAAATTCATTTGGATGTAAGTTTACTTTTAACAAATGTGAAATTCAGATTTTGTTATTATTAATCTTTAAAATAAATAACTTAATAAACTGTGTTTGTTTTTAATATTCGTTAGCACTTCGCAAATGACGGAAATTGTTTCAAATATAGACTCATTATTTATCTATATATTAAATAAACAATTTTTTTATTTACTGTTGGTACTACCTTTAAAATTTTTCATGAAGCTTGGAAGAAGTCTGGCTTTTTTACTTAACCTTCAAATCGAGTGTTGTATGAAGTTTGCGTATTTGGTTCTCTAATTTTGTGATCTCTTATGGGACAATCTACAATTATTTATTGATTATTTCGATGCTCAAAGTAGGTAGGCTGGAGTGATGTGAAAGTATGAATCTGACTATCTGCTGTTTTTTTTGCTTACATAGATTCATCAAAAGTTTGTATTACAGGGGCATTCATAGACTTTCTTAAATGGAGAGTATTTCATAGGATAACATTTTTTTTCTCATTTCTAATCCAAAAAGAACGTGGTGCTTTATGAGGCGATACTACTACCGTCAGTTGCCATTTTTTGTTATCGAGGTATACGACATTCTGACCTTTTTCTAACAACAACTCTTTTCTTAGCCGCTTAATATTTGACATTCTTGACTGCTTATTTTTTAACAAACCCGGAACATTTGCCGGAATCTTTTGTTCGAATTTATTGCTTAGAATAGGCAGCTTCTTGGATTTCGACATAAGCATTTCCGCGGGAGACAATCCGATACCTGGGAAAAGGGTTGCTCTGTAATCTAACAAAGCAAGTTCCATATTTGATTTCCTCATCTTTCTAAACATTACTTTAACTATATATACGGCCTGCTCTGCCAATCCAGACTGTGCATATCGTGGTTCGTAGACTCGAAAATTTAAAATTAAAATTCATTTCGGTCGAAAACTTTCATAATGCATATGAGTTGCATGTTTGGTTGTCAGCAATTACCTCCCTCGGACTTCCATGCACTAAAAAAATTTTTATGAGTGCCCTAATCACACTATAAGACGCCTTGTCCCTTACTTGGACTACCTCAATCCATTTTAAGAAATAGTTCATAGCTACTAAATAGTACCGGCCCCATATTCTAATTTATCAATGCCTGTCTTGCTAAATGGTAGTTCTGGAATAGGATTAGGTATTAACACTTGAAAGGCGAGAAAATCTTCTTACTAAGAAAGACGGAGAGGGGTCATTTGACCCCATATAGTAAAAATGTAGTATTTGGTTTTGCTAGTCATGTAAAAGTATTAATCGATCAATTATCAAACATTTAAACGTAAAAAAGAATTTTATTTGTTGTTTATCAGTATTATCAGTTGTTTATTTCTTAGAACTATAATGGCAAATATAATTTCTTTTGACTGATTTCATTCTCTACATAAAGGATTTTGCAAATATCGCACATATAACTAGATTTATTATTGCAGCCAGAAATAAAATAGGGACGTTTTTTTTGTACCTAAATCTGAAGGCTGCATCGGTGTTGGTGGATATGTTGAAGTTCTAGGAACTGATGAAGTACATGTCTTCCGACTGAGAGCTAACTGAAGTATAGAGCCCCGTCTACGCACTTGCTTGTTTGTCACTCCCTGATAAAGAATCCAAGCATTTATCGCAGCGAAGTTTAATATATTATAAAATACTTGTTGCGGCCATTTTCTAAAGGCTGCCTTGACACTGAACCTTCTAACCATTTGGTCAGGAGCATCAACACCATATTTCATAGAATATAAAGGTTTCAGGTTTTTTTTCCGGGGTACTCTTATCTACTTGAACACTGTCATGTAATTATACCTATAGCAATAATACCATTTTTGTACTTTTCGCTTGACAAACTGTCAGTATTGCTTATCTTATGTTTTCAAAGCTTTTGTTTCATGTTTTTCAAAAATGGGGGAATATTTCCATAAATCAAATAACGTTTGACATCATACTGTTCGCTTCTCGAGGCTCGCATATCACGGGCACCACGAAAACGTCTTTGAATACCTCATCCCCCATTTCGTACTCGGTATTGTACATGAGATGCATAAAACATAATAAATAACATTCAGAATAATAGTAAAATGTAATTACTAAAATGTCACTACTTGAAGAATATGATTCGAGAATACGAGAATTTGCAACTTCTTCGGGACCAGGTTGTAGCTCCACATCTTCGCCCTCACCATCCTAAGATTGATCTTCCGGTAAAGATTGTAAAATTTCTAATATATTGCGATCACCAGGTGGAGAAATTATAACAGATCAAAATTAATTACGAAATACCAGTTTCTATCAATCAATTCCCTAACACAATACCTCTGGTATTTGAAAATGGAGCAAATGTGCTCAAAAACTGCTTTTCCGCTCGTATGGGCGAAGCTTATAGCATTGTGCATATTTCACTATTACTACCCCATAATAAAGTCTTCATTTGGCAAAAAGAAAAAGAAAATTGCATAAAAAATTAAACTTGAAAAAAAATGAAAGATAGGATCACCCTGTAAGGATCATCAGCAAAATGTATGCGGAATTCAATCGGTTAACAGCTATAGCTTTTCGCCCGGAAATGAAAATTAATTCGCCCTAAATCAGCATAGTCTTTCTTTTCGACACGCTCATC
The DNA here is from genome assembly GCA_947623515.1 of Neoascia interrupta. NCBI lineage: Eukaryota > Metazoa > Arthropoda > Insecta > Diptera > Syrphidae > Neoascia > Neoascia interrupta. The sequence continues at coordinate 98,380,370 of OX392462.1, forward strand.
GTTCTTTTCGTACGGAGCTGTGGTCGAAGTCGGTAGCAGAGAAAAATACAAGGTGGAGTTGACCGTCAAAATATAACTCTTTCAGAGAGAAAAAGTAATTTTTTCGGCTTAACATAGAATTATTGTGCGTAGAAATGAGCCCTCGTGTATTTATAGAACTAGAATATCAAACCAATATTATTTTAGGCTTTATAAATACGGTTGCTGCCTGTAATTTACCTATTTGCTTGACCTTTTCCTCAACGGAACCGTGACCTATACGCCAAGCCGCAGGGAAAGCAAGGCACGAAAGAAAATCCCTTTGGGAGAGACCACGCTCGATCGATCACTTGATTAATTGGTAAAACGAGCAATCGAAGGCAACGCAGCGTTAGCTCATCTTCACCCACGTTCTCTTGTTTCCACGAGCGATCTTGTCAGCGCACCTTGGCACGCGCCAAAAACAAGCATCACCCTCTCAATTATTGATCATCACATTTAGATCATCTGAATCAAATCATTCGGCGTTCACGCATTCCCGCCAGGAAAATCTAATTGAGTGGAGAAAGGTTAAGTTTGAACTCCACATTTTCAACGAGGCTTGTGCACAAACTTCGGAACAAAATTTGGTGAGTGATACAAGATAGCTACCTACATTATTATGTGCCGAAACGAGTAGTTTTCTTTTGATAATTTATAGTGTAACTAATTGATTGCGAAACCCAACCTTTGATTAAAAAGTAAAGTCATCATATCATCAAGTAATGAAATCGGGGGCAAGATATTGAAATGTAATTTTAGGGGTTGTCGTATATCTAGTGCGCGCGATAGCCAATGGAGAGTTCTCACGGGTGAAGAACTAGGGGAGGGCAGCACAAGGGACCAACTCCACCAGGCTTCCCCTTCATTTTGTCAGTTTTTCGTAGTTCTTCTCCTGAGCCCGTTTGACGATTATTTTTATGCATGAATAAAAATGTACGGTAGTCCGGCAGTAAGTGCAAGAACCCACGCCTCCCACAAGCTACAGTCGACATAACAAAGCAAGCATGCCTGCCCGCACTTCACCGCCAATACTGCCTATCTCCCAACCTACTAAATCATGCGAGGATTCCTTGGTGGATCGTAGGACTGCAAAACTTCGCCTTTTATAGGTAGGGACAACTTCCGTTATACAAGTTGACCGGTTAGGATATTATATGCGTTTACTTGTGTTGATATGGAAAAACATGCAAACGGTACTATAGAGTTTTTCGAGTAACTATCTCTCTCGCACCTCTCGCTCTAACCTTTGGCGAAATTCGTTCACTTGGTATGAAAACACTGAAATGGTTGCAAAGACTAGGCCTGTGCGCGAACGAGATAAAGAAGTTTGTTTTCACACCAAATGTGACATTATGGCGAAAAGCTGTATATGCAGATCAATCAAAAGGGAGAAAACCCACCGAAGTTGACAGCCTGTATAAAAAATTACACCTATTGGTCAAATGACTCGTGCCGTCTTTATAGGTAGAAGTTATGTTTATTTAAGTTCTTATGAAGATATCATAATGACACTTTATGCATATTGGAGCATAAACTATTTCAATAAAAGTCACAAGAAAACTTGCCATAATTAATATTATAAAGTTACAAAACGCAAAATTTCAAAACGTGTCAAATAACCCCCGCCCGTCTTTTTAGTAAATACTTTTTATTTTTTGACCTATTACTTTCGCAAATTTGACATTTTGAGATGTAAGACTCTACTCTCTGTATAGTTCTAACTTATACTTATTAAGCCGTTTAATTGTCTGCAATAGACTTTCCTCAGTTACTTGTGTTTAAATACTTTGACAACAAGAAAATAAGACTCTATATCTTTTTTCATGTTTGGCCAATAAATTATTTGTCTTGCTCTATTTCTAGTTTTTGTTATACCCATATGTGACTCATGCAACTATTGAAGTATTTGACTAGTTAAAGCCTTAGGCACAAAAGCCTTGTCTTCAAAAAACATCAAATTGTCTGCCTCATAGATTTTGTTTTCATATTCCCAAAAAAGTTTCAATTTATCGTCTAGTCGATCTTTAGATTTGGGCCACCCTTCACTGCATATTTTTGTAAGCGCCATTAGTATTTCGTCCTTCTGAGTCTCCTCCTGAAATTGAATCTTTTTTAAATCACACAAATTTAAAGAGTTGGCCTAATCTTTAAGTGGTGCTTCTGTATCAACAGTCAAGTCAGGAACTGCATGTCTTTTTAATAAATCTGCGACATGAAGGAACATATTCCTGGAACATGTTTTACATCCAGTTTATATTTTACAAGCTTTAACTTCTTGAGTGCCCTGTAAGGTCGGGTTTAAGAATAGCCTTGAGGCAAGGTATGCCTATCGTAAGAGCCGACTAAAATCCACTGGAGGAAGTAATCTTCAGGTATAAGTGATGCTGTTCACCCTTGGCAGTAAAGTTATAACTGAGAAAGATGAACTCGAAGGTTTAAAAAAAATCCAGCAGCGTCTGATACACATTACATATACATAGCCGCCCAGAGGGACGGCTGAACTTCAAATAACAGAAATCCAGAAGCGTCTGTCTCGGGTCGACCGGTTTCCTGGTCGGCGTCTTTTCTACGGGCTAGGATCGGCCTAATTTAAACCCTGCAGCTAGGTTTAAAATGCACCCCACCCCCCTCCCCTCCTAACCATAAAAAGAAAACGAAAACAGCCTCGGAGATTTGCTGATCCTGGTAATCCAGGGCACCCTTTGGAGCTAGGCCTGAGGGTTGTCAGCATGGGAGCGCTTGGTGGTCGGAAGGTCCCGCTCGGCATCCCACCGGTCTTAACCCGAAGATGTTACGAGCAGCCCGTCAATGGTGCCACTATTCATTACGGGGGGCGGAGGGGGACAGCACCAAGTCAATATGAAGGCTTAGGTGGAAACTCTACAAATCGACAACGGCACCAACTAAAAATTGGCACGTGGAATGTCTCGTCGCTAACGAGGAAGGAACTTGAGCTGGTTGAGGAGGCCAAAAAGTATCAGCTCAATGCAACTTGCATCTCTTCAACTAAGTGGAAGGCTTCTGGAACCCAAGACTTCGATGATGGGTGGAAGCTCTTCTGGTCTGGCGCCCCAAATCACATGACTGCACAGGTGGGTGTGGGGATACTCACAAGCCCCCGGTTGTCAGCAAATGTATTCGATGTCATTCCGTTAGGGAGAAGGATTCTGGTCTAAAAGCTTAAGCTTGAACGATCGACTCTTTCTCTGGTTCAGGTTTATACACCAAATAAAGCGTCAGAGTATGAGTCATTTTTGAACGAATTCGATGCTGCCCTGGACAGAGTGGCAGAAATGGACTTCTTTCTCCTGATGGGTGACTTCAATGCACATGTGGGTACGGGCGACAGTACTTGGAGGAGTGCGATCGGGAGGCACGGGTGCGATCGGGAAGCACGGCTTGTCAGACAAGCCATATGCACAGCAAAAATCCAACAACTTCCCTCCGTTCCTGTTTTGATCCGGGTCACCGTGCCTCCCGATCGCACTCCTCCAAGTACTGTCGCCCGTACCCACATGTGCATTGAACACCTTTTTCCCACACAAAGACATTCACAAATACACATGGTATAAGCACAGTTTAAATCAGATGTCACTGATTGATTTCTTTGTTGTACCATCGTGTGTTCAAAGAATGATTTGTGATGTTCGAGTTTCTAGGGGAGCTGAGTTGTCAACTGATCACCACTTAGAGCTGTGTAAATTGTTTTTCTGTGACAGTATTCCTTTGCAACATAGGCGAAAACCAAGACTGGTGACGGCATGCGGTGGGAAAGGTTACGGGATGCTGACTCTGTTTTCAGAGAGCGCTTTGCACAGCATGTTTCGGAGAAGTTTGAACAAATTGCAACTGACCTTTTGAATGTGGAGGAGGAATGGCAGCTGTTTTTATCGGCAGTCATTGCCTCTGCATGTGGGGTGCCGTGGCGTAGTGGTTAGTGTGTGTGCTTACTACGCCGGAGGCCTGGGTTCGAATCCTGCCATCGTCCCCTGAAAAAAAAGGCTTGTTCTTTTTCACGGTCCCCACCTCCGCGAGGGTTTGACAAGCCCTTCGAGAGTATCATTTGTCTTGAAAAACTTCTCAAAGTGCCGTTCGGATTCGGCAAAAAATTGTAGGTCCCTTTGTATGTAAAAAGAAATTAAAACACCAGCATACATTGTTGAGAAGTTGGCCCTGGTTCACCTCGAGCTGTTGCGCCACTCTAATTATTATAAAATTTAAATTACATTGCCTCTGCATGAAATGTTTGTGGAGTGAAGCGGCTTGGGATAGCGGCTGGTGGTGAGAAAAGAACCGCTTGGTTTAAAACGCCTGGAATTCAAGAAGCCATCAGAGTTCAAGAAGCCATCAGAGAGAGCCTACGTTGCGTGGATCCAATAAGAAAACTCAACTTCTCGAGCCCGGTGCAATGAGACGCGAAGGACTTCCAAACTGGCAGTCAGAACAGCCAAGGAACAGTCATGGAAAAAGTTCGGCGAGAAGTTGGAGCACGATTACAGATCTGCTAACAAGATATTTTGGCAGACCATTCGCCGGCTCAGAGGAAGGAAGTTGAATATTATTCAAGGTGTTACATCCAAGGACGGTACTATTCTCTCAAATGAGAGCGATGTCTTGCGCAAATGAGAAAGCACTTTTCTTAGTTGCTCAACCCCCAACAGGACTGAAGATGGCATTCCCACTGCTAACGAGATAAGGGCGGAGAATTGTCCCACAGTAGACGAAGTCACTAAAGCGATTAAATCGCTAAAAGTTGGCAAGTCTGCTGGACTTGATGAAATCCGGCCAGAAATGCTCAAGGCAATGGGTGAAGGGGGAGTTAAATGGCTAACACGTATCATTAAGGTGGCCTGAGATAGCGGGAAGGCACTAAGCGATTGGCAAACAGGAGTTATAGTGCCCATTTTCAAAAAAGGGAACAGGAGAGATTGCACCAACTATGGGGGTATATCTCTCTTGAGTCTTCCGGGAAAAGTATTCGCAAAGGTGTTGTAGGCGCGTTTCAGAGCTGTAATCGAGCATTTGATACGGGAAGAACAGTGCGGCTTTCGGCCTGGCAGAAGCGCAACCAACCAGCTTTTTTCTATGAAGGTTATTTTTGAGAAGGCCTGGGATATGCCAAACCGGTCTATGCTTGTTTTGTAGATCTGGAAAAAGCATATGACCGAGTCCCTCGGGATACATTGTGGAGAGTTTTGCAGGACTATGCGCTGAGTGGGCCTCTTCTGAGAGCCATCCAGTCTTTGTATGGAAACTGCAAGAGCACTGGATAAGTTTGCAACCTTCTGCGGTGATGCTGGGATGAAAGTAAACGTGAACAAATCGGAAGTGAAGGTTGTTTCCCGAACTCCTGTGCAGTGTACCCTGCACATGAATGGAGTTCTATTAAAACAGCTGGAGAAGTTTAAGTATTTCGGGGTCTTTTTCTGACAGACTTAGTCTGACAGACTTCCTAGATAGGTCATGCTAGCCGAGATGCGAGTGCGTCGCCCCCCTGGTAGGCCAAGAAACAAGTGGTGGGATCAGCTTAAGAACCTCTCTGAGTCCCGCCTGGGGATTGCGCCGGGGTTTCTTGAGTTGGTGGCGGAGGATCGAGAACGATGGAAAGACCATTTAGCCACCCTCGGTCCGCGGCCCTTTTAGAGGATAAGCGGCATCCGAATATGATGATGATGATGATAGTGAAGCTTTAACTTCATTCTTTGCAACCTATTGGAGTGAATTTGGTTTATATGTTTATTAATGATCGAAACTAGAGGTTTGTGGTCGCTGTGAATAATAACCTCACGTCCGTAAATATATCGGTTAAATTGCATGCATAAACGACAGCTAACAGCTCCTTTTCGATCTAAGCGTAGCGAGTTTCTGTTTCTTTAAGGCTCTTAAAAGCATATGCTACAGGCGTTCTGCATCAAACAACACCCAAGACCTTTTTGTGAAGTGTCCGTTGGATCAAATATTTGTAGGATGCTTTTCCAAAACTGTTTTATTTTTTTTCTAGTACCCCTGAATGATTATCTGTCCACATGAACTCTACGTTTTTGACCAATAGTTGGCGAAATGGAGCATTAAGTTCAGCAAAATAAGGAATGAAAGACCGCAAATAATTTAGTGTACCTATTAGCTTTTCTAAACCTTTTTTATCTTGTGGGTCTTCAATAGTGTCACTTGTGAATATGTGTCCTAAATACTTTACTTTATCCATGCGTTATTGGAGCTTATTCTTGTTGAACTTAGCATTAATAGCACGTGCTCTATCGACAAGTCTTGGAACATTCATATCATGCTCCTATTATCTTTCCACCTTCCTGCTGAAAAGCTTGGAGAGACTGGTTGAGCTGCACGTACGCAAGGTTGCTCTTCGATTACATCCTCTTTCTGAGATGCAACACGCTTATCAGCGCAGAAAATCCTGCGAAACTGCGCTTCGAAACCTTGTTGGTAGGATTGAATGTGCTCTTGACCAGAAGAAGTACGTGCTGGGCGTTTTCGTCGTTATTAAGGGTGCTTTTGATAACGCGACGTTTGATCGCATGTGCAACTCAGCCAGACAACACGGTGTAGATGAATCATTAGTTCAATGGATTAAGGCAATGCTAATGCACAGGACGTTGATAACCGAGGCACATTGTGGCAAGTGCGTCATAACTGGGGTAAACAGGGGCTGTCCGCAAGGTGGCGTTCTGTCTCCCCTTTGATCTCAACCTTCCTGAAACCTATACACAAGCCTACGCGGATGATGTCGCCGTTCTTTCTGTCGGCTCAAACCTAGGGACTGTGTGCTTCAGGCGCAGAGATCCCTAGACTTGATCGATGATTGGTGCACTAGGAATGGGCTTTCAGTGAATCCTCTTAAAACTACGGTTGTTGTCTTAACGAGAAGGATAAATGTCACTGGTTTGACTCAACTCGTGCTTAAAGGTGTCATTATCCCGATATCCGATGAATTCAAATATTTGGGAGTAATCCTTGATAGAAAACTTCTTTGGTACAAGCATGTTAAATCCAAAACCGAAAAACACTGTCTACTTTCTGGCAGTGTAGAGGGGCTTTTGGCAAGACCTTGGGCCTATCTCCGAAAAGGGTCCCCTGGATCTATACGGCCATGGTAAGACCACTCCTCTCATATGCATCGGTTGTGTGGTGGAACAGGCTTTTGCGGAAACGTGTTACTGCCTCTTTTGCCAAATTCCAAAGAACGGGTTGTCTTGGTTGCACAGGGGCATTCCCTAGTACTCCGGGCTCTGCTCTAGAGGCTCTGATGAACCTCAACCCCCTTGATACATTTATCATGAGGTGTACGCTGAAAACCATCTTTCGTTTAAAGAAAAGTGGTTTTTGGTACCACACACATTGAAGTTTTCGACCTTTGTCTTACGGACATGCCGTCTGACGCAATGACCTCACAAATCCTTTTGCAACAAAACTACCAAGTCAAATTTCCTTAGGTAGTGGAATGGCTTCGGCCAGACTCTGAGCCAGGGAAAGAATGCCATCGTATTTTCAGGGATGGCTCCAAACCGGACAGGGGTCTATTGCTGGACTCTTTGTGGAAAGCGAGAACATAAGACTCCACAACCCCTAAGGTAAATATGCGTCTCTCTTCCAAGCGGAGATTTTCGCTATCCTAAAGGCTATGCGCTATATTGCAGTGAATCTTGTTTGGGTTCCAGGTCACACTGGTATCCAGGGAAATGAGATCTCTGATGAGTTTGCCAGACTAGGCTCAGAAGAGGTTTTCTCGGGACCCGAACCTGCTTTAGGCCTGTCTGTATCTGTTGTCACGTCTGCCATTGATACTTGGGTTTCTCGTGAGCACAGGGCTCGTTGGCGCGACTGCGATGGGTGCAGACAGACTAAACGACTTTGCCCGGATATCTGCGGGGGGTCAGCGTCTTTTCTTCTATCTCTCAGGAGAATCGATTGCAGAGTTCTTGTAGGCATCCTTACGGGCCACCAATTGGTTTGGCGGTACTAGAGTTCAATACATTCTACTTCTAGCCTCGTGTCTTTGTATTTAGTAGGCAGTACAATAGATTAGTTTGGATTTTAAACTCCCATAAACTTCTAATCTAGCAGCTGATGCTTTTATATACATTATTCTTCCTAACATCTTAACTATGTCCAGTGTTATGATGTTCACCTCAGCCCCACTATCCAGTTTCAAAATTATGGACAGGTTATTTATCTTTAAAGTTTCATGCCAGCTTTTCCTAGAGTTTGATCCAAAATGCAATTCGTTTGCATACACCACCCATTCACCTGACTCACTTGAATTACAATCATGATTTACTTCATTAATTCTTTTAGTATAATCGTTGCGACTTTTTCTACATAGGTACCGATGCAAAGTGATTGAAATTACTGCATGCTAAACACCTTTTACATGCCGGACATCTTCCTTGCACATGCTTCCGATTCCGCTTGTCACACTGATTCAGTTTTATATAATTTTTTTTTTTACACATACCACATCTACCTCGTGTCTTATTATCTACCCCCTGGTTGCCCCCAGAAAAAGCAGCTACCGACACCCCACTAGATCCAGCGACTGATCCCCGTTCATCTTCCATCCGCTTGGCTTTCATTTCCGCTTCCTCAGCAATTCTGCAAACCTCCTTCGCCCTCGCCAACGTCAAATTATCTATCTTAAGCAGATGAAGTCTGACTGTATGATCTATTATACTGATCACGATTCGTCTCTTATCATTGACTCCTTTTGTGTTTCAAACGCATAGCTTTTAGCCAATTTTGTGATATCCGAGAAAAATTGCTCTTTTGGCTCTCCCTCCCGTTGGTAACGGGAGAAGAATAAATAACGCTCATATATTATGTCAGACCGAGGAACGCAATATGTATTAAAAGCTGCAATGACGTAAATGGTTTTTTTCTTTTGTTCCACGTTTAAAGGCAGCGTATTGAATACCTCTATAGCATTATCATCCGCAAAGAAAGAAATCGTGCAACTTGGATTTCCTCCAATTCACTTTTTGTCTTAGATGCCGCTGCATAAATATCCCACATGGTCTTGAATTTGCGCCAATTTTCTTTAACGTTGCCATCCAATATAAGGGAGCAAGGCTTTTTAAAATGATCACTACTTTCACTCATTTCGGCTGTGTTTCTGTCTGTTATTGTCCTTTTTTATAATATTTGTATGTATTTAAAGTTATCTCTGCACTTTCGTATATATTCACCAAAACTATCCTTTTCAATATGTTTATTCGAGCGTATATTCTTTCTATAACTGCGACATGTTGTATTTTAGTTAATTTTGTCTTATTACTTTTATGCCCGGTTTCCCAATTCAAGATTTTTTTTTTTTTTATAATTTACTTGCGAATTAAGGGATTGGCTACCCTTTTAATGTTACACAACTCAGGAGCTTAAAGGATTAGAAAAAGAGGAAAAGGAGGAGAGGTACCGATGCACTCTTGTTTTGAGCAGTTGCGGGTTGTAACGTGACGGAAAGACTGAACGTGGGAGAACATTCCACATTCGCGTTGAGCGGCTTATGAAGGAACTTCTAAACTTGACTGTACGTCCGAAAGTGGGCTCGAGGGTAAACTGATGTGCATTCGAACTTTGGCGAGTATCACGGTTGAAAGTCTTAAGGGGCGGAATGCAATTGGCTATTTCGATGGAACACTGTTTGTGGAAAAAGCGATAGAACAGTGAAAGGCAAGAGATATCACAAGAGACAAGATTAAACTCCGCTTAGCGACATTTAAAGTTTAAACTGGCGTTCAAAACAAAAAAGTGTTTTTCAGTGCTAGTTTAAAGGTAAAGGAGAGTTTATATGGCAGTTTAACTTAAACGCCCGCCGTTGATGGTTAAAACTGCCGCTTAACGTTTAAACCGACGTTTGAAACGACGTTTGATGAAAACGTGAATGAAGTTTTGTTCAAAAATACTGTGAACGTCGCAAGTATCACGTTGCGTTGAGAATTTCAAATTAAATTTGCGAAGAATGTCACATTTGTCTAAACTTTGGATGCAAATATCTCCGTCTTAAGAACACCGTACAATGCTTAATATTTTCCTTCTTTTCACGGATTCTTTAAACCAATTTGAAAAATATATATATGACAACTGATGTTTAAAGTGGCCTACAAAACTAAGGAAAAACAATAACCGAAAGTTTAGCTAAACGCTCTATCAATCTCTACTGAGAAACAGCAACGGTTTAAGCACTGAATTTAAACTTTCGTGAAAGCTTAACTAATCTTAAGTTTAAACGTTCACAGTGAAACCGGGAACTAGTGTTTCTTTATTAGTGCTGTACAACGACTGACTGACTTTAATACAGGAGTAACTGGAGAGGCAGCTTTTTATCAACCAATCCCTATGTAACAGATTCTTATAAGCCTATATACATTAATCTCCTAATGATTGTTAAAAATAAAAAAATAAAAACTAAATCGATTGACCTCTTCTAGAGCGCATAGCATCGAATTTAAGGTCAAATTTTTAAATGCACTTTATTTGTTATAACCTACAATGACACTGGGAATTCCCAGGGTCGCTTGTAGGTGACAGAAGTTTGTGTTTTCTTTTTAAATATTAAAATGGAATGTTTCTAAATTTAAAACGTGACTTGAATGATTTTTATACCCGACCCAGGGTATATTAAGTTTGATGTATAGTTTTTAACGCAGTGAAATAATAACCGTAGACCCGTGAGACCTTTTAGAGATATGAATTGGACCGACAGGAGAATCGATTAAGCCATGTCCGTCCGTCCGTCCGTATGTAAACAACTTTTAGGCCTTAAATTTTAAGGCAGAGAGCTGAAATTTTTTGGGTTGGTTGAAAGTCCAGTCCTTCAGATTAAGTTTGAAAATAAGCTGAATCCGCCCACAGACACGCCCACTACAGGCCTGTATGTGCGACCGTCTCTAATTTAAAAAAATACATTTTGCAAATTTTAGCTATGTTACAATGGCGCTAGCGCATTCATTTTTGGTACGTAACATTGCCTTATAATTATCTTTAAGGTAGCCAGAAAACTTTAGCTTTTTCATTGACCACGCCTACTTTTAAAGGCATTTTAGCTTAAAATGACTGTTTTTCAATAAATATGTATGAAATTTGACAAGAAATAATATGACAAAAGCTGTAGATATTACCATTTTCTAACTTTTATGAACATATTGTATGTGCCACCGCCCACTTATGTGGACGTGGTGTTAAAAAAAGTGATTTTTTTAGTTAAAAAGGCGTAGTTTTAGGCCGAAATGTATGCAACCACCTAATATAACGTATTCAACAGTTATATTTTTATATCCCGCCCACTTTTTGGAGGCGTGGTAGTTTTCTTTTTGGTACGGTCTGGTATTTTGAAGCATACCCACTGTTGCACTTTCCCACTTGTTTATCTATGAAATTTTTTTTAGTGGAGCTGATAATAAGTCTTCTATCGAAAAAATCGATTGTTCAGGGCGGTTTTTAATTCTGTTCTAAGCACTAGGGTCTTGCATTGGTGTGATGGTGATAAGAATGCCAAAAGGTAGGTACAATGATGTGATTTTCATCTATTGTAATCCATTGCTCGAATATCAAGTTACTAATATCAGTATGATTTGCCAAAAAAGCAAATTTATTTGTGGACCAAACTGCTATCAAAACATTTAGTGTCACCCATAGGCATAGGGCGTAATTTTAACTTTTTTAGTTTTTTCCGATCTTGCACCAACGACATGCGTTGCATAGTTTTGAGGCGAGATGAAGGTTGTTAGTCTGTTAACGGATCGGTAATGACGATCTAATTTAAATTTGGCTGAAGTATTTTCATACTTCAGCATTTACAACGCAAGTTTACTGCATTTAAAAAGTTTCAGTATTGCCGTTTCCAACCTTAAGTTTAAAAACCTATTTAAGTATAAGGAACAGAAAACAACATGTTTTACCGTTTTCTCAGATATCCATGTCGACAGAATATAAGAAAAGTGGCCAATGGAACGCAGCTGGTTGTAGAACTGAAAAAAAGACCAACGGTAACTGAAACCAGTGAATAAGTGCTACAGTGTGTACGTAGAAGGCACAGTCCGTAAAACGGACCGTTGAATGCCCCGTCCTATCCCATATTGTAAAAGGCTGATGTTATTGTTTCGAAATTTCGAAAAGGGGCGTGGTCAACTCCCTTAATACAAACTATCAATATTAACAGAAATTTCCAGTTACGCTTAAATCTACTATTGCTTTTTTTTCTCATGCTTTCCTATATTAGGCTTAGGCTAGGACAGAATATAAGAAAAGTGGCCAATGGAACGCAACTGGTTGTAGAACTGAAAAAAAGACCAACGGTAACTGAAATCAGTGAATAAGTGCTACAGTGTGTACGTAGAAGGCACAGTCCGTAAAACGGACCGTTGAATGCCCCGTCCTATCCCATATTGTAAAAGGCTGATGTTATTGTTTCGAAATTTCGAAAAGGGGCGTGGTCAACTCCCTTAATACAAACTATCAATATTAACAGAAACTTCCAGTTACGCTTAAATCTACTATTGCTTTTTTTCCCTCATGCTTTCCTATATTAGGCTTAAGGCAAGTCGAATTTACGTTTTTTGGAAAATTTTAGGTTTTTCTGCAATTTTGCCTGCCCCCAAATGTGGCCATGGCCCTAAGTTTTGTATAAACAAAAGGAAGAACTTAGTGTTTTCTGCATGAAAAACAAAGCTAGCATGAAACGTGGCGTGGTTTTCCTTTCGACGGGAAAGCCAACGTATTGGCCAACCGACAGAAACAAAGTACCTGACCTTTGACTTCTTTATCGCAAAAGGGGTTCCCCGCCACCTCACAAATGTAGAAGAAGGCTATGATCTCTGTTCGGATCACTCGGCAGTCGTTTTGAAAATCGGCGGAAGTCTAGCAAGAAATGAGAGAGCGCCTAGGCTAACGAATAACAACACCGACTGAGATGGCTTTAGCAAATACTGTAAAGAAAATGTATCTCTACATGTACCACTTACAACCCCTTTAGAAATAGAAGACGAAGTCGATAAACTCGTTAGAACTATTCAAGACGCTGCTTGGAACAATACTTCTTTCCGGAAGACTGGAGTAAGGAAAAGCGGATCAATTTACCCGCGCGAAATTGAAGAGCTCATACGCGAAAAGAGAAAGGCTCGAAAGAGGTGGCATTTGTCTCATACTCCTCCTGATAAAACCATTCTGAATGGGCTATCTAACAAATTAAAGCACTAACTTCAAGATTTTAAAAGTCGCGAGACTACCAACTACCTCGAAAACTTGACTGCCGATAGAGGGTCAAACTATTCACTTTGGAAAGCCGTGAAGTCCATTAAAAAGCCCATAGTACACTCGGCGCCAATAAGAAAAGATAACGGTGAATGGGTAAAAGGCGACAAAGAGAAAGCAGATGTATTTGCAGAACATCTAGAAGAAACATTCAAACCGTTTGACGGGGAGCCGTTGGTTGACGATCTCTATCGCAATGCGGAACTAGACAATTATCGAATGAAAACCGTGACACTGTCTGAACTTCGTCAAACAATCTGAAATTTGAAGAATAACAAAGCTCCAGGCTATGACCTAATTACTGGGGAAATTTTGAAGGAGCTACCGAAAAGAGCGTTAGTCAAGCTTCTCTACATCATAAACGCATCAATGAGAATTTCATACGTTCCACGGCAATGGAAAGTCGCAGAGGTAATAATGGTTCCGAAACCAGGGAAATGCCCGAACGACAAAAAATCATATAGACCGATTTCGCTTCTGCCGATTATATCTAAAGTCTTCGAGAAACTTGTGCTCAAACGACTGCAACCAATAATTGAAGAAAGACGATTGATTCCGGATCACCAATTCGGCTTTAGGGTCAAACATTCAACAATTGACCAGGTCAGTCAAAGCCTTAAGAGCGAAAATGATATGTTCTACCGCTTTTATTGACGTATCCCAAGCTTTTGGTAAAGTTTGGCACGAAGGCCTAAAATATAAGCTACGGAAAGTTTTGCCGGAAAAAGTATGAATTCTTAGAGTCTTATCTTGACAACAGACTATTTATAGTGAGATACGGGAGCAAATACTCAGAATTCAAAGAAATACAAGCCGGCGTTCCACAAGGTAGCGTCCTCGGTCCAACACTGTTTTTACATTTAACAAGAGATGTACCTCAAGTAGAGACAACGACTATAGCCACGTTCGCTGACGACACGGCTATCCTCGCTACGGATAAGACAGTCGAACTATCAACGGGAAAACTCCAACGCGCTTTGAATAAAATATGCGAATGGACAAAGGCCTGGCGAATCCTCCTAAATGAGACAAAATCAACGCATGTAAATTTTACTTACAAGAGGGTAATCAACTTACCTCTATTTATAAACTCGGTACAAATTTCGTGCGCAAACCAGGCGAAATATTTAGGCATGACCCTAGACGCAAAACTTAAGTGGAAGCCACACGTTAAAAGGAAACGCGATGAACTTGAAATCAAGCTACGAGAACTGAATTGCCTTATCGGACGTTATTCGAAACGAGCGTATATAACAAACTGCTATTGTATAAGCAAGTGCTTAAACCATCTTGGACGTACGGTATACAACTTTGGGGTTGTACCAAACCAAGCAACATATCTATTTTAGAAACTTTTCAGAATAAGACACTAAGAGCAATCGTAAATGCTCCATGGTATATAAGAAATAGCGATTTACATCGAGATCTAGGCATCGCAACCGTGACCGACGAAGTAAGAAACTTTGCTCGCAAACTTCACACTCGCCTTCACGGCCATTGCAACCACGAAATAATCCGAACTCTGGACCAGACAAATCTTGCACGCCGACTACAACGAACAAGACCGTAGGATCTAGCGTCGTAAGAGGAAACCGCACATAATGACGGTATTGCAGGTGCTTTCGTTGGAAGGTAGCCTGCCAAACGCGATTACTATACAGAAGCATGAACTACTTGTTAAGGAAACTTAGTCGTAGTCTTACAAAGATTGGGAGGTTTTTTAGTGAGTAAGAATCTCACACTACTATGAGCACGCGCGTTCGATTCTCATAGTGCCTATGAAGGTTTTTACCTACCCACGGAAAAAAAAAAAAAAAAAAAAAAATTTATCTTATTCTACCGCATAAGGATTGAGCTCCTCGACCAACGGTTCCCCGTCAAACAGTTTGAATGTTTCTTCTAGGTAATCTGCAAATAAACCCGCTTTTTCTTTGTCTTCTCTTGCCCATTCGCCGTTGGCTTTTCTTAATGGCGCAGAGTGTGCTATAGGCTTCTTAACGGACTTGACTGCTTTCCAAACAGAGTAGTTCGAACCTTTTTCGGCAGTCAAACTTTCGAGGTAAGCAGTAGTCTCGCGACTTTTAAAATCTTGAAGTTTGTGCTTCAGTTTGTTAGAAAGGTGGTTCAAGATGGTCTTATCCGGCGGTGCTCGCGAAGTTGCCATCTCTTGCGCACTCTCCTCTTTTCGCATATTAGCTCTTCTATTTCTCGCGGATATATTGTTCCGCTTCCACGCAGCGCTCTGAATAACTCTCACGAGTTTATCTAATTCGTCTTCTATTTCAAGTGGCGTTTTGAGCGGTACATTTAAAGCTATGTTTTCTTTGCAGTATTTTCTGAAGCCGTCCCAGTCGGTGTTGTTGTTAGTTAATCTAGGCGCTCTATTCTTTTTCGCTAGGCTTCCGCCGATTTTCAAAAGAATCGGTTGGCCAATATTTCTGTCGGTTGGCCAATATGTTGGCTTTCCCGTTGATAAGAAGATTACGCCGCGTTTTGTACTTGCTTTAAAGAGGGCTCTGCCTCTTGTTGAATTGCACCGTGAGGCCCAAAAAGTATTTTTCGCGTTAAAGTCCCCGCCGATGATAAAGTTTGACCCAAGTGAATCAAAGAGCAGAGCAAGATCTTCATCTGCCAGCCGATACTGCGGAGGAAAATAGCTCGTCGCGATGTTGTAATTTATGTGACTTAATTTTACTGAGACTGAGGTTATTTGCATAGAGTCAAGTTCTATTTCTTCGTTTTTGGAGTGCTTAATGCAGTCTTTAATGTAGAGAGAGGATCCACCTCTCAAATTTTCTGAAGGATGATGCGCGTGATAGTCAATGTAACCTTTTATTTTGCGTGCTGAACCCTTTTTAAAGTGGGTTTCCGAAATCAGGCATATGTCTACATTATTCCTTCGTAGGAATACTTTTAGTTCGTCAATTTTTTGCAAAAGGCCGTTTGCATTCCATGTAATTATTTTGATTGCCTTTCCCATATTCATGATTTTTTATTAAATGCTTTTCGAGGTTTAAGCTCGAGCTCGCTCAATTTGTTGAATATTACTTGATTAATTTTCGCCTGTTGCTCAAACTTTTCTAAAGAGAGACCGAATCTGATGCGGCCGATTGTGGCTTACTTTCACGTGACGCGACTTGAGCGTACGATCTTGGACCAACAAGTGTGGATTCTCCCTTTTGACTCCGGTCGGAACTAGGACCAGCGACGTTATCTTGCGCATTTTGAATTTTGCCTCTAATCAAACCCTTACCCCTTGTCGACTTAGGGGTTTTTGGCTTATCTACTTTAGGAGGTTTTAGGCTTGGGCCCTTATTTTCACTATTTTTCTTCGGAGCTTCATGTCGTTTTTGCAACTCAATGGCAATTTCGCAACCTCAGTAGCTCGCTGGGTGACTTCCAATCTGTCGAGAGATGTTCGCCGGCGCATTTTACGCATCGCGGCTTTTTCTGGCAGTACGCTTGCGTGTGTCGGAAACCTTTGCATCGCTTACATTGGGGAAGTAGCCTGTTGCCCTTCCGCTTGGGCTCGATTTTTACTTTGATGTTAAGGATTGATTTAATTTTGTAGATTTCGTTAATATTTTCAGTTCTATCAAAAGAAAGCATAAAAATTTGCAGGCCGCGTCGGACAACAGCGGAATCTTTGCCTTCGTCCGTACGTTGCTTCTCTTTCTTTATTATGTTCACAGCGTCAAGAATTTTAAAGCCTTGGGCTTGAACGTCTTGTATTATTTCGTCCTTGGTACGCCTAATTTAAGGGGGCTTTTTTGGGAAAAAAAACTGTTATTTTAAGTATTATTATTCGCTTTTAATTCGCTCTAAATCGAAATTAGAGTTAATTGATATTAATTTTCAGACTACGCCCTTTTTTGGCAGCGTGGCCCAATACAAATATTTGACATTTAGTATATAAAACTGACTGAAAATTCAATTTGGTGTTAACGGGTAAAGAGGGGTCGGGTATTTAGAAGTTCGTTACGAACTTTTGCACTTGCTCACTTGTTTTAATCATATTTTTTATACCCTATCCCATAGGATAGGAGGTATATTAAGTTTGTCACATAGTTTGTAACACGGTAAAATAATAATGGTAGACCCCCAAGACCTTAAGGGCATATGATCGAGACCGAATTCTGAATCGAATGAGCCATGTCCGTCCGTCCGTACGTCCGTCCGTCCGTCTGTATGTCACATGTTTTTAGGCCTTAAATTTTGAGCTAGGGTGCTGAAACTTCGTAGGTCAGCGGCACGTCATGCGAAGCAGTACAAGTGTGAAAATTTTTGAAATCCGCCAAAGACACGCCCACAATCGATCTAAATATGCAACTACCACCAGCTTTTCAAAACTGTAAGACGTTCTAAGAGGCTGAAATTTGACATTTAGCATCTCTTAGTGAATATAAGACACAAAAAAGACAAATTTGATTGGTAAACCTCCTCTAGTGGGCGTGGCATCTATTTTAAAGGTAAATTTTCAAATGCAGTTTACTCAGTATTTTTGCTCGGAATTGAAAAAAAATTGCTTATTATTTTTTATAGAAAACGATTAGTTCATATTTCAATTCAATTTTGTTCATACAAGACTTTGGGCCCCGCCCACATTTGGAGGCAGAACTAAAGAAAAACCTAAAATTTTCCAGAAAAACTTAATTTCGATAGCCCTTGAGCCTAATTTAGGAAAGCATGAAACAAAAAAGTAGCAGGTTAGGTAATCAATACTTCCGTCCAGATTTTGTTGATATAAAGTTTTTAGCCACGCCCCCTTTTAGGGGTCGATTTTTCAAAAATATTGAATTTGAACCCAAAAATTGCATTTTTACGTACAATTAGGTGTAACTTGGAAACATCTGTGGAAATGTCTTATAATTAATAGTTTGTAATTAGGAGCGGTTGGACCACGCCCCTTTTCGAAGTTTGCATTACTTATAATATGTCAAAAAATAACTATGCCAGCAGCATTTTACAATGTGGGAAAGGATGGGGTATTCAACGGTCCGTTTTACGGACTGTAACTTTTGCGTACACACTGTAGCACTTACTCACTGGTTATCAGATGTGGTGCACACGTGTTGATTGCAGTTTTACATAAAAAATTAGTTTTTTACCTAAAAACGCCCCCAAGGATGGGCGTGTCAAAAATTTATTCAATTGATTTAATAGCTTACGCAGATATCTGAACATTTGGTGGTGCAAGTTTTTTGGATTTAACAAAAAACAGGTCATACTTAATATGCCTTGTTTATTACAAGGACGGACGAACGGACATGGATTATTCGATTCGGGAATCGGTCTCGTTTATATGCCCTTAAGGTCTTGGGAGTGTATCATTATTATTTCACCGTGTTACAAACTATGTGACAAACATTATATACCGCCTGTTTTTAGGAAGGGTAGGGTATTATGCAATCGCAGATGGAGTGAAGCTTTTACTTATACACTGTTCCACTTTCACGCGTGTTTTGTAAAAAAAATGAATTTATAATGTATCTATTTTACTAAGTTTTTACGTGAATATTTTTTGATATTTATTATAATTAAGAACTAAGAAATATAATTTTGCTTAATTAATTTTTTGTTTAGCCGTTGTTGTGATAAAAAGAGCTGTGGCAACAGAAACGAAACTCCCTCGGATCCTGTCATCATTGATCGGTAAGTTACTTGACATTTTAAGCTGCTTATGTTTTTGTTATTGTGATGTTTGTTTTTACTGTGATATCTATTGTTAGGAGACATAGTTTCACAGCGAACAATGAAACCAATGTAAACTAGCTTATATGTAAAGGGTGGAGGAGGTGGTATGCATAAAACTTTATTTGTTTAATTGTGTCCGTCGAATAATATACAGGAGAATGTTACGACAAGCTTTTTAACAATGTCAAAGTACCTATTCGTGAAACAGAATATAAACATAAAAATTTTCTTAATAATCGATAAGAGATGCGGATAAGGCTAAAGTTCGTACTTGCCTTGCAGGAGGGTGTGCCTTGTCATCTATTTAATTCTACAAACAACATCTAGTCACGTGTCAAACAAATTATGTTAATTACTTGCATGCCACTTTCATTCACGCTATTATTTCAAAAATTTACATCGCATCCCCTTTATTCGACCATTTTATGTTTGGCTAATTGAGTTGCAAGGAAAGTGCACATTTTCCCCCAAGGATGCTGCTTATGTGCAGGTTATTCCGAAATGTATTGTTTTTGCCGGACGTGGCCGTTGGCTGATTGCCGTGAATTCGATTCAATTAATGAACTGACTAGGGTTGTGCCACTGAGCCAACAATCACTCAAGCCGATGTTTTCGAGCTAAATACATGCGATCAATATGAAAGAAGGTCTTATTTATGTTTATTTTCATGTGAATGCAATCATCATAATTTGACGGTTTAGATTAAAATTCTAGCTTTCAGGCAAACATCATGTGTTCTAGTTACTACATGCTTTGGCCAAAATAAGCGTCAACATTGTGCAATGTGTATTGAAGTAGTTTCAGCTTTATAAAGGATTTTTTTTAAAATCATTCATGGTTTTTTAGTTGCAAGCAAAACAGTTACAGAAAACAACTAAAATAACGAAAATAAATAAATAGAGTGGCGCAACAGCTCGAGGTGAACCAGGAACAACTTCTCAGCAATGTATGCTGTGTGTCTTGATTTCTTTACATACAAGGCAGGCTAAAATTTTTTGCCGAATCCGACCAGCCCTTTGAGAAACTTTTTAAGTCAAGTGATAATCTCGGAAGGCTTGTCAGACCCTCGTGGAGGTCTGGACCGTGAAAAAGAACGAGTATTTTTTTGGATGACGTTGGTAGGACACTGAGGGTAAATCAGCAACACCAAATCTTGAAGTTTTTAGGGCTGAATTTATTGATTGGAAGTTATTTATGTGTATGGACCGCGACCTTTAAAGTAGGTTTGGACTTAGAAGAAAATCTTTCTAACTTCTTTCGTTAGGACCGTGAAGAAATATGTTAAAAACAATAACTCAAGCCAAAAAAAAAACAGTTTTTCCTAAAAACGCCCTATAAAACTAGGCGGAGCTCAAAACTTTGTAAAAAACAACTTAGAAAATGCCAATATCTTTAATATTTGTCATAGAGCATTTTAGCGATTTAGAGTGAGTTTTCAGAGAAATAAAGTTTTTTAAAATATTGCTCTGCAAGAGTGGACATGGTCTATGGTGTGAGCGGTTCGACTGTCGTCGTTTTAAGGGTTTTCAGCCGCAATTTCTATACACCAAAATTTGAACACCTTTGCGTTATTTAACTTGTTCAAAGGGTCTTTTAGAAGCCGCTCTTTTAGAGCCATCAGACGCAACTGGATTTTTCGTTTGTTGCTGGTTTTGGTCCGCCCCGGATATTTGCCATACCGGTACCCACCATATCCGGCATCCACCCTATCCGCCACCTGGGGAGGCGCCCAATTGGGGACAATCAACCCCAGAAGGTATGCTTACAAGTTGCAACATAGCAACCAAACAGATTTTCCTACTTTTTCTCCAAAAACAAAAAAAAAGTTCTCAAGATTAGCGGGATTCGGGGTGAAGTTAAATGTAACGGAAGTCCCAAAGTTGATATTCAGATTTAGAACCCCGAAACCGTGAAGAATAAGTAAAAGTAAAACTTCTCTAGTTTTTTCCTGCAAGCCAGTTGCAGGTCAGAATAAATTTGACTGGAAAAGATAGGTATAACATTTCAGTGGTATATACTTTTTTCAAGGTTCAACAAAAATTATTGGCATATATATATAGGTATTGCAATTTGTTGAAAATAAAAGCAGCAAAATGCAAGCCTTTTCCCAATTTTAGTATAACTTTTGGGTGACGAACTCCGGGAAAACTGCGCTCTTAAGAATTAGAGTAATTTTCAGCCAAAGAACCAAAAAAACTCAGAATGTAGATATGCATTTATAGGAAAATCAAACTTCTTTATTTTGTATCTACCTCGATACCTAGATAAATGACTTTTTGGCAAATAACCAAAAAAATATTGAAAAGTGAAAAATTTAAACAATTTACAATTCTAAAACATTATAATAATGGCTAGTCCTACGATCATTTCAACTCTTCCTGCGGTTTTCCATAAGAGAACAAGTATTCGAAAACCAAATAAAAGCAAAGCAATAGAATCGAAACACACAAGTGTGGCTACCAATACTGCGAGCTACCGACCACAAACTTAAGGAACAAGGAAGACAATGACGAAAGAATTTTATGAAAAATTCTAAAACTGCTGCAGTTTTTCGGTCTTTGATCGATTTCTCTCTACTCGAAACTCACACCGGACTTTTTTTTCCAATCAGTTAGAAGAAGGAGAATACTAAAGTTTATCTAATAGCCCATATGATGGTATTTTAAGTATATTAATTAAAAAGCTAACCGAACGTATCGTTGCTTATTGGCGAGCGGCCCCTATAGCAAGCCCAATCCACAATTCTATAACATTATAATAATGGCTAGTCCTATGATCATTTCAAACGCTGCCATTAAATTTTAGTTTTTATTTACTTTAATAGTATTAAAATTTGTCAAATTTTCTTTAAAAATGGGCGTGGCATTATCAACCCCTTTTCCTAATTTATCGTTTTCTTATAACCCATCCCATTGGATAGGAGGTATATTAAGTTTGACTCATAGTTTGCAACAGAGAAATAATAATAATGGGGTATAAAAATAGATAGTCGCACATACAGGCCTAGTGGACATGTCTGCGGACGTATTCAACTAATTTTCAGACTTGATCTGAAGGACGGGACTTCCATCTCACTAAACAGTTTTCAGCTCTCTAGTTTTAAATTTAAGGCCTTAAAGTTGTTTACATAGATACGGACGGACGGAGGGACATGGCTCAATCGATTCTCCTGTCGGTCTTATTTATATCTGTAAAAGATTACACTGCGTTACAAACTATAGGTACATTAAGCTAGAATCGAAACGCTGCTTTGCTGCGTGCGTATGTTAATGTGCGTTGCCATGCTTTTCCAAAACTTAACAATACTTTACGTCAAATCACGCACGTAGCGAATTTGCAAAACGAAATTCTGCTTTGCGTTTTGGGTAGGGAATTTGGAAAGTATCTGCCCAAACACATTCAATTTCTGTTGAAAGAGCTTTAAAATATATTTTCAAAAGAAAGAGCAGAAAATAAAAATGAAAATAAAAATATTTCTTTTAATTCGATCACAGGTATTGCACTTTCGTCTTTGTGCATGCATGCTAACAGACTGCGAGTTGTCGCAAAGAACTGAAAACAGAAATAATATCGAGAAATATCACATTCTCTACTCAAACATTCACGCAATATTGCAACTCTAGCTGTAAACTTAAAATACTTTGGGTAGGGTATGAAAAATGAAGAATATGATTCTTTTATATGCATACCAAAATAAACTTTTGCATTGTAATGTACAACATAGAATAAGCGCAACATAGAGTTAGTGCAACAGTGCGTGTGCAATAGCTTCGGTCCGTCGGTAACGGACCGCGCTATACCCTATTCCTATTCTCTTTCCTATTCCTATTCTCCTTTCCATTGTGTATTTTCTTGTTTTCCATGCCCATTCATGCATCATTAGAAAAAAAAAAACTTTTCCTTATAAGGTTTTATTTAATTTATTTTTTAAAAAGGGCTTGGCATGGTCAGCTATTTTAACCATGCACGCAAAGATGTAATTTTTTGGTTCAAAATCAATAATTTTGTGAAATTGACCTCTAAAATTGGGGGTGGTCAAAAAATTTGTATAACTTAATCTAAAATAGTGTCCGGTGTACTTTATGTGCTTAATTTTATTTCTTGTTCTTTCCTTAGTAAAGCTAAAAAGCAGTCGAAGCCCAAAAATATAGGTTTTTCTTGAATTTTGCCTCTAAATGTGGGCGTGGCCTAAGGTTAGGTTAGATTGTGGCTACCACTTGTAGGACCGGAGTTACCAGCCCGGGACCTAAATGATGACTACCCGTTTGGGTGGGAGGGGTCTAGGCAACCCAAGATACCCTAGACAACCCTAGATATACTGATAGTATAAACCTATACCGAAGGTCACCAACCAGAGTTTGATTGGTTGAGACATACCCGAGGGTAATGGATGCTGGGGGTAATCATTTCGGTGTGAACCTTTGTCAGCAGAGTTGAGGGGGGCCATTAAGAGACTTTCCTGAAGAAAGGGTGGTCTCGTTACTGTTGGAATCCAGATGGTAATTTGCCTTGTTGATACGGTGTGGGGGGGGGGGTTGCTTGAGGCCGAGGGGGAGGTGGGTGGGTCAGTGACGAATAGTTCCTCTATAGGAGAGCCCGACAGGGCAACCAATTTCGGTATAAGTCCGAACCTGTTGCTTCTCTGCTAAGGATTATCCTCGGGGATGGGAGGGTGCAGGGGTAACCGATTCGGTGTGAACCCTTGCAGGGTTGTATTCTCAGACAAGAAGCTGATGTAGCGCAACCGTCTTCGGTGTAAATCCGTACTACAGGCAACTCGCGTTAGAATTAGGGGGAAGGTAGGGGTAACCGAAGCAGTATAAACCCGTACCTGTGGGAATTATGTGCTGGTGATCCCGTGGGGGTGGAGAGGTGAGGGTAGCCGAAGCGGTATAAACCCACACCAATCCAGCCCTGGGAAGAACACTGGGATATAGTGGGAAGGGGAGAGACGAGCAAAATGGCAATTACTGTAGGAGTACTACTAATTATGTCCCGTGTGGTGTGAGGGACAAATAGGGTATCTTTCCCTTGCGTCGAGTTTAACAAGATTAAGATCTTTGGTTAACTATTGCCCCTAAGTGAGAGTTAGCCTGAGGGATTGGGAAGTGCAGGTGGAGTAACCGATTTCGGTAAAGGAGGAAGATTCTTCGTTCAGACGCTTAAGTAGTGTAACCGTTTCGGTGCAAACCCATACCAGAATTAACCTTGGGCATGGGGGGAAGAGGAGTGATAGGGGTAACCGAAGCGGTATGAACCCCAACCGGGGAATGGAAGAGGTATGGGTAACCGAAGCGGTATGAATCCGTACCAGGGGGTTTGTGTACCAGTGTTCCCACAAGAGAGGAGTAGCCGAATCGGTATGAGCCCTTCCCAGGCCGGTTCTGTTAGGAAAACCTTGGGAAGGTGTGGTGGGGAAAATTTGGCACTCCACTGTAGGTGCTCTTTCGCCCACATAGAGTTTCCATGTGGGGGAGGGATGGGTTGTGTGTTCACAGTTCGGCGTTAAGCCAGTTTGAACGGGGGATAAAGTTCATTAGCCACTTAAAATCGAGTCGCGCTAGATCATTTAGATCATCAAAGAAGTATTTACCTAAAGTTTTCCTTTTCAATATCGATTGGACGGGACAGTTGCACAAAAGATGAACCATGGTCTCTTCTTCTTCCTCATCCCTGCAACTTCTGCAGAAGTCGTTGAAGGGAGCACCAAGTCTTCTGGCATGTCGCCCTACCAGACAGTGGCCTGTGAGGGCCCCAATTATCTTTCTAAGATTCGTCCTATTGAAGGAGATGAGTCTCTTTGTTTTGTTACTATCGAGCTCTGGCCAGATTTGTTTGGAAGAGAGGCATGTGCTGTAGACAGCTGTAATATCTGCTTGAAAAACACTACAGTGATCCGGCAGGCACTTGGAGATACATCATTCCAGTAAAGAGTACTGGAAAATATTCCTGATCCCACTCCAAGTGCTGTTTTCGATCCGTCTGTGTAGATTTCTATTGCAGATGCATTTAAGACCTCACGTGACTCCCAAGCAATTCTGCTTGGAAATTTGGTCTTGAATTTGACATTGAAGTCTAGGTATGGGACAACATAGTCCGAGTTACTAAGGATGGTGTCGTGGCCAATCAGGATGCTAGCATGTCCCATGTTGTCACGAGGTAATTGCAAGGATTCCCTAAGCCTAAGTGCTGCTTTCGCTGCCATCACTTTGCCGAAGATGTCAACGGGAAGAAGAAGCATTATGTCAAGCGCAGCCAAGGGTGTTATTCTAAGAGCAGCCGTGATGTAAATACTAAATAGTCTTTGAACTTTCTGTAGTATAGCAATATTGCTACTCTTGTCTAGTACCTTCCACCAGACTAGTACTCCGTGCATAAGTATGCGCCTAACGACGGCCGTGTATATCCGGTGCACAATCCTGGGTTGGAGTCCCCAGTTTGGGCCTAGGATTTTCCTGCAGGACAGGGCAATAGATGCCTTCTTTGCACGGTCTTGTATATTAAGTTTCCAACTAAGTTTCTTATCTAATATAACCCCCAGGTATTTAGCGTGATCTGCAAGTGACAGTTCAACGCCTTTCAGTGTTGGTGGAGTTATGGGAGGTTTTTTATATTTTTTTGTGAAAAGTACTAGTTCAGTCTTTGCCTGGTTCACTCCGAGACCGACACTAACCGTCCACCTGTCCACCTAGCTAATTTATTTAGAGCAAATTGCATTAAATCCCTAATATAGTGGCGAGAAACTTGCCTGTTACCACTATCGTAATATCGTCAGCATAAGCTATGACTTTAAGGCCATTTTTCTGAGTAGCCATAGTAGTGGCGATAGTATCCCGCCCTGAGGGGTGCCTCTGCACACGGACCTGACGGCTAGACAACTCCCCAATTCGGCATGGACGAGCGTGCTTTTAGGCATTTCCTTGATCCAATTGCAGAGATAGTTGTCAACCTTCAGCATGACGAGTGCAGCTGTAATAGCTTCTGTTCTGACATTGTTGAAGGCTGGGCGTGGCCCAAAACCTTGTATGAAGAAATAAATGAAGAATCAATTATTTTCAACATATTATACAAGAAAAAAATATTGAAACAAAAATATTGAATAAATTGCATTTCATGGTCTGCTTTTTATATCAATGTCACCACCACTAGGGGCGATCTTTACGATTTCATTTTTACTTTTTATGTTTTTTAATTATGAGGAGGTGCCAAGTGTCAAATTAAAGCTTTTCACGACCTTGAAAGCACCGAAGGTAGTTGCACATTTATTTCAAAAATTTATTCAAAAAATTATTTCAAAAATTTTCACATTTGTATTGCTTCGGATGTTACAAACTATGAATCAAACTTAATATACCTCCTATCCTATGGGATGGGGTATAAAAATTATGTAAGAAAGAAAATTCTTAACTGACAAATGCTTAACACAATTAAAGTTAACAGAACTGAAATTTAACAAGCAAGATTTTTGACGGATTTTGGAGTTTGACAATGGTCAATTGGGATGGGGTATCCAACGATTCGCTTAGGCGGATTGTAACGCTCCCACTAGTTGTACCCCATCCCATAGGATAGGAGGTATATTAAGTTTGATTCATTGTTTGTAACAAAGCGAAATAATCACCGTAGACCCCTAAGACCTTAAGGGCATATTCCAAGGGCTCATTCCATTAACAATTCGAGGCCGAATTGTTAATGGAATGAGCCATTTCCGTCCGCCCTCCATCCGTCCGTCCGCCCGTGTGTCGGTAGATTTTAGGCCTTAAATTTTGAGCTAGGAGCTTGAAACTTAATATCCATTCTTTCTAGGTCCCGAAGCAGTACAAGTGTAAAAATTTTTAAAATCCATCCACTGACACGAGCTCTTTACTTAATAGCATGAAAATTCAAACTTGTCGTAGGAAGCTGAAAGAAAGCCAAAAACCACCCCATTTTGGGCGTGGTCATATTTCATTTGCATTTTGATAAACGGTTTTTATTCGATATATTTTCTTTGAATCCAAAAAATTTTTGCTTTAAAATGTTCAGATATGTGTGAAAGCTATCAACTGAAATGAATACCACGCCCTTTTTTGGAGTATTTTTAGGTACAAACCAAATTTTTATGTGAAAATGTAGTCAACACATGTATACCACTTCTGATAAAAAATATAAACAAAAAAACGATGTTATTGAAAAAAAGGTGGATGCGACGCCCCTTTTTTATAAGAGAAGATTCTTTAACTAAGAAATTCTAAATATAGTTGTAGTTAATAGAAACTGAAATTTAACAAACAAGATTTTTGACACAATTCGGAGCTTGAAAGTGGTCAATTGGGATGGGGTACCCAACGATTCGCCTAAGCGGATTGTTACCCTCCCACTAGTTTTGTTTATAATTTTTATCAGAAGTGGTATGCACGTGTTGATTGCATTTTCATATTAAGAATTTGGTTTATACATAAAAACACCCCCAAAAGTGGGCGTGGCAAAAATGTATACATTTCGGTTGATAGCTTTCACACATATCTGAACATTTTATAGCGCAAGTTGTTTGGATTCAAAGAAAATATATCAAATAAAAACCGTTTATTAAAATGCAAATGAAATATGACCACGCCCAAAAGAGGGCGGTTTGCCAATCATGTTCAGCTTTCTAATTAGGCCTAAAATTTAAGGCCCTTAATGCTCATTTGGTTACGTTGGACCAAGGTAATTTTTGACGCCGAAAAAGAAAAATTGTTTAAGGATTATTTGCTCGATGCATCATCTATTTTTTATGGCTTAACGCCGACGAAGGTTCGTACGCTTGCGTATAAATGTGCCCAAAAATTTAACATACGGTACCCTGAGGCTTGGGATCGAAATAAAAT
Source organism: Neoascia interrupta (assembly GCA_947623515.1). Lineage (NCBI taxonomy): Eukaryota > Metazoa > Arthropoda > Insecta > Diptera > Syrphidae > Neoascia > Neoascia interrupta. The sequence continues at coordinate 98,408,194 of OX392462.1, forward strand.
GGCAGAAATTGATTGGCTGTCAGGGTTCCTTAAATAAAACCCACAACTATCAATTAGGAAACCGGAAGCAACAAGTTTGGGCAGACATACTTCCTTTAATAAAACAAAATGGCGACACTTTTTTGGCAAGGTATCCCTGCTTCAAACATATGGAAAGTCGATGAAACCTGCGTGTTCCCCGTTTGTAGGTCAAACGAAATTGTTGCCGCTAAAGCTAAGGAGAACATCGGGTCAAGGTCAATGACTTCAGGCAAAAAACTCAGCACTAATTGTAGCGGTTTCTGCTGCTTAAGATGCAGTTCCGGCCATGTTTAGTTTTCCTCGAAAGAAATACAAAGAACATTTTATAAACGGAGGTCCACCAGACGCCATTGGTACTGCCTATGCTAGCGGTTGGGTAACATAAGACGAGTTCTTTACTTTTATGGTGCATTTCATATGGTTTTATTTCATAAAACGTGTGAAACCATCCCCAGAAAGCCTCGTATAACTGGTCTTAGTTAATCATTCGCACCTGTCGATAAAAAACCCTCGACATACCCAATGGAAACGGGGTTATAATGCTATCATTTCCGACTCAGGCTGCAGGATCTAGACGTGTCAGTATTTGGTCCGTCTAAAAAATATTTATCGGGGTCGGATTTGAAATATTTTAACATTTGCTTCGGATGGCTACGGGCTTACGTACAAAATTTCAGCTTTCTACCCCAAAAATTTGAGGCCTGGAAATTGGTGTCACACTAACGGAAGGACATGGCTCATTGGACTCATAATTAGGTCTCGATCAAATGCCCTTAGGGTCTTGGGAGTCTATCGGTATTATTTCTCTATGTTACGTTTGCGCTCAAACTTAATTTACTCCATTCCTGTGAAACGGGGATAACTATAACTAGCAATACGTACACTGCCTTTGCAGTTCGCCGTGTATTCACAGCTTCATGATCAAAAAGATCCAATTATCTTTGGCTGATCTGATCGCTGAGTTTACCTATATACGCGTTCTAGGCATTCCTCTGGCAGTCCAATTAAATCTGTCTGACAGAAGTTGTAGACACAACGCTGCTGATGATTATTAAAAACTCTCATAAATAGCTGTGAAAGGGATTACAGAATTGGGTATACGAGGGGATGAGAGATACTGACCTCGGTACAAAATCGTTTGATGTGTTATGCGACTGTAAGTAGTATTTTTATTATGCATTTGAGAGTTTCCATAATCTTTATGGAAAAGGTAAGGTATCTTTGGTATCTTTGGTTTCAAGACAAAGAGGTGGAAACAACAATCGTTCGTTTTTACCAAATTTGGCAACAGACCATAAGCAATGGTCGTCTTTTTCAACACAGCATAAGTTCTCCGTCGGGTTTCCAGCGAACACAAAGCCGGCGCGCGATCGGAAATGGCTCATGTGCACATATACAAGGGCAGGTTGCTTGTGATTTCAAATCACTTCATTGCCCATTTGGCAGCTAAGCGAATAAAACTTTTCTCGCTGATTGTCTTTTAGTAGCTTTTTTGGTTGTGGTGTTTTCTCTATTCTTATATCTGTGTGTGCTGCGAGCATCCAGCGATGCTTGCTTAACCGGCGTGTGTTTAGTTAGTATTTCGAAGCAGTGCACATTGAATTTTAATTTTCTGATTCACAGGAGTTGCTTTTTATCGCAATAATGATCAACTTCAGACAGCTTTTGATTCCCATAGTTGGTTTAACAAATTAAGATACTTGGGTGGTCTTCGTGCCAGATGAATTTGATGTGAAATCTTTTTTTATACCTACTCTGAACTTTTTTTATACCCGTTCTGCTATACAAGCACCTGGAGAAGGATATGTTAGTCCCTAAAGCGATGAATCTAAAAACTATAAGCAAATGTAAGGAAAAGGTGGTCCAACTCGTGGTTTGTTCTCAGCAGTATCTACTGTTTACTCATTGTGATTACCATACCTATTAATTTAATGGGTTCTCATAAACGGTACGCTTCGATCAACATATTTTAATTCTTAGCTATACATTTACAAAAGCGCGATCCATTCAAACTCTTTAATTGATCTCTAAAAGCGACAATACTGTGATAACACCGTATTTAAAAATTAAGCGCAAATTTTTGGATCAAGTGAAAAGTTCAAATACCCCATTAGATATTATACACCTTTCTTCCGACAGCAAGCCGCCAAGATCATGTTATTCAACGCGCCGCCGTTAGATTTATTTTGGGATCTTCTTAAGTTTTGTGTATACAGAAATAGAGCTGAAGCCATAAAGAATTTAATAACACCTACATCCGGTAAGATAATAATCAAACCAGGTAGCCACCGAAACTTGCGAAAGGGTTATCCAAAAAGTTGATTAATGTGACCTACACTAATTAGATTTTTGTTACATCTTATCTGAATCACCGTGTAATTTAAAGTGGAACTTTTGTTGAGCCAATTTATAGTGACTGAATCTTAGACCTGAGAAACCGCTACCTAACATTTTAATTGTGAAAGAAATATGACGAGGCAACGTAGGTATCAAAATAAAAGAAGTGAGTAAGTGCAAGAGTTTATCTGTGACAAACTTCTATATACCCGGCCCTATATACCTAACATGAACACCAAATCTTTAAGTTTCTTGGCCCGAATTCATATATTATTGGTATCATATATATTAAAAATATATATAATATATAAGACATATATATATATATATAAAAAAAAAAACAGTTTTTCCCTAAAAACGCACTATAAAAGTAGGCGGAGCTCAAAACTTTTTATAGAGCAAACTTAGCAAATAGTAGTATCTTTAATATTTTACATACATTTTTTTTCGATTTGAAGTCAACTCTTCGAGAAATATTTTCGGGTTTTTAAAAATCCTTACATGTTAAAAGTGGGCATGGTCGATATTATGGGCGGTCCAATTTTTGGCATGTTAAAGGTCTTAGGTCTATATCGCTCAGTACCAATATTTATGTATCTAAATTCAGTATCTAAACTTGGTGGATAAGTTCACTGGCACCCGAAGCAGTACAAGCGCAAATATTTTTTGAAATCCGCCCACAGATACGCCCACATTCGGTGCAATTGTGCAACTACCTCAAGAGCTTTCAAAGACGTCTGAAAGCCTGAGTATAAGTATTTATTATCTCTTATTTATTGTCAGATGCAAAAAATACAAATTTTATCGCTTTACCTGCCCTAGTGGGCGTGCAATCGATCTAAAGGGTAAGTTTTCAAATGCATTTTATGCATTTATGCAATATTTTTTTTAAGGCGAAAAATTTTTACATATATATTGCAGAAAGTATTTAGTTCAACATTTTATTCATACAAGACTTTGGACCACGCCCACATTTGGAGGCAGAATTCAAGAAAAACCGTAAGATTTTGCAGAAAAACGTTATTTCTACTGGCCTAATATTTCAACTTTAAGCCTTATATAGAAATAAAGAAAAATCGCCAGGTATTGTATTCCGTATTTGTAGTCCCTTCATTTAAAGTTTTTAGACAAGCCCCCATTAGGGGTCGTGGTTCGTCCATCTGTCCGTATGTATGCAGTTTTGAGGACTTAAAAATTGAGCTAGAAAACTGAAACTTGCTGCGTTGCTTGGTTTAAATTTTATACAGACACTGTATGAGAATTAAAAAGATCCGCCACACCCACGCCCACAATTGACTTGAATGTCAGACAACCTCAAATTAACAGTTTATTTCAAAATGCCTTTTGGTCAAAATAGGCGCACTATTGACCATGCCCATTTTTAACATCTTAAAACCTTGAAAACCTGGTTTCTCGGGAAATTCATTCTAAATCGAAAAAAAATTATATGACAAATATTGAAGGTATTACCATTTACTTAGTTTGTTGCATACAAAGCATTGAGCTCCGCGAAATTTTAGGGCGCGTTTTTGGAAAAAAAAAAACTGTTTTTTTAAGTATTAATATTCGCTTTTAACGCTTTTTCTCATGATTCCAACGAAATAAGAGTTACTTGATTATAATTTTAGACTACGCCCTTTTTTAGGGTCTTGGCTAGTACAAATAATTGACATTCAGTATATGAAACGGACAGGGGGGTGCCGTGAAACAGTATGAAACATATGAAACAAGGGGTGCCGTGGCGTAGTGGTTAGTGTGTGTGCTTACTACGCCGGAGGTCTGGGTTTGAATCCTACCATCGTCACCTGAAAAAAAAAATTGTTCTTGCCGAAAATGTATCCCCTGTAGCCGTGGTCTTACTTAATATGCGTTCTAATAAACGGTTTTTGTCCAAAAAACTTGCACTATAAAATGTTCAGATATGTGCGTAAGCCATCAAATCAAATTTATAAATTTTCGCCACGCTCACTTTTGTGGGCGTTTTTAGGTATAAACCGAATTTTTAATATGAAAACGCAATCAACACGTCTATATCACTTCTGATAAAAAATATAAACAAAAATACGATGTTATTGAGAAGGGGTGAATGCCACGCCCCTTTCTAAGGGAGAAGATTCTTAACTGAGAAATTCTAAAAACAATTGAAGTTAAATTAAACTGCCGTGATGTGCGCACCAGAGAGCTGCCAAAAGTACCACTCAGGGCGTATTTGTATTCCCTTCTTTTTCCGTACTCCCATACTTCGCTCTCTTTAATTCAACTCCCCTAAAAAATATTTCAATTTTTTTTTTATCTTCTTAGTATTTTTATTTTATATAAATTTTTATGTATCCAATTTTATGTTTTCATTTTGGGGTTTTAAGTTGAAAAATCTGCATAAAGAATTTAGGCTTTAATCAAAAATTAATCAAGTAACTGTGAGTATAGCTTAGAATCGTTTTGGTGTACAGTGTTCTTCTTCTCTTCTCTTCATTTAGGCGCAAGGCTATGACTGAGCGTTGCGTGGGCGTGGAATTAAAAAAGTGTTTTTTTACTTAAAAAGGCGGAGTCTTTCTCGGAAATGTATGCAACCACCTAGTATAAAGCATTCTACCGTTATCTTTTTATATCCCGCCTGATTTCCGAAAGCGTTGCATTTTCGCTTTTTGGTAGGGTAGGGTATTTTGCAATCCATCGCAGACGGACTGAAGTCTTAATATACGCACTGTTGCACTTTCCCACTTGTTTGTTATATTAATGAACTTTAAATTTCATTCGGTTGTATTAGCATCAATGTACGAAAGAAGAAGTATAATTATGAAAAAGGTACAGTAAAAGAATAAATGTGGATGTACCTATAAATAAAAATGTAGATGTATGGACATATAATATGCTATACCTACCTTTTTTTATACCCCATCCCAGGAGGTACATAGGGTTTTATTCATAGTTTGTAACATAGAGAAATAAACACCTTAGACCCCCAAGACCTTTAGGATAATGTCCGTCCGTTTGTCGGTAATTTTTAGGCCTTAAATTTTGAGCTAGGAGCTTGAAATTAAATATCTGTTCTTTCTAGGTCATGAAGCGGTACAAATGACCTAGAAACCACTTTACTTACTAGCACGAAAAATTAAGGTTGTCGTAGGAAGTTGAAATTTTTTATTCGTTATCCTCGCTTAAGTGTACTGTGATTGGCATTTAAAAAAAAAAGTAAAAACTGCCTCCAGGTGAGCGTGGTCTTGTATAATTTGCATTTTAATAAACGGTTTTTATACCCGAGAGAGGGTACATTAATTTAAATGCATAGTTTGTAACACGGTGAAACAATCACCGTAGACCCCAAAGACCTTTTAGAGATATGATCGAGACCGACAGGTGAGTCGTCGTCGTGTGAAGTTTTTAGGTCTTTTAAATTGAGCTAGGATGCTCAAACTTGGAGTATATATTGGTTCTTGTTTTGTACAGAGTGTGAAAATTAGTTAAATCCGCCTCCAGCCACACCCACTACTGGCCTCAATGTAAGACCACCTCTATTTCACATTTTCTTTCAAAATGCCTTTTGGTCAAGTAAGACAAGGCGTAGGAACTTAATTAAATCTTAATTTTGGTATAGAGGAATAATGGCCCAAAACTTCTAAGAAAGAAAAAATCGGACAGCCCATACCGATTTCTCGGAAAGTTTACTCCAAATTGCAAAAAAAAATTTATAACAAATATTAAAGACTTTACTGTTTGCTTGGTTTGCTCAATACAAAGTCTTGCGCTCCGCCCACTTTTAAGGGGCGTGTTTAGGAAAAAATGGATTCTCCTGCAATAATCTTTGGTTTTAACGCATCTTGTCATGATTCTTACGAAATTACAGTTAAAAAAATAGCAAATAAATAGAGTGGTGCAACAGCTCGAGGTGAACCAAGGCCAACTTCTCAACAATGTATGCTGTGTGCGTTGATTTCATCACATACAAGGGGACCTACAAATTTTTGCCGAATCCGAACGGCACTTTGAGAATATTTTCAAGACAAATGATACCCTCCGAGGGCTTGTCAGACCCTCGCGGAGGTGGGGACCGTAAAAAGAACAAGTCTTTTTTTTCAGGTGACGATGGTAGGAAATTACAATTAATTGATTTTTATTTTTAGCCCAGACCCACTTTTGAGGGCACGGCGTATACAAATAATATACGAACTCGGGACAAAAAAATTAAGATTGGGTGTTTCACGGTATATAGGGTCGGGTATATAGAAGTTTGTCACAGACGAACTCTTACACTTACTCACTTGTTATTCGATGTATTTTTTTTTAAATCCAAAAAACTTGCAGTACAAAATGTTTAGATATGTGAGAAAGCTATCAACTGAAATGAATGAATTTTTGCCACGCCCACTTTTGAGGTCGTTTTTAAGTATAAACAAAATTTTTAGTATGCAAATGCAATTAACAAGTGTATACCACGTCTGATAAAAAATATGAAAAAAAAACCGATGTTATTGAAAAGGGGTTGATGCCACGCCCCTTTTTTAGAGAATTCTTAATATGTACAATTAAAGTTTATAGAATCGTTTTGAATTTGTCAAAATTCAAAATTTTGAAAATGTCATATAATAAAGGTGTGTTATAAGAAAATAATGGCAAAAACGTGAAAATTGAGTTTTTTTTTATTTTCCATCCCGAAAAAAATTTTCGTAAATTTGCCAAAGAGTATATAAAAATGGAAGCACATCTAAAATAAAAAATTTGACCTACCATGAATTGGCAAAAAATGGCGGCCATTTTAATTTGTTTTCGAAAAATCCCGATTTTGGCGGCAAAATTCAATTTTTTTTTTTCCTTGAAGTCGCGCTTTTCTGGCATCAATGTTCAACTTCCCTCCAATTTTAAAGAAAATCTGACAATATTTCTTCGATTTATCGTGATTTTAGTGAAAAAATCCTTAGCATTCAGAAATTAAGAAATTTTGAGGTTAAGATTTATTTTTTTAAGTATTCCTCTCAATCAGTCTTGTATCTCCTTTCAACCCATAGAATCCCGTATTTGATTTTTTATCTTACCACTATTATGAAAATAGTGTTTCAAGGCTCCGGAAAATTCGCGAAAAGTCACATCTTCCCGCTTTTCCCGAGCAGGTCAGGATGTTTTTTCCGAATTTTTCTTTTTTTTAGCAACGTCTCATCATACCAAACCCAAAAAAACTAGTGGGAGGGCTACAATCCGCTTAGGCGAATCGTTGGATACCTTATCCCAATTGACCACTTTTAAGGCCCAAATTGTGTCATAAATCTTGATTGTTAAATTTCAGTTTCTATTAACTTCAACTGTATTTAGAATTTCTCAGTTTAAGATTCTTCTCCCTTAAAAAGGGGCGTGGCATCCACCCCTTTTCAATTACATCTTTTTTTTGTTTTAATTTTTTATCAGAAGTTATATACACGTCTTGATTGCATTTTCACAATAAAAAATTGGTTTATACTTAAAAACGTACCCAAAAGTGGGCGTGGCAAAAATTTATTCATTTGAGTTGATAGCTTACGTACATATCTGAAGATTTTATGGTCCAACTTTTTTGGATTTAAATATCAAATAAAAATTTTATATATTTGCTTTATATTAGAATGCATTAAGCCGTTTATTAGAATGCATATTATATCATATGCCCTAACGGTCTTGGGGTTCTACGGTGATTATTTCTCTATGTTACAAACTATGAATAAAACTTAATATACCTCCTATCCTATATGATGGATACAAAGTGAAAAGATTGGTTCAATTCGTCAATGGCCACGCCCACTACTGGCTTCAATGTGAGATAACCTCGATTTTACATTTTATTTCAAAATGCCTTTTGGTGAAGTTAGACATTGCATAGATTTGACTTTTAACAAGGCGAAAATTAGACCGCCCAAAATATCGACCATGCCCACTTTTAACAGGTTAGATGTTAATATAGAAGTCAATATAAAAGTCTGTCACAGACGAACTCTTGCATTTACTCACTTGTTGTAGTAAATTTTACGTTGCGTGTAAAGCCTACAAAAGTGGGCGGGATATAAAAATATAACTGCCGAATGCTTTATGCTAGGTGATTGCATATATTTTGGACAAAAACTCCGCCTTTTTGACTAAAAAAATCACTTTTATTAAGGACACGCCCACAAAAGTGGGCGGAGGCTTATACTTTTACAAGTAAACTAGAAAATTTTAATTTATAAAATAAAATTTAATATAATATAATACATTAAATAAATTTTCCAAATTTTATAGGTATATATTTATTGAAAAACAGTTATTTTAATTTAAAATCTCTTAAAAAGCGGACGTGGTTGATGTTTAATTTATTTAACTTAGTTTAGAGCTCACTCAACACGTTTCAGCTCTCTGCTTAAAAATTCAATGCCTAAAAAGTGTTTATATACGGACGCACGAACGAAAATGGGTTCATCAACTCGCCTGTCGATCCCATTCATATCTCTAAAAGGTCGTGGGGATCTACGGTGATTATTTCACTGCGTTACGAATTATAGATTTACCTTAATATACCCTGGGTAGGCTATAAACCGCAGTACGCAGAAGTTACAGTCCGTAAAACGGACCGTTAAATACCCCATCCTATCCCACATTGTATAATGCTGATGGCATTGTAAATTTTTGACATTTTATAAGTAATTCAAACTTCAAAAAGGGGCTTGGTCCGATCGCCCCTAATTACAAATTATCAATTAAAAGATATTTGCACAGATATTTCCAAGTTACGCTTAAATGCACGTAAAAATGCAATTTTTTTGTTCAAATTTAGTATTTTTGAAAAATGGTCTCGATCATATGCCCTTAAGGTCTTGGGGGTCTACCATTATTATTTCACGGTGTTACAAACTATGTGACAAACTTAATATACCTCCTATCCTACGGGATGGTATATAAAAACAATTTTTTAATATAAAATTGCGATCATCACGTGAACACATCTTATAAAATATATGATAAAAAAATTATGTTATTGAAAAGAGGTTGATGCCACGTACCTTTTTTAAGAAAGAATATTTTTTACTGACAAATTCTTACCAGTATTAAAGTTAATAGAAACTGAAATTTTGGAGTTATGGAGCTTGACAGTGGTCAATTGGGATGGGGTATCCAACGATTCGCCTGGGCGGATTGTAACCCTGCCACTAGTTTGTATTCCATCCCCTTTCCATTGCCATTCGTGTTTCAGTTAAAAAGCAAAAAAAAGCTATTCCCTTTAAAAAATTTTAATAATTTTTTTAAAAGGGTGCGACTTTGACAAAGATTGTGGCTAAAATGTTACGCGAAAACATAATTTTTTAGTTCAAATTCAATAAATTTGTAGGATTTGTCGCTTAAGATGGCTGTGGCCAAAAACTTTGTACCAACAAAACCTACGGTGCATGAAGTACAGTGCACCTGTGCTAAATTTTATTTCTTATTCTGCCCTAAGTTAGTCTAAAAGGCAGTCGAAGTTTTTTTGAAATATTGCCTCTAAAACTAGGCTAGGCTCAAAACTTTGTGTAAGCAACATGTAGAACCAAGCATTTTCAACATAATATATTAAAAAGAAATTTTTTGACTTGGAACAAAAAATTTGAATAAAATGGATTTGAATGATTACTATTGCCACGCCCACTTGGGGCAGCCTGTAGGCTATATCTTTATTTTTATGTCTAACAATTATAAGGAGGTGGTAGCACTGGTGGTAGTGCCATACATAGGCAATTTTACCACTTGCATTTCTTTAGATAACTTGCGTACGAAATTTCAGCTTTCTGGCTCAAAATTGAAACACAACCACTGAGTTAGTGCAACAGTGCGTATGTAATAGCGATTTACCCTATTCCTGTTCTTTTTCTCTATTCCTATAATCAATTCCATTCCTATTCTCCTTTCCATTCCTATTCTCCTTTCCATTCCTATTCTCCTTTCCATTCCTATTCTCCTTTCCATTCCTATTCTCCTTTCCATTCCTATTCTCCTCTCCATTCCCATTCTCCTTTCCATTCCTCTTTTCCTTTCAACATCTATTCTCCTTTCCATTCATATTCTCCTTTCCACTCCTATTCTCGTTTCCATTCCTATTCCCCGTCCCGTTACCATTCACGCATCATTTTTTTTTTTTTTTGAATACTAGGATGGACGGAGGCTAAAACACTAAAATCTTTCAAAGATGCCCACTATAGCATATATATAATACCGAAGTAGCTGATATTGGTTATGACCGATAAAAAACCACCTATTTATGAGAGACGCTATAAAAACTGCCACAACGCACGTCATAGTAGTAAATTTTCGATCTCTCGGTGTATCGGCTTTTCAATGTATGCGTGCGGGTTTTTTGTGCCCCAAATACGACAATTTTGCTTGTTTACATACCCGCCAAAACCAAAATGAGCTTCATATGAAAAAAAAAAATTTTTTTGGCAAAAACTTGCTTGAACCTCGATTATTCAGTACTACACCTAACACGAAAGAGTCTAACATGAAAGAGATTTTGAAACCATAATGACTGCAGCAACTTAGAGTCTAAGAGAAGCGTTTATCATATAAAGTAGCTTGGTTAGTGCCCTTTTGGGTAATTCTTTCAATATTTCGCCTACGATCAGATCCGAACAGGAGTTTCACCAATTTTTGGACGTCCAAGGCTTGGATTCTGACCTCGAATATTTTCCTTAAGAGGTTCTCTTCCCTTTTGCAGCTACTTCGCTACTACTTTACTCGGCTACTTCGCATCCTCGATAGTTTGCGGGATGGTTTTCGTTGCAGTTGACGCAAACTGTTGAGAGGTGTTTTCCTGCACATTTCACGCAACGTGGCAGCAGGCAGCTTTTTGGCAGTAGGCGCTTGTGTGCCTGAATTCTTGGCATTGCTTACACTGTGGTATCAGCCTACTGCCCTTTCGCATGGGTTCGATTTTAGCCCTGATGTTAAGTATCATTTTTATTTTATAAGTATCGTTTATGCTCAAATTTCCCAAGACTATCACCAATTGGAGGGTATCGCCCGATAGCACCTTGTCAGATCACAGATACATCGAATTTCAAATCCACTGTGAAGTTTTACCTTTGCAAGAGAGGAGAAATCCGAAAAAAAACTTATTGGGCCTTGAGGAGGTTGGCAGCTTTTTGGCAGTAGGCACTTGTGTGCCCGAATTTTTGGCATCGCTTACACTGTGGTATTAGCCTACTGCCCTTTCGCATGGGTTCGATTTTAGCCCTGATGATTAGTATCATTTTTATTTTATAAGTATCGTTTATGCTCAAATTTCCCAAGACTATCACCAATTGGAGGGTATCGCCCGATAGCACCTTGTCAGATCACAGATACATCGAATTTCAAATCCGCTGTGAAGTTTTACCTTTGCAAGAGAGGAGAAATCCGAAAAAAAACTTATTGGGCCTTGAGGAGGTTGGCTTAAACCTTGACTTAAAACCTTGAGGAGGTTGGCAACTCAGTGCAAGTTCCACTCAAACTTAGATCAAGACAAGGGGTGGAGACTGCTGCTCAACATCTGAATAGCGTCCTTTGAAATACGCTAAATAGCGTTGAAATCCTTTGAAATAGCGTGCCCGGTTACGAAAACCCCTAGCAGAAAACCGGTGCCTTGGTGGAATGCCGAACTGCAGCGCATTCGTAAAGAGACCAGGAAGCTCCTGAATCGGTCATTAAAAACCAATTTAGTAGAAGACTGGAATCTATACCGATCGAAGCAAAAGGATTTAGGGAGACTTATTCGCAAGTCGAAAAATAACTCTTATAAAAAATTTTGTGAGGAGATCGAATCTCTAAGTGAAACTAGTAGGCTTGTGAAAGTTCTTATAAGGAATAGACCAAACAATCATGCTTCACTTCTCAATCCTGATGGTACCTACACTGAGACCAAGGGGAGACCCTCAGTCTTCTCCTAGAGCCTTTCCGGGAAATCAGATCACAACGTGCTACTCTAGAACCAGCGAACACAACGCGGCTAAACTGGTTTATTGCATTTAAAGTGGTGACTGATGACGCTATCAAATATGCGATTACATCTTTTGACTGTTTCAAGTCATCTGGTCCAGATGGAATCTACCCAGTTATGCTGAAACAAAGTTTAAATCAGCTGTTGCCCATGCTGAAAAAATATTTACTGCAAGCCTCGCCTTGGCTTACATTCCCACCCTTTGGCGCATGGTAAAAGTCGTATTCATACCAAAACCTAGCCAAAGACCCATAAGTCTATCTTCCTTCCTGCTGAAAAGTTTGGAGAGACTGGTTGAGCTGCACGTACGCAAGGTTGCTCTTCGATTACATCCTGTTTCTGAGATGCAACACGCTTATCAGCGCGGAAAATCCTGCGAAACTGCGCTTCAAAACTTTGTTGGTAGGATTAAATGTGCTCTTGACCAGAAGGAGTACGTGCTGGGCGTTTCGTCGTTATTAAGGGTGCTTTTGATAACGCGACGTATGATAGCATGTGCAACTCAGCCAGACAACACGGTGTAGATGAATCATTAGTTCAATGGATTAAGGCAATGCTAATGCACAGGACGCTGATAACCGAGGCACATTGTGGCAAGTGCGTCATAACTGGGGCTGTCCGCAAGGTGACGTTCTGTTTCCCCTTTTATGGTGCATGGTGGTAGACTCTCTCCTATCGGATCTCAACCTTCCTGAAACCTACACACAAGCCTACGCGGATGATGTCGCCGTTCTTTCTGTCGGCTCAAACCTAGGGACTGTGTGCTCTCAGGCGCAGAGATCCCTAGACTTGATCGATGATTGGTGCACTAGGAATGGGCTTTCAGTGAATCCTCTTAAAACTACGGTTGTTGTCTTTACGAGAAGGATAAATGTCACTGGTTTGACTCAACTCGTGCTTAAAGTTGTCACTATCCCGATATCCGATGAATTCAAATATTTGGGAGTAACCCTTGATAGAAAACTTCTTTGGTCCAAGCATGTTAAATCCAAAACCGAAAAACACTGTCTACTTTCTGGCAGTGTAGAGGGGCTTTTGGCAAGACCTTGGGCCTATCTCCGAAAAGGGTCCTATGGATCTATACGGCCATGGTGAGACCACTCCTCTCATATGCGTCGGTTGTGTGGTGGGACAGGCTTTCGCGGAAACGTGTTACTGCCTCTTTTGCCAAACTCCAAAGAACGGCTTGTCTTGGCTGCACAGGGGCCTTCCATAGTACGCCGGGCTCTGCTTTAGATGCTCTGATGAACAAAACTACCAAGTCGACTTTCCTCAGGTAATGGAATGGCATCGGCCAGACTCTTAGCCAGGAAAAGAATGCCTTCGTATTTTCACGGATGGCTCCAAAACCGCACAGTGGTCTAGTGCTGGAGTCCTTGTGGAAAGCGAGAACATTAGACTAAGGTAAATATGCGTCTGTCTTCCAAGCGGAGATTCTCGCTATCCTAATGGCTATGCGCTATATTGTGACTAACAGGTGGAAGGCGAGAAGCATATGCATTTGCAGTGACAGCCAAGCCGCTCTAAATGCCTTGCTTAACCCTCTTACCTCGTCCAAGATTGTGCTCGAATTCAAGCATTCGTTGAACTTAGTCGGAAGGCTTATGAAGTGAGTCTTGTTTGGGTTCCAGATTACACTGGTATCCAGGGAAATGAGATCTCTGATGAGCTTGCCAGACTAGGTTTTGAAGAGGTTTTCTCAGGACCCGAACCTGCTTTAGGCCTGCCTGTATCTGTTGTCACGTCTGCCATTGATACTTGGGTTTCTCGTGAGCACAGGGCTCGTTGGCGTGACTGCGATGGTTGCAGATAGACAAAACGAATACGCCGGATATCTACGAGGGGTCAGCGTCTTTTCTTCTATCTCTCAGGAGCATCGATTGCAGACTCCTTGGAGGCGTCCTTACGGGCCACCAAGCTCTCGCCAAGCACTTGAATGTGCTAGGCTTGAGCGAAACCACCACTTGTCCTGCCTGTGGAGAGGACGACGATACAGCGGAACATTTCCTATGTAGCTGTCCTGCCTTTGCTCGCATCAGGTGGCGGATCTTTGGGGCTGACGTGGTGAGTGCCAAACACCTAAGCTCTGCATCACTGAAGCTCCTTTTCGTTTTCCTTCGAAAGACGGGTAAACTAAAAACATCAAAGTAAGGTGTCCGCGTGGTAGTACAATGGACCAGTAGTTGTGTCTGAGTGCTCCATCGGATAGTAGAAACCTCCGACAAATGAAATGAAAAATGATCGTTTATGTTCTCAGTTCTTTCAAAAGAAAGTATAGAAATTGGAAGGCCGCGTCTGATCACAGTGTTTCTTTCTCTTTCCATGCGTTGCTTTTCCCTTTTAATGATATTGACGTCATCAATAATTTTAAGGCCCCCTAACTGTGACTCGCAGTGGTTTTTCGTACTTATTTTGATAAGTTTACCACTCGATTCTTTCTGCATTCAGTCTAAGAGACAGCGCGCGATAGGAATCGGCGTTGTCAACATTTATTTTCACCACGTTATTTCAGTGCGAAGTAAGCTTATAGTTTTCTGTACTCACCGTGTTTGCAAGAAGGTTGCGCAACCTCCCGACGATGTTTATTGCGGGAGGTGGACGAATCTTCGCTTCTGGCTTAGCTTTGTTTTAGACAGAGGGCTTGTCTTCCTTTTTGTATTTCTTCGGGAGAGGAATTAGCCTTACGCTTCTTGCTAGAACTTTTCTTTAAAACTGAATGGGTCTCAAGTGCAAGTTCGTCCTCGTCCGTCAAGTGTTCGCTTGCTGGTCGGTTCGGTGTTAGACACTCTTTCGTTTCCTCACAGTCTTTCGTTACACGAGTATTTGCAATATCCTCGTTTTCTTTTCGACGAGAGTTAACTTTGATTTTAAGATCGTGGAAGAGTCGCTCAATTTCAGTAAGCTTAGTTTGGAGTTCATTATTCTCCTTTTCTAAGCTCTTAAGCAATAAAAGGCTCTCCCCAGAATCCGTAGAGCCTGCCTCCGAAGAGGGTGGATTTTCCAGCAAAGCTGGGCTGCCACCTGGGGTAATCAAATCTTTCGTTTTGTTTATTGCCATTTTTTTTTTAACTTGTCGTTTTTATGAGAAATAGGTAAGTCACTTTTTTTTCATTTTTAAATACAGCCGCCCGTTTGGACACCGACGCCGACCAGTAAGCCGCACAATGTGTAACAGACGCTTCTAAATTTTAATTTAACCTTCAGATTCATCTATTAGTTTAAACCTTGCTGCCAAAATTTGCCCCCAATGGAGCAGCATCGACAGCATCCGTTGAATCATTAAAGGATACTTCTTCCGGTGGATTTTAGTCGGCTCTTACGACAGGCGTACCTTAACTCAAGGCTATTTTATCCCCGACCTTGCAGAGGGACAAAATAAATTCATGCATCATTTTAAATAGAAAAAAAAATTTATTCCTTATAAGGTTTTGTTTAATTTGTTTTTATAAAGGGGCGTGGCATGTCCAGCTCCTTTAACCAGAAATCAGTATAAGCATAGAAATATCCAAGTTTGTGGCTTACATGTATTTAAAAATATAATTTTGTGGTTCAAATTCAATAAGTTTGTGAAATTGATCTCTAACGTTGGGCGTGGTCAAAAACGTTGTATGAACGAAATTTAAAATAGTGTCCGGTGTACTCTATATGCTAATTTTTATTTCTTATACTTTCCTTAGTAAAGCTAAAAGCAGTCGAGACGCATGTTTTTCTGGAAAATTAAAGGTTTTTTCTTGAATTCTGCCTCCAAATGTGGGCATGGCCCAAAACTTTGTGCATATTAAATGTAGAACCGAGTAATTCCTACATATATTAAGGCAAAAACTCCGATTTGAAACAAAAATATTGAAAAAATTGTATTTGAAGGTTTACTTTTTAAATCTCCACGCCCATTAGAGGCGGTCTGCGGTGTTAATTTTTACTTTTTATGTCTCATAGTCATTAGAAGATGTTAGTGTAAAATTTCAGCTCTTCACGACGCGACGTCTTGCAGTTTTGAAAGCACTGGAGGTAGTAGCACATTAAGACCGATAGTGGGCGTGTCTGCGGACGAATTTCAAAAATGTTAACCCTCGTTTTGCCTCGGATAATAAAATTGAAGGCATAAAACTTGGTGACATATGGACGGACATATCTCATTCAACTCAATCATATAGTTTCGATCATATGCCTTCAAGGTCTTGGGGGTCTATCGTTGTTATTTCTCTATGTTACATTTTCGCCTGTGTCAAACTTAATATACTCCATTTGTATAAACAATCCACTCAGAATTCGGTCTCGATCATATTTATGCTCTTACTGCCTTGGTGCTATTATCATTTCTCTATGTTACACGTTCGCCTGTATCAAACTTAGTATATTCCATTTCTGTGGAATAGGGCATAGAAATATCATTTCGATAACTATGAATCGTCAAAAATCGGGAGTATTCAAAAGTCCGTTTTTCGAACCGTAACTTTTGCGTGGGTATACACTGAAGCACTGACTCACTGGTAACCTATAAATTATTAATTTTTTTTTGTAGTTTTGCCTTCTTGGTCACTTTGATTTGCTTTTTACTCGTCATGCTCATGCATACATACCTACACTAAATAATGTATAAGCATGTAGGTGTTTTATTTTGTCTTAAAACAAAGAAAAGGGGCTCAATAAGAGGTCATTAATAAAACATAATATTTACTATTGTTCTTAAAAGAAATGACCTTATTCGTATGAGAAGTAAAAGACGAAAATGTGGAACCGCCACAATCAAACAAGTATTACGGCAAAGTCTCTGAATCTGAAAACTCTTGCACAGCAATGGACAGGCGTCGAATGTTAATGTCGTCCATGATAATCAGCCACTCCTGTCGCGGCAAGGATCGATCAGATACAATGATGGTACGTACTATTTACTCTTACTTTTTATACATCGGCGGGGTCCAGAATTTTTTGCTTTTATGTGCAGTAATACTCTCTAGCATTTTAAATCCGACAAGCTTTGATTGATCTTTGCCGCCACAGAATCAAGATTTGTGTTTGGTCTTATAAGGTGCCCTTTCTGTGTCTGTATATCATGCTTAAAAATAGTATTAGCAGTTGCCTTAGCTTTATAATTCATAATCTACATTGTAACGGACGGTGGGACAATTAAGGGACTTACAGGGGACTGGTGTCTGACCCGATTGGTTGGGTTAGGCCAGGAATAAAAGGTTGGAATGGGGATCGTGGAAGAGGACCTAGGAGTGGGAATAAGGGAAGAAAATCTTGAGAATCTTGAAAAAAAAAGGATTCTCTAAAATTGCAAATGGGAGGAGCAGGTGGAAGTCCTCCTAGCGGGTCTTTACCCTCCCTACCTTGTGCCTGGGCCGCTGAAAAAAAAAGATTAAGTGGACTGGCACCCATATAAAGCCCTGTGCTTTATCTTAAATCTGCGACATTTTTGACCTCTGCTGCAAACTACGAAATGAAACCCACAAGTAAGTTCTTAATTCGCCATAACTTTTGGTTTATTCACGGTCACTAAAATATTCAGTAGTTGACATTGCGAACAAAATTAAAAAAAATAATTCAAAACAAACGAATCTCATCAGGTAAGATACGGTGGATAAACAAATTAAATTAATCTCATAATTTAGAGTAATCATATTCTAACTATGACTATTAAACCTAGTTGAATATGCACGTAAGAAGAGTAATCTAGCAATGTAGCCATTTAATTAATTTACGGGAGCGTAATCCAAATAAACCATATTATATCAATAGAGCAAATCACGAAAGATATTTAAAATTAAAAGCTATGTTGAATATAATGCGGAAAATAATAAAAAAACTGATTTGTTTACGATATTCAAAAAAAAGAAAACAAATCCATCAGTCCAATTTATTTCACATAAATCAAGCAAGGTGGCAACCCGGTTAAGTTTAAGCCACGTCTCGGATAGCTTAATAAAATTCTTACTCCCTCGACGGGCTGACGTTTGTATGTATGTATTTATTAAGAAAAATTTATAAAGTAATTAAAATCCCAATGATGGGCTTACCTGGCATCCTTATCGACAGGCCTGTAGAGGTGGATGGCTGGTTCGGCTGTATGGGGAAAAACTTTTCGACAAACAAATACATGCATGCCATTGGGAGGAATGGTAATTAATCCAACAATCGAGAGCGCGAGCGAATTACTTGATTCGATTGATACGATCTATTCGGTTTTTTTGTTTCTTAGTCATAGGTGTCCGCGGGATTTATAATTCAAATTTTCTTTTAGGTTTTTTTTTCTCTTTTCTCTTCTTACTAGGTGCATCAACGAGGCTATGTACGTAAAAATTAATGTACATACAATGTACGTGAAGTAATAGACATATGTAATGTATTTCCCCATACCAATTCCAACCTACCCACCGTAGGTTGGAATTGGTATGGGGAAATTGTAGGTGTATCGTTAACATAGGCGTAAGACCTTTTATTAATTATTTTTCTTTAATTTTTATTTTTATGTTTATAAAGGGTGATTTTTTAGCTGGTTTGGTTTTTGCACCACTGGTTTTGACAGCTGACGTGTGTTAAGTACCTTGTGTCACTGTCAAACAGCATCAGTTTGGTTTGCAATTTAACCATGGATCGTCTTACAAATGAACAACGCTTGCAAATTATTGAATTTTAGTAACAAAATTCGTGCTCGGTTCGAAATGTTCATCGCGCGCTGCTTCCATTTTATGGTCGGCATTCTCGACCTTCTGAGCAGTCTATTCGGAAGATTGTGACCAAATTCGGTCAATTGGCCGCCTAGATCGTGCGATTTGACACCATTAGATTATTTGTGGGGGTATGTCAAGGCTAATGTCTATAGGGACAAGCCCGCTTCGATTGACGCACTGGAAGCCAACATCCATGCATTCATTCGTGAGATACCGGCCGATATGTGTGAAAGAGTATGCCAAAATTGGACTCAGCGGATGGGCTACCTGAGACGCAGCTGCGGTCAACATTTGCATGAAATTATCTATAAACATTAAATTGCAAGGTCCAAATTATCGATTCAAATAAATATTTCATTAATTTTTTCGAGTTTTTTGTGTTTTTTTTTTTTTAAAAGTTCTCAACCTCTTAAAAAATCACCCGTTATTTTCTTGTAGGTATAAACTTTTACTTAAATAATAAAACAAATTATTTTGACACCGATATCTAGTATAGACAACCCGGTGAATAGCACGTGATGCTTCGCTTATACGAAGGGACATGAGGGCGTCGAGATGTTGCCTTGGAGATTTTCTTCCCAAGATTCCGAGTTTGGACACGTCACTGGCGTGGGGCTTTCAGGGGGCAGGTTCACCACGTGGAGTCTTGGCGTTGACTTGGCTGATCGGTTGAGGATAGTCACTGATAGCTTGGTATAGTTTTTTTTTGTATAGTTTTTTTGTATAGTTTTTTTTCCCCCCTTTCGGACGTTTGCGAGAAGGGGTGGGTCAGACTTAACCGTGATCACAGATTTTTTTAAGACGAGTGTCATGGCTTTTCTATGGTTTTTTTATTTTTTTTTCTCTATGAGCGGAAGATATCACAGCCCATGTGCGGTTTCCCGGGGAAGGGAGGGTTTTTTCATTTTCACTTATGCTCTTATTTTCACTGGTAATTTATGCGAGAGGTATTTAACTTTTTTCTCGCTCTAGAAGAAACCACGAATGGACCACGATATCTTTTTTGTTTTTTTTTTATAATTACACGTGGACGAGATATGCTACACGCGGACTTATTTAACGTCACTATGCCCGAACCCCGTCTCGACTCGTTATCCGGAGAGGTGTTCTTCTCCTTCCGAACACGCTGGACTTCTAATGGTGACTGACTAGTTGCTAGCTTGACAGTCGATCATGGCTCCCGTGTGGATTTTTTTCAAAACCCAAGCTTACGTGGTCCGTTTAGTTTGTCAGGCCACTTTGCCGCTAATCCCTAATGAGAGAGTAAATGGTAGTATACAGATTACTGCATCATACCTGTTTACCACACAACACCCACTCCTCGACTCCTATGCACGATAGAGGAGGGGAGCAGAAAGTGCCCTATTTACTTAGTTAACGTTGAACTTGAGAGTGGCTTAAGAGAAAAAGAATGGTAAAAACAACGCTAAAAGAACCGTCAGGCATATGAAAGGGATAAAGCCTATGTACGCTTATCGCATAGCCGAGATGATAAGACTAGAAAGCCAAAGATAACTATGTGAATATTTCGCACACGTTATGCTGGTTTTGAACCACGGGAGCTATACCTCTCAGCTCAACTAACTGGTTGCGGGTATCGAATTAACCCCTCTATTACAACACAGGTGAGGCATACTACCCAACTGCGGCCTAACCTGGAAAGGAGGAAAACAAAGAGAAAAATGATTTTTATCGCCGGATGTCCTTGGCGTGATAGGTTCCAATAATTTTACCAGTTGGGTCTTCGAGAAGATAGTAAAAGGCTCCTTGCTTTTCTCTAACCCGAGCCTTCAGAAATACTGGCGCCAGCTTGGCATTGAACCCTTTTCCGAAATTGCTCTGGGCAAAGTTACGTCGGTACACCTCGTCGCCGACCTTGAAGCTGACCGGTTTTGCTCTCATATTATATCTGGCGGCGTTAGAGTGAAAGGCAGCCTGAATATTGTCCTGAACCTGTGCTCTCACTCCTTGAAGCGTGTCGGTCCGGCTTAGGGTTACATCCTCCCCATTCAACACATCAAGCTTCCGCAGTAAGTCATAGTCGGATCCGTGCTGGACCATGTTTTGCCCAAATAAGACAAAGTATGGGCTGCACCCTATAGAAGTATGCAGTGTTGCTCGCAACGAGCACCCAATGCTGCCTAGGTGAGTGTCCCATTCATTTTGATTCTTTTCAATATAGGCACGAATAGCGGCTATGACGGATCGATTTACGCGCTCTGAAGAGTTGGCTTGAGGTGAGTATACAGCGGTATACATGTGACCCACACCATATTTAGTCAAAAAACTTTTGAAATCATTAGACTTGAACTGAGGCCCGTTATCACTAATTATGGTCTCAGGCACACCAAACAAATGGAATACTTCCTTCTCAAGGAACTCCATAATTGGAACGGTAGTGAATTTTTTTAAGGCTTTTAAAAAAACATACTTCGATAAGTGGTCTAGCACCACAAGTAAACCAACGTTCCCCGTTCTCCATCTGGGGTACGGGCCCAGCAGGTCAACGAACAGTTTTTGAAATGGTCTGGCTGTTTTGACTGGCTGTCCCAGGGGGGGTCGTAATACCGTGTTCGGACTCTTAGTGGTTTTGCAAATTTCACATGCCAAGATATAGTTTCTCACGTCTTTTACTAGCGTTGGCCAGAAAAGATGCCGCCGTAACTTCTCCAAAGTTTTCCGGATCCCACAATGTGCTGATGTTGGGGTGTTGTGAAAATGTATAAGAATGTCTTTTACCATGCCCGATGGTATCCAAAGTTTCCAAGAATCGATTTCTTGCTCCAGAGTACCCGTAGAGTACTCTGTGCGCTTGTAGACAAAGTTATCAAGAACCTTCACGTCAGGTAGCTTTGACTGATTGGCCTCTACATGCTTCTTCAAGTCTACATATTCAGCTGAATGGAAGCGAGGCGAGTTCAGGTCGACTATGGGGGCGATCTCCTCCAAAGCACTTAAATCTTCTGGGTCTCTTCGTTATAAGCAGTCTGGAACCACGTGATTGGTACCTTTTCTGTGCTTGATGGAGAAATCAAAACCCTGCAATTTTAAGGCCCATCTCGCCAATCGTCCTGCCAACTCCTTTTGGTGCATCAACCTCTGGAGGGAAGCATGGTCAGTGATAACCGTGAAAATGTGATCCTCAATGTAAGGACGGAACTTTTTGATGGCTAAAACAGCTGCCAGGCACTCCTGCTCGGTCACAGAGTAATTTCGCTGGGCCTTGGTGAGCTTTTTGCTCATAAACGCAATGGGCTGTTCCACTCCCTCCTCGTCCGCTTGAGCAAGAACGCTTCCCACGCCAAATCGACTCGCGTCACATTGAATGATGAAGGGGGATTTGTAATCTATAGTTCTCAATACAGGGGCGGTAGTTAGCTTTTCCTTTAGAGATTCAAAGGCCGCTTGTGCTTCAGAGTTCCATCCAAAAGACTTGCTCTTCATCAGGAGATTGGTGAGGGGAGTGGTAAGGTCCGCGTAGTCAGATATAAATTTTTGATACCATCCCGCCATACCAAGGAACCGTCGAAGTTGACGGACGTACTTAGGTGGTGGAAACTCCTGGAA
The DNA here is from genome assembly GCA_947623515.1 of Neoascia interrupta. Taxonomy (NCBI): domain Eukaryota; kingdom Metazoa; phylum Arthropoda; class Insecta; order Diptera; family Syrphidae; genus Neoascia; species Neoascia interrupta. The sequence continues at coordinate 98,430,736 of OX392462.1, forward strand.
CGCACTGACTTTGCCAGGATCCACTTTGATTGAGCCATAGCCGATAATGTAGCCAAGAAACCTGACAGCTCTGCAAAAAAACTTGCTTTTTTCCACATTGATGGTTAATCCTGCCTTCCAGATATGCAAAGCCAAGTCCTGCAGCAACTGCATGTGAGTCTCAAAATCTTCCGAAATGACTAACCAATCGTCAATGTACCTGAGCACACTAGATTGAAGGTGAGGTGGAATAACCTTATCCGCGAGTCGACACATTGTTTTCGGTGCATTGCGGAGCCCAAACGGCATAACACAGAATTGATATAACGGTCTATTTGGAACCGCGAAAGCTGTCATTGCACGTGAGTTCTTTTCCAAATCAATTTGCCAGAAGGCGTTTTTCAAATCTATGACTGTTATATATTCTGCCGGTAACTGACTCAGAATAGCTTCTGTACACCGCTGCGGATAGGCATCAGGATCTGTGTGCGCGTTAAGTTTCCGGTAGTCAACGCAGAATCGGACCTTTCCTGGCTTCCGAACGAGGACTACGGGGGAACTACAGGAACTGGTTGATTCCTCGATGATACCTTGCTCTAGCATTCGATCAACTTCGGAAAACATAAGAGACTCAACAGCCGCTGACACAGGATAATGTCGTTGCATCACTGGTTTGGCATTGCCAACATCAATGCAATGCTCCAACAAGTTAGTTTTCCCCAGACCGTCTCTTTCGAAGGAGGGAAACGACATCTTAACGACTCTTAGTCGATCGCGTTGCGTAGCAGTAAGGTCATGTACGTTTGGATCAAGAGAAGACGGAGCGTTAAGCTCTCCTATGATATCCGGAGCAAGATTAAACTTTCTCCAAAAATCAACGCCGAGGTACAAGTTTTGGCTAAGAGACGGCACGACGTACAGATCCAGAGACTTGGTGACATTTCTGAAAGTAACATCTACCTTGATGCTACCACGAACTGTCTGAAAACGACCTTCAGCCGTTTTCACATACGCCTGGTACTCATTTAACTCAACACCTGAAAGAAGAACTTCCTCTGCCGCAAGAGCCCCGAGACAGCTGATTGAAGCTCCCGAGTCTAATAGGCCACTCAAAGATCTGCCTAAAATTTCCACGTTGGCATAGGGCCTGACATCGGATTCGTCTTTAGATATGGCAGCATTGAGAAGAAATCTCCTGGTTTTCTTAACCCCTTTCCAAAAAATAACGAAGACGCTTTGTCGACCTCTTGATTTTGCAAACACCTAACGCGCAAGTTTCACCGTGAAATATCCGATCACGCGCCAGCATGTATTCGTTAAGCCTTTGGTGGAACGGTTTTGAAGGGTCAATCACAGCTGAGTTTGACAAGGCTACAGATACAGAAGCAGAATCAGCCGGGTCGAGAACAGGTACGGTGGTGTGGGGTTTCTCGTCTTTTTCTATTTTGTGTGGGGTGGATGTGGCCTGCTGTTGATAGTCACATCCACTTTCCGGTTTACCGAAGGTGCACACTTTGGACACTGTGGCTTGTAAATGTTTCGTGCGCCACAACCATAGCAAAATATATTTCGAGGTTCTATACAATCTATGTACGTATGACCAACCTCCTCACAATTCCAGCAAACAAGAACCCTCTCGGCACGGGTGATTTCCGAGATCTCGTTTTCACCGGAGTCGTCAGAACAGATCTCCGACACAAACTTACGAGATGGTACGTTGCGGTTGAAATGTGATCGATTTAGTTCTTGCATGAAAAATTCATGCCTATGACATGCTCCTCTCAGTTCTGCAATTGTTGAAATTTTAAGGTGCAGTAACTCATGCCGTAGATCTGGTTTCAGGTTCCTGAAAACCCTTTCTAAATATTGCCTGCTCGATAAAGGCTTAGTCAAACGGTCTGCCAAAGAGTTCACGGCCTCCAAAAAATCATCGAAAGTTTCCCTATCGCGTTGCTTGCGGTTACGGATAAGTTCGATTATGTCGGAATCAGTTCGAGGACCCGAATATTGCAACCGCAAGGCCTCGCAGAGAGCGTTCCACTCTATAAAGTTCTCACGCCTGTGGTAACGCCAAAACCAATTCTTAGCCTTTCCAGCAAAGAGAAGGTGTATGTTTTTGCAAAGAGCAGTGAAGTTTCCGTTAAGGGTATGGTTTGTGAGGGCTTGTATACGATACAGAAACTCGTCTGCGGTTATTCCGTCCCTTGAACCATCAAACCTAACGTTCCAATTTTGGATGACGTTAGCGAACTTATCCGGGTTTGAAAAACCGCTCGAGATACTTTTGTGGAATAGCGGGTTTGGTTGAGTAATTAGCGGAGGAACTTGAAAGTTAGGTTGCGGAAAATTATGCGGGTGAGCTTGGTAGCTACTTTGAGGCATCTGCGGAGGACCTTCGAGGATTGGCTGTGACCAGGTAGTTCTTTCAGTCAACGGCGTATTAGGAGGTGGGACATGTGACACACGTGACTGAGAGTTCACATTCAAATACCTCTAAAACATGTTTTCAATCGTTTGATTGATTGACTCAAGATTTTTACGGCGGTCTTCCTCGATTTCCTCGCGTACGACCCGACGAATATTTGAGTCACTAGTTGGATTAGCGACATTGTTAAACGGGAAAAGCAAGTTGGCGCGAGAGCTAGAGGTAGTCTCAGGTTTAAGTTCTCGGTACACGTGGACTGAGGCTTGAGGTGCCCATTGACGGTTCTTATTGCCCGAGGCCACTCGACTATCTATAATGCTTGCGTCCTGAAAACTCCAATTTAAGGATTCTGGGTGTGCGCGCGTGGCTGGTCGCCTACCTTTCGGAACTGCACCCTTACCTGCCGATTTGCCTGACGGTTGCGTTGACCGTTGGACGTTAACTGGTAATTCCACTAACACAGCTATATCTTGTCGGCAAACTGGACACGTACTGGAATCTTGGAGCCAGTTGGTTAGACACGTTTTGTGAAATATATGCCCGCAAGGGGTGGAAGACGAGTCAACGCCGTCAGATAGTGATTCCTGGCATATGGCACAAGCGAGCCCAGTTGCCCCATCTACAAGTTCGGGTAAATTCTCAGCACTGTGTCTCACTGCCATTACGTGTTATGATAGGTGTGTACTTGGTTTACTATTATTATGATTTTTTTTTATTTTTTTTTTTTTTGCATATACGGGTTAATATAGATAACTTCGAAATCTTTGTATATGGGTATAGGACTAAGTATTATTATTCTTAATTTATATTGTTTTGATTCAACTTCATTGTAGTTGGTTTCATTTCGGCGTCATGCAAAAGATCATTATGTCTGCTGAATAAGCAAGATTAGAGAAGAAAAGCAACGATAAATAAAACGGCAAAAGAAAGAAGCTTGGACAAGATAATGCAGCCTTCTACCCGGTCACAACACCAAGCGGAGACCTCAGTGTGGTGCATTTCCAAGGCAGAGAAGCGACGCCTACGGCATAAAGTGGGAGGTAGCCCTAAATTCACCAATCAATTAACCTTTGGTCGCTTGATACCGTGTAGAGTTCGTTAAGCAGCGATATTCCAAAAGGTCTGACGGTGCCTTTGGACTGCCTATTATGTAAAGTTGATGAGGAGCTAATAAAAAAATCGAAACTTTCAAACTAAAATGGGATATAAAGGGTAAATTTACGATAAAATCTGGTAAGAACCCACAACAACTTGTGGGCCCCACGTTGGGCGCCATTTATGTAACTGACGGTGGGACAATTAAGGGACTTACAGGGGATTGGTGTCTGACCCGATTGGTTGGGTTAGGCCAGGAATAAAAGGTTGGGATGGGGATCGTGGAAGAGGATCTAGGAGTGGGAATAAGGGAAGAAAATCTTGAGAATATCACGAAACGGGTGCATGCCTGGTAAATCGCGGCTCCAGCTCGTCGAAGGGTGGATTCTTGCCTCGTGTTTCTCAAAAATATTGCCATCACATATTTATGAATTGCATGCTGGATAAGAGAAAGGAACGGAATACTAACTAAATGTTTAACAAGGAAAAAAAATTGAAAAAAAAGGATTCTCTAAAATTGTAAATGGGAGGAGCAGGTGGAAGTCCTCCTAGCGGGTCTTTACCCTCCCTACCTTGTGCCTGGGCCGCTGAAAAAAAAAGATTAAGTGGACTGGCACCCATATAAAGCCCTGTGCTTTATCTTAAATCTGCGACATTTTTGACCTCTGCTGCAAACTACGAAATGAAACCCACAAGTAAGTTCTTAATTCGCCATAACTTTTGGTTTATTCACGGTCACTAAAATATTCAGTAGTTGACATTGCGAACAAAATTAAAAAAAAATAATTCAAAACAAACGAATCTCATCAGGTAAGATACGGTGGATAAACAAATTAAATTAATCTCATAATTTAGAGTAATCATATTCTAACTATGCCTATTAAACCTAGCTGAATATGCACGTAAGAAGAGTAATCTAGCAATGTAGCCATTTAATTAATTTACGGGAGCGTAATCCAAATAAACCATATTATATCAATAGAGCATATCACGAAAGATATTTAAAATCAAAAGCTATGTTGAATATAATGCGGAAAATAATAAAAAAAACTGATTTGTTTACGATATTCAAAAAGAAGAAAACAAATCCAACAGTCCAATTTATTTCACATAAATCAAGCAAGGTGGCAACCCGGTTAAGTTTAAACCACGTCTCGGATAGCTTAATAAAATTCTTACTCCCTCGACGGGCTGACGTTTGTATGTATGTATTTATTAAGAAAAATTTATAAAGTAATTAAAATCCCAATGATGGGCTTACCTGGCATCCTTATCGACAGGCCTGTAGAGGTGGATGGCTGGTTCGGCTGTATGGGGAAAAACTTTTCGACAAACAAATACATGCATGCCATTGGGAGGAATGGTAATTAATCCAACAATCGAGAGCGCGAGCGAATTACTTGATTCGATTGATACGATCTATTCGGTTTTTTTGTTTCTTAGTCATAGGTGTCCGCGGGATTTATAATTCAAATTTTCTTTTAGGTTTTTTTTCTCTTTTCTCTTCTTACTAGGTGCATCAACGAGTCTATGTACGTAAAAATTAATGTACATACAATGTACGTGAAGTAATAGATATATGTAATGTATATGGTGGGTAGGTTGGAATTGGTATGGGGAAATTGTAGGTATATCGTTAACATAGGCGTAAGACCTTTTATTAATTATTTTTCTTTAATTTTTATTTTTATGTTTATATTTTCTTGTAGGTATAAACTTTTACTTAAATAATAAAACAAATTATTTTGACACCGATATCTAGTATAGACAACCCGGTGAATAGCACGTGATGCTTCGCTTATACGAAGGGACATGAGGGCGTCGAGATGTTGCCTTGGAGGTTTTCTTTCCAAGATTCCGAGTTTGGACACGTCACTGGTGTGGGGCTTTCAGGGGGCAGGTTCACCACGTGGAGTCTTGGCGTTGACTTGGCTGATCGGTTGAGGATAGTCACTGATAGCTTGGTATAATTTTTTTTTGTATAGTTTTTTTTGTATAGTTTTTTTTCTCCCTTTCGGACGTTAGCGAGAGGGGGTGGGTCAGACTAAAAACGTGATCACAGATTTTTTTAGACGAGTGTCATGGCTTTTCTATGGTTTTTTTTATTTTTTTTTCTTTATGAGCGGAAGATATCACAGCACATGTGGGGTTTCCCGGGGAAGAGAGGGTTTTTTCATTTTCACTTATCGTTGTTCAATATGCTCTTATTTTCACTGGTTATTTATGCGAGAGGTATTTAACTTTTTCTCGCTCTAGAAGAAACCACGAATGGACCGCAGGAAACTTTGCAAAAATACCCGTCACGATATCTCTTTTTTTTTTTTTTTTTGTTTTTTTTTTATAATTACACGTGGACGAGATATGCTACACGCGGACTTATTTAACGTCACTATGCCCGAACCCCGTCTCGACTCGTTATCCGGAGAGGTGTTCTTCTCCTTCCGAACACGCTGGACTTCTAATGGTGACTGACTAGTTGCTAGCTTGACAGTCGATCATGGCTCCCGTCTGGATTTTTTTCAAAACCCAAGCTTACGTGGTCCGTTTAGTTTGTCAGGCCACTTTGCCGCTAATCCCTAAAGAGAGAGTAAATGGTAGTATACAGATTACTGGATTATACCTGTTTACCACACAACACCCACTCCTCGACTCCTATGCACGATGCTCCCCTCCTCCTCAAAAAGTGCCCTATTTACTTAGTTAACGTTGAACTTGAGAGTGGCTTGACAGAAAAAGAATGGTAAAAACAACGCTAAAAGAACCGTCAGGCATATGAAAGGGATAAAGCCTATGTACGCTTATCGCATAGCCGAGATGATAAGACTAGAAAGCCAAAGATAACTATGTGAAAATGTCGCACACGTTATGCTGGTTTTGCACCACGGGAGCTATACCTCTCAGCTCAACTAACTGGTTGCGGCGATTGAATTAACCCCTCCATTACAACATAATCTAAATGTAACAAAAAAAGGGTCCAGAGCTTGGTTTGGCTTAAACCTTATATTAGTTTCAAATGTTGAATATTATCTTCCGGTTGTGCAGTTGCCAAATAGACCCCAACGTGAATACACCGATTGCAACATTTTCATATCAAAGATTTTAAATGCTAAGCCATCTGAAGAAATAGTTTAATATAAACACTCACTACTACAAACCCCTTCCAATTTGACATATTACCAGAAAATGAGGATTTAATCTTACTCTTAATAATACATTGCAAACAAGTAGGAAGTGCAACAGTGCGTATGTTAAAGCTTCAGTCCGCCTGCGACAGATTACAAAAAAACCCTACCCTACCAAAAAGGAAACTGCCATGCCTCCAAAAAGTGGGCGGGATATAAAAATATAACTATTGAATGCTTTATACTAGGCGATGGAATACATTTCGACCTAAAACTCCACCTTTTTAACTCATATAATATAACGGGTGATTTTTTTAAAGGTTGAGAACTTTTTTTAAAAAAAAAAAACACAAAAAATTCGAAAAAAAAAATGAAATATTTATTTGAATCGATAGTTTGAACCTTGCAATTTAATGTTTAAAGATAATTTCATGCAAATGTTGACCGCGGCTGCGTCTCAGGTAGCCCATCCGCTGAGTCCAATTTTGGCATACTCTTTCACACATATCGGCCGGTATCTCACGAATGAATGCATGGATGTTGGCTTCCAGTGCGTCAATCGAAGCGGGCTTGTCCCTATAGACATTAGCCTTGACATACCCCCACAAAAAATAATCTAATGGTGTCAAATCGCACGATCTAGGCGGCCAATTGACCGGCCCGAAACGTAGACTGCTCAGAAGGTCGAGAATGCCGACCATAAAATGGAAGCAGCGCGCGATGAACATTTCGAACCGAGCACGAATTTTGATAGTAAAATTCAATAATTTGCAAGCGTTGTTCATTTGTAAGACGATCCATGGTTAAATTGCAAACCAAACTGAAGCTGTTTGACAGTGACACAAGGTACTAAACACACGTCAGCTGTCAAAACCAGTGTTGCCAAAACCAAAGCAGCTAAAAAATCATCCTTTACATGCAAAACAATTAGAAAGTGCTAATATCTATAACTTTTGCCATATAATTTTTAGCGAAATTTCATATATATTTATTGAAAACAGTCATTTTAAGCTAAAATCCCTTAAAAAAATGGGCGTGGTCAATGAAATGGCCAAATCTTTTCGCCACCCTAAAGACAATTACAAGACAATGTTACATACCAAAAATAAGTGCGCTAGCACTATTATAACATAGCTAAAATTAAAAAAAAGTATTTTTTAAAATTAGAACTGGTTGTACATACAGGGCTGTAGAGGGCGTGAACTGGACTTCCAGCCATCCCACCAATCTTTCGGCTTCTAGCTTTAAATTTTAGGCCTAAGAGTTGTTTACAAACGGACGGATGGACGGATATGGCTTGATCGATCCTCCTGTCGGTCCCATTCATATCTCTAAAAGCTCTTAGGGGTCTACGGTGATTATTTCACTGCGTTACAAACTATACATCAAACTTAATATAATTAATAAAATTTAACTTACTAGCATAAACATTTTTTTTTAATTAATTAAGAGATTCCTGGCTTTACAAAAAGGTGTATTTGGAAAATGTCAGTTTTACCATTGTTTTTAAGTATTTTTTTTCTATTTTAAATCATATTTTTAGAAAATCGCTTTTTAAACGAGGTGGGGGCGTTTGTTTCTTGTCTCGACCCAACCAATATGCCCTAGCTTTTTGTCACACCTTAACTGAAACACCCTGAATAAACATAATTAATCTCAGAACTTTCCATTCTTCCATCAGTAATTATATTGAGCTAGAACGCTCAAACTTGGAGTGTATCTTGGTTTTATTGGTTAAATGCGTTTACGGCCACCCCCACTACTGGCTTCAATGTGAGCCAACTTCCACTTCAAATTTTCTTTCATAATGTTTTTTGGTCAAGTAAGACAAAGCGTAGCAACTCAAATTTTGGTATAGAGCAAAAATGGCACAAAACCCCTAAGAAGGCAAAAATTGGAACACCCACAATATCGAACATGCCCACTTTTAACATGTTAGATCTTTAAGAACCCGATTTCTCGGAAAGTTCACTCCAAATCAAAACAAATTATAAGAAATATTGTAGATTATTACTATTTGCTAAATTTGCTCTAAACAAAGTTTTAAGCTCCGCCCACTTTTAAGGGGCGTTTTTAGGAAAAACTATTTTTTTCTGATATAATTTTCGCTTTCGCTTTTACCGTATTTTCTCATGATTCTAACGAAGTTACAATCAATTGATTTAAATTTTAAGCCCATGCCCACCTTCAGGGGGGTGTCTAATACAAATAATATATTTAATGGGCCAAGAAACGTTAAGATTTGATGTTACATAGTATATAGAAGCTTGTCACAGACAAACTCTTCCACTTACTTGTTTTTTGCACTATTGGCGATGCAATGATGAAGATACTTGTTTAGCCAAATTAGAGGTTTAAGTATAAGAAAATGTTAAAAACCATAAGATAGATAGATAGATTTTTATTTCGAAAAAAGTTTAACAAAGTTTGTTACCGCACATTTTACAAAACAGAGATATGATACAGGTGTATCTTTCTACTGAGAAATAATTTTTCTATAGCATAATTTCTAAACATAATTTAAGCAAACAGATTTTGAAGGAAAAACGAAAAAAAACCTCCATTTAAACAAAAAAAGGGGTGGAAATTTTATAGTTGAGTAATAAAAAGGAGAAAAAGAACATGAATTCTTAATAAAGTTTACAAATTACAAACGTTAGGCAAATATCCCATCAGCTGTATAATAATATACAAAACAAAAAAGATATAATAACAAAAATTGGATAAGTATTTGAAAAATTGATTAATCATAACTATAAATAAACAATACATAAAGTGTATGGTATAGCCAAGTAAGGATTATAAATTAGATTAAATATAATCTGACACTTAAAAAAAAAGAAAAAAAGATAAGCATAAGCATAGAATGCCAATTCAAATAGGGAATAAATAATCAGATAAATAAATAAATAGATAAATAAATAAATAAGTAGATAAATTAATAACTTAATTAATTAACAAAAAAAATAAATGAATTACTAGATCACTAAATAAATAACATGAAGATAAATAAATAAATAGTTGTATAATAAATAATAATTATGTAGTTAGTTAAAAAAAAAAAAACATTTAATTACATTTAATTTAAATAATTAGTTCGTTGATCAAGCGATTATTAGTTAAATCACAGGACATCAGAAAATTGTTTGTAAGTTTAGTGATCCGATTGGGAATCAATTCAACATTCGTAGTGCTATGTAGGTTTACTGTGGAATAATGCCAAGGCAGATTAAGCATCATCTTAAGGAGCTTATTTTGTGAAACTTGTAGTTTTTGGATATGGCATTTTGCACAACAGCCCCATGTTGTTCCATGGGAAAACCATAATGTGTCTATTAGAATTGAGTAAAAAGCTCTAATGTTTTCAAAAGAAAACTCAAATTTTGTGAGCATAATAAATAAAAGTTAACAGTTTGATAGTTGACTAAGAAAATCCATACATCTATTTAAACTCGGAAACGGTTAGAATTAGCAGTCAACTATCTATCTATCGGACTAGATTCAACTCTTTCAAAAATTTTAGCCACGCCTTCTAAAGGGTCTGCCATCTAACAATTTTTTTCAACTAGTGCTTATTTCGTGAATGGTAACACTTAACTCATATCTGATTTGGCAGACAATTAGTTTTATCCTTCCGCTGAAGGAATATAGTTGTGTATATATGCTTGAACAAAGCTGGAAAATACGCGTTTTCGCTTCGCTAAGTGGCCTGCGATCGACTTAGAGAATAAGCCGATTTTGCCAAAAAATCACCTCTTCATATGAAGCTCATTTTGATCTTGGCGGGTATGTAAACAAGCAAAATAGTCGCATTTGGGGCACAGAAAACCCGCACGGATACACTGAAAAGCCGATACATCCAGAACGATTCACTGTTTGGTGCGGATTTTGGTCCGCAGGCGGAATTGGACCATTTTTCTTCGTAAATGAGCAAGGAGCGGCCGTTACTGTCAATCGGGCGATCGTTATCGGGCCATGCTGAACGAATTTTTGTTCACAAAAATTGAAGAAGTGGATATTGGCAACATTTGGTTTCAACAAGATGGCGATACGTGCCAGACAGCCGAAGCTACACTCGATGTCTTGCGCCCTGTTATTGAAGATCACATTATCAGCCGCACAGCTGATGTCGTTTGGCCACCTCGGAGCTACGATTTGACTCCGTTGGACTATTATTTGTGGGTTGCCGTAAAAGATAAGTGTTACGCCGACAAGCCAGAGACAATTGACGGTTTAAAGGACAATGTTGGTGACGCCATTGGTGAAATACAGCTGAGCACTATCGATAATGTGCTTAAAAATTGAGCCGATCGTGTAGGCTACTGCATGGCCAGCCGAGGCAGCCATTTGAATGAAATTATTTTTCATTCTTAACCGGACGGATTGTACTTTCAAATGAAAATATAAATTTGCGAAAATATTCAGTAGTTTATTTTTATGAATTAACCAGTTGCTACAGTGTGTACGCAGAAGTTACAGTCCGTAAAACGGACCGTTGAATACCCCATCCTATCCCACATTGTAAAATGCTTATGGCATTGTTATTTTTTGACATTTTTAAAGTAGTGCAAACTTCGAAAAGGGGCTTGGTTCAACCGACCCTAATTGCAAACTATCAATTGTAAGATATTTCCTCGAATATTTCCAAGTTACGCTTAAATGTACGTAAAAATGCAATTTTTTGGTTCAAATTCAATATTTTTGAAAAATCGACCGCTAAAAAGGGGCGTGGCTAATAACTTTTTATGACCGAAATCTGCAGTGAAGTCTCCTTTACCTAGCCTTCTACTTTTTTATTTCATGCATACCTAAATTAGACTAAAAGCCAGTCCGAATTTCGTTTTTCTGGAAAATTAGAGGTTTTTCTTCAATTTTGCCTAACAAAAGTGGGCGTGGCCCAAGGTCTGGTAAGAAAAAAAGATAGAACTAAGCGTTTTCTGCATAAAATATTAGCCGAAATTTTTTCAATTGGGAGTAAAACAAGTGGGAAGGTGCAACAGTGGGTATGCAAAAGCTTCGATCCATCTACGACGATTGCAAAATACCCGATTATACCGAAAAGAAAACTGCCACGCCTCCAAAAAGTGGGCGGGATATAAAAATGTAACTGTTGAATGCTTTATACTAGGTGGTTGCATACATTTCGGCCTAAAACTCCGCCTTTTTAACTAAAAAAATCACGTTTTTTAACGCCACACCCACAAAAGTGGGCGGAGGCACATACAATAAGGGGCGGCTGTATTTAAAAATGAAAATAGAAGTGAATTACCTATTTCTCATAAAAACGACAAGTTAAAAAAAAAATGGCAATGAACAAAACGAAAGATTTGATTACCCCAGGTGGCAGCCCAGCTATGCTGGAAAATCCACCCTCTTCGGAGGCAGGCTCTACGGATTCTGGGGAGAGCCTTTTATTGCTTATAAATCCTTTTGGGAAAAGGACAAAACTAAATCGATCACCACCACCTAGATCGAACATATCCGGAAAAAGCAGTCCACCGGTAAACCAGGACTCTGTGAAAATTAAGAGCTTAGAAAAGGAGAATAATGAACTCCGAGCTAAGCTTACTGAAATAGAGTGACTCTTCCAAGATCTAAAAATGGAAGTTGACTCTCTGCGAAAAGAAAACGAGGATATTAAAAATACTCGTTTAACGAAAGACTGTGAGGTAACGAAAGAGTGTGTAACACCGAACCGACCAGCAGTCGAATACTTCACGGACGAGGACGAACTTGCACTTGAGACCGATTCAGTCTTAAGGAAGAGGTCTAGCAAGAAGCGAAAGGCGAATTCCTCTCCCGAAGTAATACAAAAAGAAGATAAGCCCTCTGGCTCAAACAAGGCTAAACCAGAAGCGAAAATTCGTCCACCTCCCGCAATAAGCATCGTCGGGATAGCAGACTTCGGGAGATTGCGCAACCTTCTTGCAAACACGGTGAGAACAGAAAACTATAAGCTTACCTCGCACCGAAATAACGTGTGGAAAGTAAATGTTGACAACGCCGATTCCTATCGCGCACTGTCTCTTAGACTGAATGCAGAAAGAATCGAGTGGTATACTTATCAAAATAAGTACGAGAAACCACTGCGAATCATTGTAAGGGGGCTCCACCCATCATGCACAAAAGAAGACGTTGTAAAAGACGTAAAAAATAAAGGCCTTAAAATTATTGATGCCGTCAATATCATTAAAAAGGAAAAGCAACGCACGGAAGGAGAAAGAGACACTGTGATCAGACGCGGCCTTCCAATTTTTATGCTCTCCTTTGAAAGAACTGAGAGCATAAACGATATTTATAAAATAAAAATGATACTTAACATCAGGGTTAAAATCGAACCCATGCGAAAGGGCAATAGACTGATACCACAGTGTAAGCGATGCCAAGAATTCAGGCACACAAGTGCCTACTGTCAAAAAGAACCACGTTGCGTGAAATGTGCCGGAAAACACCTGTCAACAGAGTGCAAAGTTGACATAAAGGCTCCAGCAGTTTGCGCCAATTGCCACGGAAACCACCCCGCGAACTATCGAGGATGCGAAGTAGCCATAGAGCTGCAAAAGAGACGAGAACCTCTTAAGGAAAATACAAGAGGTCAGAATCAAAGCCTAGGACGCCCAAAACCTGCTGAAACTCCTAAGCCAAAGACGCCAAAGCCGATCAAAAGTGGAAGATTGGCAAAGGAGGCGTCGACAAAAGGCGTAAAAGCTCCACAATAGAGCGGCGCCAGTTCAAGTGCAGCGGAGAAACCACCACTGGTCGCACCGAAATCATACGCACAGGTTGCGGCAAACGAAAGCAAGGCAAGATCGCCCACAACAGATGCAGTGTCTCAGATCCTCGCTGTAATCTTGGAGAAACTTGAGGATCAGACTAAAATCAACAAAGTTATATTTGACAAACTGAGCAAGCTCGAGTTTAAGCCTCGAAAAAATTACAAGAGAACATGAATATGAAACAGTTATTTAAAATACTAACATGGAATGCAAACGGTCTTCTGAATAAAATAGACGAACTAGAAGTATTTCTACGGAAAAACAATATTGATATTTGCATGATTACGGAAACTCACCTTAAAAACGGGTCTACACCCAAACTTAAAGGTTACAATGACTATCACGCACATCACCCTTCGCAAAATTCGAGAGGAGGATCCTCCCTCTACATTAAGAACTGCATAAAGCACTTCAAGAACACAGAAGTTGAGCTAGACTCTATGCAGATCAGTTCAGTTTCTGTAAAAATTGACTGCTTAGATTATAACATTGCATCTGTTATTTCCCGCCAGGATATAGACTGGTGGAAGACGATCTTGATCGTATGTATGACTTCATTGGGTCCAATTTTATCATTGGGGGTGACTTTAACGCGAAGCATACTTTTTGGGGCTCACGATGCAATTCAACAAGAGGCAGATTACTGTACAAAAATAGTATGAAGCGTGGGGTGGACTTTTTCTCCACGGGTAAGCCAACATATTGGCCAACCGATAGGAATAAAAAGCCTGACCTTGTCGACTTTTTCATCGCTAAAGGGTACCCCAAATACCTTACGCGAATTGAAGAGTGTTATGATCTTTGCTCAGACCACTCAGGAGTTATCTTAAAGATGGGTGGAAGACTGGCGAAAATAGAAAGAGCTCCTAGATTAGCTAGCAAAAACATGAACTGGGACGCTTTCAGAAAGGACTGTAAGGAGGGTGTTGCCTTGAATGTGCCATTGAAAACTCCTTTCGAGTTAGAAACCGCAGTTGACAAATTCATGGAAGCAATTCAGAGCGCTGCTTGGAACAACAATTCGTCCCAAAAGAACGCAGTTAGCACCGACGGGCATGTACGTAAAACATATCCGCTCGAAATCGAAGAATTGATTCGTGAAAAGAGAAGAGCGCGTAGGAGATGGCAAGGCACGAGGGCCCCCCAGACAAAACGCTATTGAACCACCTCTCTAATAAACTGAAAGGAATGTTGCAAGATCTTAAAAATCGTGAGACGACTGAATACCTTGAAGGCTTGTCGGCGGATAGGAGCTCAAACTACTCGCTGTGGAAAGCAGTTAAGTATATCAAGAAACCTATAATCCACTCGGCACCAATAAAAAAAGCTAACGGCGAATGGGCAAGAGAAGACAAAAAGAAAGCGAATTTGTTTGCTGAACATTTAGAAGAAACATTCAAGCCTTTCGACGGTCCGCCGTTGGCTGACGTTCTAAACAACAACGGGGGACCTGGTAGCTTTAGAATGAAAAAAGTTTCGTTAGTTGAACTCCGACAGACAATTAGCAAACTTAAAAATAATAAGGCCCCGGGTTACGACCTGATCACTGGCGAAATATTAAAAGAGCTACCAAAAAAGGCATTAGTCAAGCTACTTTATATGATAAACGCTTCTCTTAGACTTCTATACGTTCCAAGACAATGGAAAGTTGCTGAAGTCATTATGGTTCCTAAACCGGGGAAATGCGCAAATAATAAAAAATCTTATAGGCCCATATCGCTTCTGCTGATAATATCGAAAGTATTTGAGAAACTTCTGCTGAAGCGATTACAACCAATAATTGCAGAAAGACGCTTGATCCCGGATCATCAATTCGATTTCAGACCTAACCATTCCACAATAGATCAAGTCTACAGAATAACGCATGAAATTGAAAAAGCCTTAGAAGTGAAAAAAATATGTTCAAGTGCTTTCCTCGACGTATCGCAAGCCTTCGACAAGGTATGGCACGAGGGCTTGAAATATAAGCTACGACAAAACTTGCCGGAAGACATGTTTAAAATATTGGAAAATTATCTTGAAAGCAGACTCTTTCGTGTTAGGTGTAGTAGTGAATACTCGAGTTTCAAGCAAATTCGGGCTGGCGTACCCCAGGGAAGCGTCCTCGGTCCGACCCTGTTCCTGCTCTACACAACAGACATACCTCTAGATGACGAGACAGTCGTGGCCACGTTTGCGGACGATACGGCCATCCTGGCAACAGGTGAATCAGTCGAGTCATCAACGAGAAACCTCCAACGAGCATTGGACAGAATTTGTGTCTGGACGAAGACTTGGCGAATCGCTCTTAACGAGAACAAGTCTACGCATGTGAATTTCACTTACAGAAGGGTTAACAATTTGCCTCTGTTCATAAATTCTGTACAAATAAATACCTTATGCAAATGAAGCGAAGTATCTAGGGATGACACTGGACGCTAAACTAAGGTGGAAACCATACGTAAAGAAGAAGCGTGACGAGCTCGAGATTAGGCTCAGGGAAATGTATTGGCTTATGGAAGATTTTCGAAATTAAGCACATATAACAAACTGCTCTTGTACAGGCAGGTGTTAAAGCCGTCCTGGACATACGGTATACAACTTTGGGGTTGTACCAAGCCGAGCAACATGTCCATGTTGCAGACTTTCCAAAACAAAACACTAAGAGCAATTGTGAATGCTCCATGGTATATTAGGAATAGCGATATTCACAGAGATTTAGGAATAGCCACGGTAGCTATTCCTAAATCTCTGTCGCGAAGAAGTAACAAACTTCGCTCGAAAGCTAAATGCTCGCCTTCATGTTCATTGCAACAATGAAATGATCCGTACTCTAAACGAGACTCTTAACGATGTTAACAACGAGCGACGACTACAAAGAACAAGTTCCTTCGATCTAGCGACGTAGGGTGAAGCCGCATGAATGAACGGCTTAGTAGGTGCATTCACTGGAAAGCAACCTATCCAATGCGATCAACACTATGGAAGCGTAAGCTACTTGTTAAGTTAACTTAGTTGTAGTCAAGAAGTATTATGAGAGAGCGAAAATTTACTACTATGAAGTGCGTTCTGGCAGTTTCGTAGTGTCTTTCATAAATGGGTGGTTTTTTAGCACGTGGAAATCGGGCATAACCAATATCGGCTACTTCGGTATTATGTACCTGCTATAGTGGGCGTATTGGTATCTTTGAAAGATTTTGGAGTTTAAGTCTCCGTCCATCCTAGTATTCAAAAAAAAAAAAAAAAAAAATACCTTATATTCATTAGGAGATGCTTATTGTCAAATTTCAGCCTTTTAGAGCGTCATACAGTTTTGAAATCTCTGGATGTAGTTGCACATTTAGACCGATTGTGGGCGTGTCTTTGGCCGAATTTCAAAAATTGTTTCGCATGACGTGGACCTTACGTACGAAATTTCAGCACTCTAGTTCAATATTAAAGGCCTTAAAACATGTGACATACAGACGGACGGACATGGCTTATTCGATTCAAAATTTGGTCTCTATGAAATGCCCTTAAGGTCTTGGGGGTCTACCATTATTATTTCACCGTGTTACAAACTTAATAATCCTATCCTATGAGATCCTATGCGATTAACACGTGTGGTATACACATCTGGAAAAAATATGATAAAAAAAATTATCTTATTGATAAGGGGATGATTCCACGCCCCTTTTCTAAGAAAGAAGATTCTTAGTTGACAAATTCTTCACACAAATAAAGTTAATACAAACTGAAATTTAAAAAACCAAGATTTTCGACGCATTTTGGAGCTCGAAAATGGTCATTTGGGATGGGGTATCCAACGATTCGCCTAGGCGGATTGTAACCCTCCCACTGTACCCGACGGAGGGTGTATTAATTTTAATGCATAGTTTGTAACACACTAAAATAATCACCGTAGACCCCTAAGACCTTTTAGGGATATGATCGAGACCGACATGTGAGTCGATCAAGCCATGTCCGTCCGTCTTTAAAATTGAGCTAGGAAACTGAAACTCGCAGCGTTGCTTGTTCTCATTTTGTACAGACAAAGTATGAAAATTGAGAAGATCCGCCCACAGCCACGCCCACAATTGACTTGAATGTAATACAACCTCAAATTTACATTTCATTTCAAAATGCCTTTTGGTCAAGATAGACAAAACATATGAACTCAAATTTTGGTGGAGCGTATACGGCCATACGTATATAGGCCAAAAACCTTTAATTAGACAAAAATTGGACCACCCACTCTATTGACCATGTCCACATTTATCATCTTAAATCTTTGAAAACCTGTTTATCGGGAAAATCATTCTTAATAAAAAAAAAATATATAACAAATATAAAAGATATTACCATTTGCTAAGTTTGTTGCATACAAAGCATTGAGCTCGCTCTGCCCAATTTTAGGGGGCGTTTTTGGCAAAAAACTGTTTTTTAAGTATTAATATTCGCTTTAAACGAATTTTTTTATGATTCCAACGAAATAAGAGTTAATGGAATTTAATTTTCAGCCTTTTTAGGGGGCTAGGCCAATACAAATAATTGACATTCAGTATATGAAAATGACCAAAAAATTTTAAAGTTGGTGTTAACGGGTAAGGAGGGTCGGGTATTTAGAAGTTCGTTACAGACGAACTCTTGCAATTATGCACTGGATTTTTAAATGAAAGTTGCTGCTATGTGCTCGATATATGCTGCGATGTGCAGTATTGCAAAAAAAAAAATAATCGTATAGCTAGGTATATAAAGTTTCTACGGATGGACGCTTCTTAAAAAAAATATAGCGACACCTATATTTTTGTTTTCTATTTTTTAGTTCCCAACATTTGCTGCTATGTGACGTAATTCAATTTATTTTTTCCCCAGACCTTGCTTTTTATAAGTTAAAAAGTTTTCTAGGAAATCGGATAAATCCCATATATTTTTTTTAACAAAATTTAGATATGCTTTAATGTTCTCGAGCTAAGGCAACTGCATGTAAACACCAAAAAAGGTGTTGTAATAAACACTTGTTGCATAAACCATCATAGACCACACAAACAGATTCAAGGAAACTCCAAATACGAATAATAAAAAAAATCCGAAAAATAGAAAATAAAGCTAGTGGGAGGGTTACAATCCGCTTAGGCGAATCGTTGGATACACCATTCCTATTGACCACTTTCTAGCTACGAATTGTGTCATAAATCTTGGTTGTTAAATTTCAGTTTCTATTAACTACAACTGTTTTTAGAATTTCTTAGTTGAAGAATCTTCTCTTTTAAGAAGGGGCGTGGCGTCCACCTCTTTTCAATAACATAGTTTTTTTGTTTATATTTTTTATCAGAAGTGGTATACACGTGTTGATATTGCATTTTCACATTAAAAATTTGGTTTATACTTAAAAACGCCCCAAAAAGTGGGCGTGGCAAAAATTTATTCATTTCAGTTGATAGCTTTCACACATATCTGAACATTTTATAGCGCAAGTTTTTGGGATACAAAGAAAATATATCGAATAAGAACTGTTTATTTAAATGCAAATGAAATATGACCACGCCCAAAACGGGAAGGTTTTTGCCATTTTTTGAAATGTCAATCACAATATACTAAAGCGGGGATAACGCGTACCAAATTTCAGCTTCCTACGACAACTTTGAATTTTCATGCTATTAAGTAAAGTGGGCGTGTCAACGGGCGGATTTTTAAAAATTTTACACATGTACTGCTTCGGGACCTAGGAGAACAGATATTAAGTTTCAATCTCCCAGCTCAAAATTTAAGGCCTAAAAACTACCGACACACGGACGGACGAACGGACATGGGTCATTCGACTAACAATTCGGTCTCAATCATATGCCCTAAGGTCTTGGGGTCATCGGTGATTATTTCTCTATGTTACAAACTATGAATCAAACTTAATATACCTCCTGTCCTATGGGATGGAGTATAAAAAAAACAGTGAGTAAGTGCAAGAGCGCGTATGTATTAGCTTCGGTCCGTCTTTAACGAACCGCGGTATACCTTATTCCTATTCCTATTCTCCTTTCCATTCCTTTTCTCCTCTCCATTCTTATATTTTTTTGTTTTCCATCATTTTCCCGTTACAATTCGTGTATCATAAATTAACAAGAAAAAAATGTTATTTAATTAGGTTTTTAATTAATTTAAAATAAGGTTTCTTAATTATTTTTTAAAAGGGGTGTGGCATGTCCAACTCCTAGAGCCAAATATCAATATTAGCATAGAAATATCAAAGTTTGCGGCTAAAATGTACGCAAAAATTTAATTTTTTGGTTCAAATTCAATAATATGAACCACATTATTCTCCTTTCCATTCCTTTTCTCCTCTCCATTCTTATATTTTTTTGTTTTCCATCATTTTCCCGTTACAATTCGTGTATCATAAATTAACAAGAAAAAAATTTTATTTAATTAGGTTTTTAATTAATTTAAAATAAGGTTTTTTAATTATTATCTCAGTTTCCCTAATTCTGACGTTGTAAACAAACTAGTCGAAGCCGCTCCAAGGTTAAAGGGCTCTGGTGTCGTTTTACACAGGGAGCAATCATTAATCACCCGAATGAAAAGAACAACACTATACGAAATAAAAAATAAATTAAACGCGATTAACCCGCAATGCAAAATCCTTTTAAGAGGAATAAAGCTCCAAATCGAAAACTTAATTTTTCCATATAACGAGGCGGCACGAAAACTTGTTATTAAAAATACCAACGAATTGACATTGGTGTCAACTTTATTTGGCGATGCAGGCAGGTGTTTTTTTGTCAACAATTGCAACGCACGTGAAAATGACAGATGCCAAATCCAATCCACCGCAACCGAAGAGACACCAGCGACATCTCGCCACCAAAGTTCGCATACAGGAAGCAGCTCTCATCGACAATAGGACAGGGTTGCCGTCTGCCATTTTTTAAACTCAAATTTATCAATTTTATGCTACAATATCACAGGACTTAAATGTAAATTAATTATGCCAGAGTTTTTCAAGTTCGTAACTCAATATGATATAATAATACTTTTAGAAACATTTGTTGAAAAGGGGAAGGAACATCATTATTTCAAATACTTTAAAGATTTTAACTTTGATTTTATACCTGCCGCAAGAAGAAATGTCATGGGTAGGGCAAGCGGAGGTACTTTGCTGGCCATTAAAAACAATAATAAGCATATTTCACTTAAAAGTATAGGTAACAGAACTTTTTTTGAATTGTTATTTAATAATGTTAAATTTTATATAGTTCCTTTTTATTTAAATTTCGGAAATTGGAGATCTGATTTTGAAGAGTTACACGACTTTCTTGCGAATATCCCCAATGAAAATGTTTTAATAATTGGCGATTTAAATGCTAGAATAAGCAGTTTTAATAACATCTTTCATTCCTCCAATCCAAACTTTGTTTGTGAGAGAAAATCTAAAGATAAGTGTCTAAATGAACGTGGAAGTCTCTTGGTAGAAATGATTGCGGATTATGGTTTTTTTGTTTTGAATGCTGTTACAAGAGGGGATAGCGAGGGGGAGTTCACATTTGTGGCTGATCAGGGCTGCTCGGTGATTGACTACTGTCTTGCTAAAGGTAAATGGCTGGACTTAGTAAACGATTTCGAGGTTTTGACTGCTGGTTTCTCGTCTCATTTGCCAATTTCACTATCGTGTGAGGCCAAGTCACCGGTCAGCAATACTCAGCCACAAGAACGTACAAGTGGAGGTCTTAGATGGGTTTCAGCAAAAACAGATCAATACAGACAGAGACTGGGCTTAAGAGTGAATTTTCTACCGGCGGTTTCCTCCGGTAATATCGAGGTTACTGTAAACGCTGTTTTTAATGTAATAAAAGACTCAGCAATCCCTAGCTCGGCGCCGCGTTCAAGTATAACAAAGGCTGTGTGGTATGATGCTGAATGTATCAAACTTCGGAAAAAATCGTTTGCTCTCTTAAACCTCTTTAGGAAAACAAATAACAGATAGTTTAAAAATCTTTATGTACTATCAAACAGGGTATACAAAGAAGTTTGCCAATGCAAAAAAGCTATGTGTCTCAAAAGGTCTGTCTCGAAGCTTCTGCTGTGTAAGGACTCCAAAACGTTCTGGAAGACCGTTCGTTCTGTTGCCGGCCTTGAAAATAAAACTTCTTCGGTGTGCGTAGATCTCCTTGCTTCACACTTTAAGAACCTATTGACTTCAGACCCCAGCCAAAAACACATAAGTTTTGCGCTACCAAACTGTGTTGTTCCCAACTAGATGACGCTTTTGTAATGTCCGAGTTATTAACAGCATTAAAAAAAATGAAAAATTCAAAGTCGCCTGGACCCGACGGAATCCCTGCAGAGTTTTTCAAGAATGCGACCGCTGAATTCCTCAGCTACCTCTTGGAGCTCTGTAATAAGATTCTTAAAGATGAAATAGTTCCCGGGAGCTTCTTGTGCTCAAAAATGTTTGGTATTTTTAAAAAAGGTGACCCGAGTGTCCCGGAAAATTACAGGGGTATTTCAGTCCTTAGCTCACTCAGGAAGATATTTACTCAAATGCTTTACCACAGGCTTGTAAGCTGGGTTGAATCAAATAATGCCCTCAGTGCTTTTCAAGCAGGTTTTCGTCCAGGCCTGTCAACAATTGACCAAATTTTCACCCTAACGACTATTGCGAGTCATTTTATTGGGAAGAAAAAGAAACTCTACTCCTTTTTCGTCGACCGGAAAGCAGCTTTTGACACAGTAAATAGAAATCTACTTCTTTATAAACTGTCAAACCTAGGTATATCCTCCAAATTTATTAGATTATATGAAAAACTGTTGGCTAACAATTCTGCCTCAGTTTGGGATGGAAGTAAGAAATCTTCGGAATTTCTAACAAACTCTGGAGTCCCACAAGGCTGTATTTTGAGTCCCCTGCTGTTTGCTTTGTTTATCGATGATGTAATAAATTTCTTGCCAGGTGGAGTAAGATTTGGAGATACTCTAATAAAGGTACTTCTATATGCCGATGATCTTGTTGTCTTATCAGACAACCCTCTTACTCTTCAGCTTGTCATCAATAAGCTGAAAGATTATTGTGATCTTTGGGACCTAAAAATTAATGTTTTAAAATCTAAAATTATGATTTTTAGACATCACCACAAATTGAGTTGGAGCGAAAGGTGGACCTTGGACAACGACAACATTGAAATTGTGAATGAATTCAAATATCTAGGCTTCCGCCTGAAATTCAATTTAGACCTTCGTTCTTACATTAAAGAAAGATCGGTGGCAGCTAAAACTGCGATCAATTCTATGTGGAACAGGTTTTTCTCCAACAAAGATGTTGACTTGCGGTCTAAATTCAGGGCTTTTGAGGCGGTAGTTAACACCTGTTTTCGGTATGCAAGTGAAGTCTATGGTCACCGAAAGCTCGACGAGGTTGAAGCTATCCAACGTTTCTTCGTAAAAAGGATTTTCAGGCTCCCTCGATCATCGCCAAACTACGCAATAGACATTGAAACAGGTTTATCTCCAGTTTTTGTAAGAAATGCCAAATCAAGTGCTGACTATTTGTCCAAAGTTATTATAAGATCTGTGAATAACTTGCGACGTAGAGTTCTTTTGGTTGCACTAGAAGGGGGCTTTTCACCTTTTAAGGAATGGCGTGAGCTTGCTGTTAACCATAATTGTCAATTAAATCTTGACGAGAGAAATTGCCACGAATGGCGAAGTATATTCTATGACTGCCTGGCAGCCATTGACGAAAAGCTCTATCAGCAGTCCTTGTGCAGAGCGAGAACATCACTTACAAGAGAACTTTACAAAAGCCTCACTCACGATTTACACACCGCCAACTATTTTTGTGATAAGCTGAACGCGTCCGAAATTAGTTTAGTATTTAAGGCACGCACTGAAATGCTTGATCTTAACTTCAGACCATACCGAAATGACTTAAACCCGCTTTGTAACCTCTGTAACCTCAATCAGAACGAAGACACCTTCCATTTCTTAGCTTTATGTCCTATCCTTCAAGAGATCCGAAGATTATTTTTTGCCAAGAGCTTTCTCTCGATCCAGGAATGTCGCTCCTTACTAAACGGCGGATTTGGTTGGAAGATACTTACATGCTATCTAAAAGAAGCAATTGCTTTTCGTAATATGTATCAGTCTCCGTGAGCTAAATCAGCAAAACAAAATCAGATCTATCCACGAAAAAATCCCTTTTGTTCCGTTTTAAGCTAAACCAAAAGCCCATAAGTATAGATGACAAAGAAGTCACAATCTTTTCTTTTGTATTACAAATTAAATTAACAAAAAAAAAACCTAATATAAGCACTAATTATTAATTAACTTTCTCGGTCCTATCATTCAACGGCAGACGGCTCTAAGCCATGTTGTATACTACTTTTTGTAAACTTCTTTTTGTAAAACTTATCGAAATGAAAACAAAAAGTTTTTTGAATGAATTGAATTGAATTAATTATTTTTTTAAAAGGGGTGTGGCATGTCCAACTCCTAGAGCCAAATATCAATATTAGCATAGAAATATCAAAGTTTGCGGCTAAAATGTACGCAAAAATTTAATTTTTTGGTTCAAATTCAATAATTACGTAAAATCGGCTCTAAAGATGGGCGTGGTCAAAAATTTTATACTAGGGTGGACGGAGGCTAAAACTACAAAATCTTTCAAAGATACCAATACGCCCACTATAGCAGGAATATAATACCGGAGTAGCCGATATTGGTTATGCCCGTTTCCCACGTGCTAAAAAACCACCCATTTATGAGAGACACTCTGAAAACTGCCACAACGCAATTCATAGTAGTAAGTCTTCGCTCTCTCATAATTCTTCTTGACTACAACTAAGTTAACTTAACATGTAGTTTACGCTTCCGTAGTGTTTATCGCATAGGGTAGGCTGCTATCCAGTGAATGCACCTACTAAAACCGTTCGTTCGTGCGACTTCACCCTACATCGTTAAATCGAAGGGTCTTGTTCTTTGTAGTCGTCGCTCTTCGTTTACATCGCTAAGAGTCTCGTTGAGAGTACGGATCATTTTAATGTTGCAATGAACATGAAGACGAGCATTTAGCTTTCGAGCAAAGTTTGTTACTTCTTCGCTTACGGTAGCTATTCCTAAATTTCTGTGAACATCACTATTCCTAATATACCATGGAGCAATCACAATTGCTCTTAGGCCATTTCCCACATACCCGGCATCGGCTACCTGGTTAGCCGGCAGCCGGGTATGTGTGACTTGTTTTGGAAAGTCTGCGACATGGACGGTATACGGTATACAACCCCAAAGTTGTATATCGTATGTCAAGGACGGCTTTAACACCTGCCTGTACAAGAGCAGTTTGTTGTATGTGTTTAATTTTGAAAATCTTCCGATAAGCCAATACCTTTTCATGAGGCTAAATTTAAATTTTGTCACGCTTCTTCTTTACGTGTGGTTTCCACCTTAGTTTAGCGTCTAGTGTCATTCCTAGATATTTCGCTTCATTTGCATAAGGTATCTGTGCAGAATTTATGAACAGAGGTAAATTGTTAACCCTTCTTTAAGTAAAATTCACATGCGTAGACTTGTTCTCGATAAGAACGATTCGCCAAGTTTTCGTTCGTATCGTCCGCAAACGTGGCCACAACTGTCTCGTCATCTAGAGGTATGTCCCTTGTGCAGAGCAGGAACAGGTTCGGACCGAGGACACTTCCCTTGGGGTACTTCAGCTCGATTTTTCTTGTAGTATTCAGTACTACATCTAACATGAAAGCAGTTCTTTTAATATTTCGCCAGTGATCAGGTCGTAACCCGGGGCCTTATTATTTTTAAGTTTGCTTATTGTCTGTCGGAGTTCAATTTACGAAACTTTTTTCATTCTAAAGCTATCAGGTTCCGCGTTGTTGTTTTAAACGTCAGCCAACGGCGGACCGTCGAAAGGCCTGAATGTTTCTTCTGAATGTTCAGCAAACAAAATCGCTTTTTCCTTGTCTTCTCTTGCCCATTCGCCGTTAGCTTTTTTCATTGATGCCGAGTGGATTATAGGTTTCTTGATAGACATAACTGCTTTCCACAGCTAGAAGTTTGTGCTCCTATCCGCCGACAAGCCTTCAAGGTATTCAGTGGTCTCACGATTTTGAAAATCTTGCAACATTTCTTTCAGTTTGTTAGAGAGTTCGTTCAAGAGGGTTTTGTCTGGGGGAGCCCTCGTGCCTTACCATCTTCTACGCGTTCTTGTCTTTTCACGAATCAATTCTTTGATTTCGAGCGGATATGTTGCGCATACATGCCCGTCGGTGCTATCTGCGTTCTTTTGGGAGGAAGTGTTGTGTTGATACTGTTTTTGTACAGTAATCTGCCTCTTTGAATTGCAATTTTGATAAAATTGGAACCAATAAATATCCTGGCGGGAAATAACAAGATGTAATGTTGTAATCTAAGCAGTCAATATTTACAGAAACTGAACTGATCTGCATAGGGTCTAGCTCAACTTCTGCTCAGATTCTACAGCGAGGATCTGAGACACTCGATAGTTTGCGGGGGGGTTTCCGTTGCAATTGGCGCAATCTGCTGGAGCCTTTATGTCATCTTTGCACTCTGTTGAGAGGTGTTTTCCGGCACATTTCACGCAACGTGGTTCTTTTTGGCAGTAGGCACTTGTGTGCCTGAATTCTTGGCATCGCTTACACTGTGGTATCAGTCTATTGCCCTTTCGCATGGGTTCGATTTTAACCCTGATGTTAAGTATCGTTTTTATTTTATAAATATCGTGTATGCTCTCAGTTTTTTTAAAGGAGAGCATAAAAATTGGAAGGCAGCGTCTGATCACAATGTCTCTTTCTCCTTCCGTGCGTTGCTTTTCGTTTTTAATGATATTGACGGCATCAATAATTTTAAGGCCTTTAGTTTTGACGTCTTTTACAACGTCTTCTTTTGCGCATGATGGGTGGAGCCCCCTTACAGTGACTCACAGTGGTTTTTTGTACTTATTTTGATAAGTATACAACTCGATTCTTTCTGCATTCGGTCTAAGAGACAGCGCGCGATAGGAATTGGCGTTGTCAAAATTTACTTTCCTGACGTTATTTCGGTGCGAGGTAAGCTTATAGTTTTCTGTTCTCACAGTGGTTGCAAGAAGGTTGCACAATCTCCCGAAGTCTGCTATCCCGACGATGTTTACTGCAGGAGGTGGACGAATTTTCGCTTCTGGTTTAGCTTTGTTTGAGCCAGAGGGCTTATCTTCTTTTTGTATTACTTCAAGAGAGGAATTCGCCTTACGCGTCTTGCTAGACCTTTTCTTTAAAACTGAATCGGTCTCAATTGCAAGTTCGTCCTCGTCCGTAAAGTATTCGACTGCTGGTCGGTTCGGTGTTACACACGCTTTCTTTACCTCACAGTCTTACGTTACACGAGTATTTTTAATATCCTCGTTTTCTTTTCGCAGAGAATCAACTTCCATTTTAAGATCGTGGAAGAGTCGCTCCATTTCAGTAAGCTTAGCTAGGAGTTCATTATTCTCCTTTTCTTAGTTCTTAATTTTCACTGAGTCAGGTTACCGGTAGACTGCTTTTTCCGAAAATGTTCGATCTAGTTGGTGGTGATCGATTTAGTTTTGTCCTTTTCTCGAAATGATTTATAAGCAATAAAAGGCTCTCCCCAGAATCCGTAGAGCCTGCTTCCGAAGAGGGTGGATTTTCCAGCATAGCTGGGCTGCCACCTGGGGTAATCAAATCTTTCGTTTTTTTCATTGCCATTTTCAATTTTCAAAAGCATCGACAGCATCCGTTGAAACAGAAAAGAATACTTCTTCCGGTGGATTTTACTCGGCTCTTACGACAGGCATACCTTACCTCAAGGCTATTCTAACCCCGACCTTGCAGGGGGAAAGACTAGACTAGACTAGTGTTCGGTGTATCTTATGTGCTGAAATTTATTTCTTATTCTTCCCTAAGTAAGCCTTAAAAGATTTTTAGAACAATTTAGAAAACAGTATTTTCAACATAATATATGAAGTAAAAATGTTTCGATTTGGAACAAAATTATTGAATAATTTGCATTTGAAAGACTACTTTTTCAATCGATGCCACGCCCACGAGGGGCCGTCTGCGGGCTTTATTTTTATTTTTTATGACTTATAGTTATCAGAAGATGCTAATTGGTAAATTTCCGTTTTTCACGACGTCTTACAGTTTTGAAAGCACTGGAGGCTGTTGCACATTTAGATCGATTGTGGGCGTGTCTGTGAACGGATTTAAAATTTTTTTAACACTTGTATTGCTTCGGACGGCAGAGAGCTTACGTACAAGATTTCAGCTTTTTAGCTTAAAATTGGTGACTTAAGGTCTGATGCCCTTAAGGTCTTGGGGTCTATCGTTATTATTTCTAGATGAAACATTTTCGCGTGCAGGGTGTACGCAGAAGTTACAGTCCGTTAAACGAACTGTTGAATACCCCATCCTATCCCGCATTGTAAAGTGCTGATGGCATTGTTATTTTTTTACATTTCATAAGTAGTGCAAACTTCAAAAGGAACGTGGTCCAACTGCCCTTTATTACAAACTATCAATAGTAACACAGGCACTTCCAAGTTGCGCTTAAATGTACTTAAAAAATCAATTTTTGAGTTCAAATTCACCATTTTTGAAAAATCGTTTCGTCGACGAAACATGGCCTATTCGTCTGAATCGAATCCATATCCGTACGTCCGTCTGTGTGTATGTCACACGTTTTTGGAATCCGCCCACAGAAACGCTCACAATCGGTCTAAATGTGCAACTACCTCCAGGGCTTTCAAAACTGTAAGACGTTTTAAAAAGCTGAAATTTTATATTTAGCATCTCCTATTGACTGTGAGACTTAAAAACAAAAAACTAAATTGATAAACCTCCTCCAGTGGGCGTGGCATCGATTCATAGTGTAACATTTCAAGTCCATTTTATTCAAAAAAAATTTTATTCGAAATCGAAAAAATTTTGTTTAATGGCTTTGTAGTATATACTTTTTTCTACGTTTAAAAGACAGAACATTTTTTGCCACGCCCATATCTTGGCGGGAAAACTGAAGCAGAACCTTGAACTCCCAAAAAAAGTAATTTCGACTGGCTTTAAGCCTAATTTAGGAAAGAATAAGCAATAAAAAGTGTACGTAGGGTAAGCTAGACTCTGTTCTAAATTTCGTTATAAGAAAGTTTTTAGCCACGCCTGCTTTTACCGGCCAAATTTACAAAAATTTAGAATTTGATCAAAAAAAATGCATTTTTGACTTTATTTAAAAAGCTGGCAGTAGTCACAAATCATCAAAAAATTACAATAATCGCAGTAACTTACAATGTGGGATAGGATGGAGTATTCAACGGTCCGTTTAACGAAGTGTAAATTCTGCGTACACACTGTAGCTCTTACTCACTGTTTTTTTTACTCTTTTGCATATTTTAACCAGTAGCATATTTTAACCTGCTACAGTGTGTACGCAGAAGTTTCAGTACAGTTCGTTAAACGTACCGTTGCATACTCTTCCTATCTTACATTGTAAATTACTCCTATTTTTCTTATTTTTTGACGATTTGTGGTTAGGTACTGGAAACTTTGAAAAGGTGTATGGTCTAACAACCCTTATTAAAAATTTTCAATGTTAGCAGATATGTTCAAATAACGCTGAAATGTAAAGGCCCAAATAACTTTTTTTTTGAAAATGCTATAAAAAAAAACTACTGAATATTTTCTCAAAATTATTTTTGAAAGTACAATCCTTCCGTTTAATAATCCTTCCGCCTACACAATCGGTCCAATTGCTAAGCACACTATCGATTGTGTGCAGCTGCATTTCACCAATGGCTTCACGAATATAAAAAAATATTTCTGTCTACCTACCCTAAATTTTTCTGTCCTGGAAGCTGACCTGTGGAGACGCACCCTAACACTTATCTTTTATGACACCCCACAAATAATAGTCCAACGGTGTAAAATCGCAGCTCCAAGGTGACCAAACGACATCAGCTCTGCGGCTGATAATGCGATCTTCAAAAACAGGGCGCAAAACATCGAGTGAAGCTTCGGCTGTGTGGCACGTAGCGCCGTCCTGTTGAAACTAAATGTTGCCAATATCCTCCTCTTCAATTTTTGTGAACTAAAATTCGTTAACAATAACGATAACGATCGTCATTGACTGTAACAGCCACCCTTGCTCATTTTCGAAAAAAATGGCCCAATTATGCCTCTGGACAAAAATCCGCACCAAACAGTGACTCGTTTTGGGTGTATCGGCTTTTCAATGCATGCGTGTGGGTTATCTGTGCCCCAAATGCGACAATTTTGCCTGTTTACGTACCCACCAATATCAAAATGAGCTTCATCTGAAAAGATCCAAATTCCGTAAGCAATTTTCGCACACATTCTGCAACATTACCATGATTTTCAAAGTAGTGTCGCAATATTTCCCAGCGTTGTTCAAGAGTATACAAAACCATATTCGTTCAGCGGAAGGATAAAACTAGTTATCTGTGAAATCAGACATGAGCTAAGTGTTACCATTCACGAAATAAGCATTAGTTGAAAAAAAAAATTAGATGACGGACCCTTTACGTAAAAATTCAATATTTGAGTTCAAATTCAATATTTTTGTAAAATCGCTAGAATGAAGTCTGCCTTATCTGCTAATTCTTATACCCCATCCCATAGGATGGGAGGTATATAAAGTTTGATTCATATTTTGTAACATAGAGAAATAATCAGCGTAACCCTCAAGATCTTAAGGGCCCATGATCGAGACCGAATTGTTAGTCAAATCCATGTCCGCCTTAAATTTTGAGCTAGGAACTTGAAACTACAATACCTGTTCTTTCTAGGCCCCGAAGCTGTACAAGTAAAAAAAAGTTTTGAAATCCACCCACTGGCACCGCCCACTTTTCTTATTGGCATGAAATATAAAATTTGTCGTAGGAAGCTAAAATTTGGTATGCTTTTTGTGATTGACATTTCAAAAATAAACAAAAACCGCCCGCATGTGGGCGTGGTCATATTTAATTTGCATTCTTATAAACGGTTTTTATTCAATATATTTCCTTTCAATCCAAAAAACTTTCACTATAAAATGTTCAGATATGTGTGAAAGCTATCAACTGAAATGAATAAATTCATCCCACGCGCACTTTTGGGGGCGTTTTCAAGTATAAACCAAATTTTTAATATGGAAATTCAATCAACGCGTGTATGCCACTCCTGATAAAATATATATATATTTTTGAATAGGTGCTAGGGTGGACGGAGGCTAATATACTCCTAAATCTTTTAAAGATACCAATATGCCCACTATAGCAGGTATATAATACCGAAGTAGCTTATATTGGTAATGCCCGATTTCCACGTGCCAAAAAAACGACTCATTTATGAGTCGACTCAGACACTGCGAAATCTGCCAGAATGCGCGTCATTGTAGTAAATTTTCGCTCTCCCAAAATAAAAAATATGAACTAAAAATAGTGAACTGTCAGTAAACCTTGCTCATTTTATGTTTTCAAAGCTTTCGTTTCGTACAGATTTAGTTTCATGTTTTTGAAAAATGGGGGAATATTTCTTTTCCATAAATCAAATAAAGTTTGACATCATACTGTTCTCTTCAACTCTTCTCGAGGTTCGCATAACACGAGCACCTCGAAAATGTCTTTGAAGACCTCATCCCATATTCCTTACTCGATATTGTACATCAGATGCATACCACATAATAAATAACATTCAGAATCACATAATCGTAATATGTTATTAAAATTTATCAAAATAAATTAAAAGTTATCAAAATTAAATTTTTCCGACTGCAAAATACCAGTCTCTATCAATCAATTCCCTAACACAATACCTGGGGTATTTGAAAATGGAGGAAATGTGCGCAAAAACTGCTTTTCCGCTCGTTAAGGCGAAGCTCATTATATTGTGCATGTCAAATATTTTCTTACTTTACGATCAAGGTGACCGGTTAGGATATTATATGCGTTTGCTTG
Organism: Neoascia interrupta; assembly: GCA_947623515.1. Lineage (NCBI taxonomy): Eukaryota > Metazoa > Arthropoda > Insecta > Diptera > Syrphidae > Neoascia > Neoascia interrupta. The sequence goes on from OX392462.1 coordinate 98,462,053, forward strand.
TGTTGGAAAAACATGCAAACGGTGCTATATGCAGATCAATCAAAAGAGAGAAAAACCACCGAATTTGACAACCTGTATAAAAAAATTACATCTATGAATCAAATGACCCGTGCCTTCTTTATAGGTAGATGTAATGTTTATTTAATTCCTTATGAATGTGTCACAATGACAATATATGCAAATTGGAGCATAAACTATTTCAATAAAAGTCACAAGAGAACTCGCCATAAGAATTAATATTTTTTAAGTTACAAAACGCTTAACTACAAATGTCAAACGTCAAATGACCCCAGCCCGTCTTTCTAGTGTTAATCTTTTTTAATTTTTTTTTTTTTTGTTTTTTTTTATACCCTATTCCACAGGAATGGAGTATATTAAGTTGCATACTGGCGAAAATGTAACATAGAGAAATAATAACGATAGTCCCCCCAAGACCTTAAGGGCATATGATCGAGACCGAATTCTTAGTCGCATGAGCCATGTCCGTCCGTCCGTCCGTATGTCACCAATTTTTAGGCCTTACGTTTTGAGCTAGGAAGCTGAATTTGTACGTAAGCTCTCTGTCTTCCGAAGCAATACAGGTGTCAAAATTTTACAAATCCGACCGATGACACGCCCACAATCGTTCTAAATGTAAATGTAAATGTAAAACTGTAAGACGTCGTGAAAAGCTGAAATTATACATTTAGCATATCCTAGCGATTGTAAGCATTAAAAATTAAAAATAAAGTCAGCAGCCCGCCCCAGTGGGCGTGGCATCGAATTAAAGAGTAATTATTTAAATGCAAGTAATTCAATACTTTTGTTCCAAATCAAAAAATTTTTGCTATTATACTATGTAGAAAAGACTATTTGTTAAATTTCTTTCATACAAAGTTTTGGGCCACGCCGACATTTGGAGGCAGAATTCAACAAAAACCTCAAATTTTCCAGAAAAACATGGATTTCGACTACTTTTAAGCCTTACTTTAGGTTCATCGGGTGCTACTATACTAGATTATACTAGTTATACTAGATTTCGTTCCTACAAAGTTTTTGGCGATTAGGTCGATTTCACAAAATTATTGAATTTGGGCCAACAATTACAGTTTTGCGTACATTTTAGCCGTTAACTTGGATATTTCTATGCTTATATTAGTTTTCAGTTAAAGGCGCTGGACATGCCACGCCCCTTTTTATTAAAAAAAGTAGACAAAAACTTATAAGGAATAATTTTTTTTAAATTATAATGACGCAAATGGTAACGGGACGGGGAAAGGAGAAAAGGAAGGGAGAGGAGAATAGAAATGGAAAGGAGAATAAGAATGGAGAGAAGAATAGGAATGGAAAGGAGAATAGGAATGGAATGGAGAATAGGAATGGAAAGGAGAAAAGAAATGGAAAGGATAATAGGAATGGAAAGGATAATAGGAATGGAAAGAAGAATAGGAATAGGAATACGGTATACCGCTAGCTATACCGAAGCTATTACATACGCGCTGTTTCACTTACTCACTGTTTTTTTTAGTTATTTAGTTGGATAGGCAAAATAATGTTTAAAAACAAACACACGAAGAACATTTATTGCTAAGCGATCAACAACTGCATTTTCAAATCGATCAATTATCTCTTCAAAATGCCTTCAAGATGCCTTCTCTTCCATACGATTTCGAATTTTTGTGACATTTTTCATCGGCACACTTGGCGAAAATCCGTCGTAAAAAGATACTGGAATCCACGATCCGAGCTGGATTTTCGTGCATATTGTAATGTTTTTGGCTGGATTTCCGTACATTTTGTAGTTTTTTGCCCTATTTGACAAACCAATAAAACTCAAATCCACTTTTACAGTTACACAATGAAACATTTTATTTATCAACCAAAACTTATTTAAACTCAAATCACACTTAATTCGACTTCGCTATTTAGAATTTATTTCAATTCGATCAGTTTTTATTTTACTACCGATTTTCACAAGTCAACGTTTAAAATATAATTGTCCCGTACGAGCCTGTCACCCGTGTATTTATACAAAATTAAGCACCTTTTAGTACGTTCAATACTTCCCCTTTGGTAATTTTCCAATGCTACTCTTCCGCTGAATTTAACGGAGGGGAAATTTTCGATATCGAAATTCGAACTTGGAATATAATTTTGCTGTCAACTGCCTGGACTGACAGTGGAGTGTGTTCGTAAATGAATCCAGCGGGTGTGTACGAAAAGTTAATCGATGTGTGCATTCAGCGATTCCTGCATGTCGTTTTATTTCTTGTCGCCACATTACAATATTATATTATGGAATTCGGACTGAAATGTTAATTTGGTATAGACCCTTTAACAGTTTGACGTTTACTTTTATTTTCACTGCTGGATGCAAAAGAAATGCTACCTTTCTTCCTATCATCTTAGTTACTTTTCTCCTTCATCCCCTTCCTTCGGGTAGGGATTAAAATATACCCGAGGTAAGGCATGCCTGTCGTAAGAGGCGACTAAAATCCACCCTCCGTATGCCGAGCGCGTATTGCATACAAACTATGCAATGGACAAAACAAAAGATATTATGGGGTAATAATTGTGGCAATCCAGTTTCACTGGCAAATCCACCCTCTTCGGAGGTAGGCCCTACGGATCCTGGGGAGAGCCATTTATTGCTTATAAATCCCTTTTTGAAAAGATCTGAAAATTAACGCTTCAAACTCCAAAATCATGATTTTTAGGCATCATCATCAAACAAGTAGGAGCGAGAGGTGGAGATTGAAAAATGAAAGTATTGAAGTGGTAAATGAATTCAAGTATTTAGGTTTTCGAGTGAAATACAATCTAGATATTCGCCCTCACCTAAAAGAGAGAACCGTTGTTGCTAAAGTTGCTATAAATTGTATGCTGAACCAGTTCTTCACAAACAAAAACGTTGATTATAATCTAAACTTAAGGTCTTCGAATAAACCTTTTTAAAACGAAACAATAAAACGCCTTTTCAATAACATCGCTTTTTTGTTTCGATTTTTTATTAGAAGTGGTATACACGTGTTGATTGCATTTTCACATTAAAAAATTTGGTTTATACTTAAAAACACCCCCAAAAGTGGGCGTGGGCATACATTTCAGTTGATAGCTTTCACACATATCTGAACAATTTATAGCCCAAGTTTTTTGGATTCAAAGAAAATATATCGAATAAAAACCGTTTATTAAAATGCAAATGAAATATGACCACGCCCAAAACGGGGCGGGTTTTGCCTTTTTTTGAAATGTCAATCACGATACACTTAAGCGAGGATAACGCGTACCAAATTTCAGCTTCTTACGACAACTTTGAATTTTCGTGCTAATAAGTAAAGGGTCGTGTCAGTGGGCGGATTTCAAAAAGTTTTACACATGTACTGCTTTGGGACTAAGAAAGAATAAATATTAAGTTTCAAGCTCCAAGCTGAAAATTTAAGGCCTAAAAACTACCGACACACGGACGGACGAATGGACGGACGAACACGACTCATTCGACTAACAATTTGGTCTCGATCATATGCCCTTAAGGTTTTGGGAGTCTACGGTGATTATTTCTCTATGTATCAACTAAGTACACCTCCTATCCTATGGGATGGGGTATAAAAAGAAATATATATATTAAAACATAATTTAACTCAAAAAATCACCTTTCAAAGGCGTGGTCAATATATCGATATAAAGGAAAAACTTTTTCTGAATTGTCAAAGATAATTATAAGCTAGCACCATTGTAACATAAATTACCGCAAAATAATAGTTTGTGCACCATATGCATTTTTTGAACACCCTATACGCAATCCGCTATCCATTCCCATTCCAATTCCCATTCCCATTCCCACGCTTACATTAGACATACATATCGTAAGAGAAGAATATGAATATTGTTTTACGCAGCGCTCGATGTAGGTACTTTCAGATCCTATTGCAATTTGGTTCCCATAAAATAAACTGATGACAATGTATTATTTAGTGTGTAAGTTAAGTATAAATAGGCATAATCATTTAGAAATAAATCACTTGTTATTCAAAAGTCAACCACCGTGAATATTCTTTATTGCTATAACCCATTTGAGGCAAGAAGCTTTAAGAGAACTACACAAGTCGAAATCAAAAGAGATTTCGACTATAAACATTGGTGACCCCGACGTGATCAAAAGATATTGATTCGGAATCTTACTGAGCTGCCAGCGGAAAAGCCATTACCGCCACACAGGTCTTTAGCGTGAGCTTACCGTCGCAGCATAACCTAATTCTTACTGCGCTGCCAGCGGTTAAGCCATCTCCTCAACAATATCCAGCTTGAGTTTGCTACCGCTTCAGTGCCTAAGTCTTATTCTTAAATAAGTCAGAGGTAGTTCGACATTGAATCACTCCCTCAAACAGACGGGAACATGGACGACATGGAAGTGTTCCGCATCGTGGCCAGACAGAAGGCCATAACAGAAGAACTTCAGAAACTGAAGATAAACATCGGCAAAGACGGGCCGGACCGCAAAACTGCCGAGTACAAGGAGAAGAAATCGAAAGTACTAGAAGGCCTTTGGATGGAGCTTCACGGCAACCACGAAAGAATAAAACGTTTTGTAAAGGCCGACACTCCCTATATTCAAGCCGACACCTACGAAAAGATCAAGATATTAACTCTGGAAATCAAACAGACTCTTGAATCAATTTGTCCGGCAGCTGTTGAAAAAGTCCAAGAAAAATCACTGGGTGCAGCCAATTGTGAGAACACAGGAGCGAAGTCGAAACTCTCGAACCCACCATCAGAGCAAGCATATGGCGACACCCAGACCAAAGGTCAGTCAACAGGCTCAGTAGTAGACATTGTTAAGCTAGTGCGGAGACTAAACACAACCGCGCAGTCACTTAACCGATTACTAGAAGGTCTTAAAAACATTGGACCAGACGATTGGACCATAACTTTTTGCAACATTAGGTTAAACGCCATACTTAAATACTGGACGGAGCTGGAAGGAACTCATACGGCAATCAGCGAGCCAACGGAAGATCCGACAAGATTTGGATACAACGCATTGCACCAAATGCTCCAAATTTCATCACACATTGCTGCATGACGATCACAATAAGCAGGCTCCAGCAACAGACAACCGGACAACGCTCTTAGCTACCAATACAACTTCTATAGCGTCGAAGTACGTACTCCTAGGAACGGCTGTGGTTCAAGTACTGAATTAAACCAACAGTCCGGTCAAAGCAAGAGCATTGCTTGATTCCAGCTCCCAAATGAGCTTCATCACCGAGAGGCTATCCAGACAACTCCAACTTATGACGAAGTACGAGCCACTTGAAATATGCGGAATGGGGAACCAACCACTCAAGAATATTTCCAGCTAGAAGACGACGTTCAACGGTATCAATGTCACGACGAAGCTGGAAGAGATAACACGCCCTATTCTGCCACCGCCTAGCCAGTCTCTTTCGCTACCACCGGTCAACATTCCGAAGACATCTATAAATCTGCCAAATATTACGCTTCCTAAATTCGATGGAAACTACACCCAGTGGAAGCAGTATAGTGATCTATTCACGGAACTTGTTCATAAGTAAGACCTCGCGAATTGCCAAAAACTGTTCTACCTTAAAACAACTTTAACAGGAGACGCAGAGAAACTTATCAGTCACTTTACCATCTCAGACGATAACTACTGTGCAGTTTTGCAGGTTGTCATAGACCGGTACAACAATCCTAGACTGCTAGTAACAGCACAGGTCAATAAACTGCTCGTGCAACCCGCGATTCAAAACGAAGGTCCCATCCAAATCAAATCTATGCATGACACTACTCAGGAATGCCTTCTTAGCTTAAAAGGTCTTAAAATTGACACTAGCAACTGGGATCCTCTTCTCCTCAACATTTTGCTCTTGACAGAATAACAATGACTCTTTGGGAACCGTCTCTCACACAACCAAAGGTTCTACCAGCCTTGGCGGACTTCTTGTCATTCCTAGAGACCCGTTTCCAGTCCTTAGAAGCCGTGGGAACCAGGGCAATCAAAGCAGCAACTGAAGACGCGTTTAGGAAACCAAGAGTAGCCCTTGCAACTGTCAAGGGAAACGCCAAATGCCCAACATGTGGACAACAAAAACATGGTATTCTTTCTTGTCCTAAATTTATGCACCTCTTACCACAAGAAAGGCTGCAAAAGGTAAAATCTCTTAGCCAATGTACGAATTGTCTACGCCTCGGACACCAAGCTCAAACTTGTCGATCAACGCATTGCACCAAATGCTCCAAATTTCATCACACATTGCTGCATGACGATCACAATAAGCAGGCTCCAGCAACAGACAACCGGACAACGCTCTTAGCTACCAATACAACTTCTATAGCGTCGAAGTACGTACTCCTAGGAACGGCTGTGGTTCAAGTACTGAATTAAACCAACAGTCCGGTCAAAGCAAGAGCATTGCTTGATTCCAGCTCCCAAATGAGCTTCATCACCGAGAGGCTATCCAGACAACTCCAACTTATGACGAAGTACGAGCCACTTGAAATATGCGGAATGGGGAACCAACCACTCAAGAATATTTCCAGCTAGAAGACGACGTTCAACGATATCAATGTCACGACGAAGCTGGAAGAGATAACACGCCCTATTCTGCCACCGCCCAGCCAGTCTCTTTCGCTACCACCGCTCAACATTCCGAAGACATCTATAAATCTGCCAAATATTACGCTTCCTAAATTCGATGGAAACTACACCCAGTGGAAGCAGTATAGTGATCTATTCACGGAACTTGTTCATAAGTAAGACCTCGCGAATTGCCAAAAACTGTTCTACCTTAAAACAACTTTAACAGGAGACGCAGAGAAACTTATCAGTCACTTTACCATCTCAGACGATAACTACTGTGCAGCTTTGCAGGTTGTCATAGACCGGTACAACAATCCTAGACTGCTAGTAACAGCACAGGTCAATAAACTGCTCATGCAACCCGCGATTCAAAACGAAGGTCCCATCCAAATCAAATCTATGCATGACACTACTCAGGAATGCCTTCTTAGCTTAAAAGGTCTTAAAATTGACACTAGCAACTGGGATCCTCTTCTCCTCAACATTTTGCTCTTGACAGAATAACAATGACTCTTTGGGAACCGTCTCTCAAACAACCAAAGGTTCTACCAGCCTTGGCGGACTTCTTGTCATTCCTAGAGACCCGTTTCCAGTCCTTAGAAGCCGTGGGAACCAGGGCAATCAAAGCAGCAACTGAAGACGCGTTTAGGAAACCAAGAGTAGCCCTTGCAACTGTCAAGGGAAACGCCAAATGCCCAACATGTGGACAACAAAAACATGGTATTCTTACTTGTCCTAAATTTATGCACCTCTTACCACAAGAAAGGCTGCAAAAGGTAAAATCTCTTAGCCAATGTACGAATTGTCTACGCCTCGGACACCAAGCTCAAACTTGTCGATCAACGCATTGCACCAAATGCTCCAAATTTCATCACACATTGCTGCATGACGATCACAATAAGCAGGCTCCAGCAACAGACAACCGGACAACGCTCTTAGCTACCAATACAACTTCTATAGCGTCGAAGTACGTACTCCTAGGAACGGCTGTGGTTCAAGTACTGAATTAAACCAACAGTCCGGTCAAAGCAAGAGCATTGCTTGATTCCAGCTCCCAAATGAGCTTCATCACCGAGAGGCTAGCCAGACAACTCCAACTTATGACGAAGTACGAGCCACTTGAAATATGCGGAATGGGGAACCAACCACTCAAGTTAAGCAAAACAACGGTCAGCATTTGTCTGCAATCGAACGTAACTGGTTATACTGCACAACTCCAAGTCTTTGTGCTTGAAACGATAACCAGCCAGCAGCCCAGCCAATTTATCGATACTCGCCTCTGGAAGATGCCTCAAAATATTAAATTGGCAGACACTGCTTTTAATCAACCTGAAGAAACAATCTGCTTATTGGTGTGGAGCTGTATCCAGAACTGCTCTCTGCAGGGCAAATCAAATTTAACAATTCAGGTCCTACACTACAAACCACCCTACTAGGCTGGGTTGTGCTTGGAAAAACCATCATAGGAGTTCCTTCAACACTGTTCTGCGGTCTAGGAGTGGAAACTTTCGGTCCAGACCTCGAAAGCCTAGACAATCTGGTGGAGCGTTTCTGGACCTTAGAAGAAAACCTGTCTTTCCCGTCACAACAAACTCAAAAACGATAACCTAAGGAAGAAAAACAGTGCGAGGAAATATTTGCAAAAACTACAAATAGAACCCGGTCTGGACGGTACGTTGTTGCACTTCCATTCTCCAACAATCCGAAGAGTCTAGGGGATTCAAGAGAAATAGCAGTTCAAAGATTCCCTACTCTGGAAAGAAGGCTTCTACGGAATCCACAAATCCACAAACAATACATTGAGTTTATGAGAGACTATATCTCGCTTAAACACATGGAAGAGATCGACTACCATTCAACTTTAAATGATCAATTACAAAACTTTCTTCCACATCATTTTGTATTGCGACCCGAAAGCAGTTCCACCAAACTAAGAGTGGTATTCGATGGATCATCCAAAACCTCTAAAAATATATCTCTCAACCAGATTTTATACAGCGGCCCAGCCTTGCAAACCGATCTGTTCGCAATTTTATTGGGTTTTCGAGCTCACAAATACGTCTTCACAGCCGGCATTTCCAAGATGTATCGCCAAATTCTTGTACACAACTCTAGCAGACGATTTCAACGTATTGTGTGGCGGGAATCTAAGGATGAACTTTTGAAGACGTACGAACTGAATACCGTAACTTATGGCACTAAATCTGCACCTTATCTTGCCATCAGATGTCTTCACGATCAAGCAGAAGCAGCCGACTTTCAGCATTTAAGAGGAGCCAAAATAATACGTGAAGATACATACATAGATGATATTCTTACCGGGAGCAATAATCTGAACGACGCTCTGGAAATGCAATCAGAGCTAAAGAACCTTCTGGCCCAAGGACAATTTCATTTACGGAAAGGGTGCGCCAATAACCCAGCTCTACTTGAAGGGATCCCAAAAGAAGATCGTGAGACGGAAACGATACTCCATGATCAGAACGAAGGATCGAAGACCTTAGGGCTAACCTGGCTCCCAACCTCAGAAGAATTGGAATGAAACGAAACGGGTAACTAAACGCACCATATCAGAAAGGAGCTTCTAAAACTAAATAACCTGAAGATCCCTCGACTCATGATAATTGAAGGGGCAACCAAGATTGAGCTTCATGGATTCTCGGGCGCTTCCCAGCGAGCGTATGGAGCTGTGGCTTATCTGAAATCTGCAGATAAACAGGGTGTAGTCAGCGTTCGATTGGTGCGCTCTAAAACTCGAGTGGCACCGACGAAACAACAAACAATTCCTCGCCTGGAACTGTGCGCAGCTAAGTTACTGGTAAAGTTTGTAAAGATAGTAAAGGAAAGCTTATCAATAAACTTTAACCAAATTACTTATTGGACGGACTCACAAATTGTTCTAGCTTGGATTAATACAAGATCACCTCTAAAAACTTTTGTTGCTAATCGCGTAACAGCGATTCAAGACGAGACTTCAAAAACCCAGTGGAAATTCATCACCTCAGAATTAAATCCAGCAGATCTTCTTTCCCGTGGCGTTTTTCCCGAACATCTGTCGAAGTCCACAGTTTGGTTTCACGGCCCTGCATTCTTGCAAAAATCTGCATCTGAATGGCCAAAGCAGCCCCTAAATCTGCGAGACGAAATTTTGCCAGAGATCAAAATCATGAAGACCGTACTCCTAGCAGTCCCACTGACACAAAATCATTTTATTGCTCAAATCAGTCACAAGAATTAATTTGAGTTTCTACAAAACGTAACGGCCTATGTTACAGGCTTTGTCAGTAACTTGAAGCGAGCGAAGAACTACCGACTTCTCGACCGTGGACTATCAGTCCAGGAATTTAAAGCAGCAACCATAGAAGTTATTAAACATGTTCAGGAAACAGCGTTCTCAGAGGAGGTGGCAACACTCATTAAATCTATACATGTTCTCCAAAGCAGTCCGTTGAGCTCATTGACACCATTTATTGACGAAAGACATGTGATCAGAGTGGGAGGCCGACTAGAAGCAGCAGATCTACCATAAGATAAATGAGACTTACTTTAAAACTTTTTTCATATAAAGTTCTTAGCCACGCCCCCTTTTAGAGGTCGAAATTTAATTTGAACCAAAAAAATGCATTTTTACGTACATTCAAGCGTAAATTGGAAATATCTGTGTTAGTATTGATAGTTTGTAAGAAGGGGCGGTTGGATTACACCTCTTTTTGAAGTTTGCACTACTTACAACATGTCAAAAGATAATAAAAGCATCAGCATTTTACAATGTGGCATAGGATGGGGTACTCAACGGTTCGTTTTAAGGATTGTAACTTCTGCGTAAACACTGTTACACTCACTGGTTTTTTCACACACAATTTTGTTGAAGTGTTGAAGTTTACATTTAGTGTTTAAAATTAAACAGTTTGGTGAATCTAACACACAAATTGTGAACATTTATAATACTAATATTTATAATAGAAATGAGTATAAAGACACTCATTTCACACTGTTCAATTTGACGCGGGGGCTTAACGCCTGAACATATGCAAATTTGTAAATTTGTAGGTTAATCCATTCTCTCTTAAACAAAACCAAAAGCAAATTCGAACTTAAAACGACGATAAAAAATTACTTACTTAGTAACGCCTCGCGGAACTCATTTGACACCGAAAGAAAAGGTAAATTATTGCAAAACACAAAGAGCACAGCCTATCAGACCGTTTAATTGTGATGAAATGTGTTTTCAATGTTTATAAATGATCTTCTTCTTGTTTGCGATCACGTTTCTGATCACTTGTATGCTGACGATGTCCAGTTGTACATTTCCTTGCCTATGAATCTACTAAATGTATTGACAGTCCGCTTAAATGAAGATTTTTCAGCTACAAATGAGTGGGCTAACAGAAATGGGCCGCATCTAAATCCATCCAAATGCCAGGTATTGCCTATTTCAAAAAGGTATTTCAATTCATGCCTTATACCTGATTGTATGTGTCAGGCTCGAAATTGGCCATAGTAGAGTCTGTAAACACCCTTGGCATCGTATTAAACCGCGGTCTCTTATGCTGTAATCATGCAAATTATGCCATAGGACGTGTCTATGGGTGCTTGCGAAGGCTTTGGTTGACTGCGAATTTTACTCCTCTTGAAACTCGTAAGCGGGTTATAATAATCCCTATAATAACATATGCCGATGTTGTTTTCAGCAGTCTTGATTCTCGTTCTAGAAACAAGCTACAAGTAGCTTTCAACGATTCAGTGCGGTACATACATGGGTTAGGCAGATACGAACATATATCGAGATATGCGAATGATCTTCTAAGTTGTACATTACAGCAGTATATGCAAATAAGAAATTGTATATTTAGGCACAAGCTTATAACGACCAGAAAACCAAATTATCTATATTCGAAGCTTGATTTTTCTCATTCTCGTCGAACATTTAATATTAACTTGCCAAGGTTTGATTATCTCAATTCTTCAAGGTTGTTTTTTATACCCTATCCCATAGGATAGGAGGTATGTTAAGTTTGATTCATAGTTTGTAACATAGAGAAATAATCACCGTAGACCCCCAAGACCTTAAGGGCATATGATCGAGACCGAATTGTTGTCGAATGAGCCATGTCCGTCCGTCCGTCCGCGTGTCGGTAGTTTTTAGGCCTTAAGTTTTGAGCTAGGAACTTTAAACTTAATATCTGTTGTTTCTAGGTCGCGAAGCAGTACTAGTGTAAAACTTTACAAATTCCGCCCACTAACACGCCCACTTTACTTAATAGCATGATAATTCAAAGTTGTCGTAGGAAGCTGAAATTTGGTACGCGTTATCCTCGCTTAAGTATATTGTGATTGGCATTTAAAAAAAAGCGAAAACCGCCCCCTTGTAGGCGTGGTCATATATAATATGCATTCTAATAAACGGTTTTTATTTGATTCCAAAAAACTTGGACCATAAAATCTTCAGATATGTACGTAAGCCATCAACTCAAATGAAAAAATGTTTGTCACGCCCACTTTCGGGGGCGTTTTTAAATATAAACCAAATTTTTAATGTGAAAATGCAATCAAGACGTGTATATCACTTCTGATAAAAAATGAGAACAAAAAAAGATGTAATTGAAAAGGGGTGGATGGCACGCCCATTTTTAAGGGAGAAGATTCTAATAGGTTGCTAATAGAAGTTAATAGAAACTGAAATTTAACAATCAAGATTTATGACATAATTCGGAGCTTGAAAGTGGTCAATTGGGATGGGGTATCCAACGATTCGCCTAAGCGGATTGTAACCCTCCCACTAGTTATTCATGCCGTTAGGTTGTGGAACTCACTATCCTTACATATTAAGGGGTAAATAGTGCTACAAACTTTAAACCCGCGCTACATAATCACTTTTCTCTCTAACAGCAATAATCTTTACCTTACTTCTTTCAACTGTTTTTCTATATCTCTTGCCTATGTCTTACTTTCCTACCTCCTCTTATTTTGATTATTAGTAAATTTTTACATTATATTTTTAAATTTTACTTTTAAATATTTATTTATTTTATATTGTGAATAATTGTTTTGTTTATTGGTTACCAATTACTATGTTGTTCACTTAGTACTATAAGAGACTCAAGTCTTAATGTACATACCAATTTTATATTAATAAACTAAACTAAACTAAGTTAAATCTTCCAGTGACAGTAAAAACACAGGAAAATTTGTAAGGCGAATCGTGAATCAAATTACACGAAAGTCATGAAAAAGACACATATGCAGCGGCATTATAAGAAGGCCAGGCTAAGGATTAACATCACCCTTCCGTTTCCAAAGCGCCTTCTACTTAAAGATTGTTTTTTTGTCTCGAAACACGGCAATAAAACCTGAAATTGTCGGGACCTTTGAAATTAATTTTCATTTCATCACTAAAAATAACCGATCCTAGCCCTCGCACCATACTATGCGATCCCTTGAAAACCTTAACCCGAAGTCTTAATTAGATGCTGCTGCAAATGTTTTTATACGCGACCCAAAATATATTAAGTTTAATGTATAGTTTGTAACGCTGTGAAATAATCACCGTAGACCCATAAGACCTTTTAGAGATATGAATGGGACCAACAGGAAAATCGATTAAGCCAAGTCCGTCCGTCCGCCCGTCCGTCCGTATGTAAACAACTTTTATGCCTTAAAATTCAAGTAGAGAGCTGAAATTTGGGGGGTTGGTTGGAAATCCATTGGAACAGATAAGTTTGAAAATTAGCTGAATCCGCCCACAGACACCCCCACTACAGACCTGTATGTGCGACCATATTACAATGGTGCTAAGACAAAAGTTGTAGATATTAGCATTTTCTAAGTTTTATGTATGCATTTTATGTGCCTCCGCTCACTTTTGTGGGCGTGGCGTTAAAAAAAGGCGGAGTTTTAGGCCGAAATGTATGCAGCCACCTGGTATAAAGCATTCAACAGTTATATTTTTGTATCCTGCCCACTTTTTGGAGGCGTGGCAGTTTTTTTTTTGGTATGGTCGGGTATTTTGCAATCCGTCGTAGATGGACTGAAACTTTTGCATACGCACTGTTACACTTTCCCACTAGTTTTTTATTAAGGTCTTAGTTTCGAATTTGTCAGGTTACTTTTAAAAATACGGTATTAATATTTTAACACACTTAAAACTAACAAAAACTAGAACAAGTTAGAAAGTGCAAGAATTCGTCTGTGACAGACTTCTATATACCCGACCCTATATATTGTGCAACAGCAAATCTTAAAGTTTCTTGGCCCGAATTCATATATTATTTGTATAGGCCACGCCCCCAAAAGTTGGCATGGGCTAAAAATTGAAATCGATTAATTGTAATATCGTGAGAATCATGAGAAAAAAAGGTAAAAGCGAAAATTATTTCATGGGCAAAGCTCAAAACTTTGTATGGGGCAAAGTTAGTAAATAATAATATCTTTAATATAATCCTCTAATTGTTTTTTTCGATTTTGAGTGAACCCGAGAAATCGGGTTCTTAAAGATCTAACATGTTAAAAATATCCCTTCGCCTGAGCACGTGAACCTCCAATTTTGAGCTTAAATTTCCCCTGTTATTTACAAGATTATATTTTATATTCAACTCAATTGTCACCAAAAATTTAAAAAGTAACGTACAAAATAAAGTGTCTTAATACACACAATCATATTGCAGAAACATTGCTGCATATTTTTGCATACAAATTGTGGTATCACAACGGAAAATAGAAAGAGAAACAAGAGTCTGGACACACAACTTTTTTCTTCAAATTATTGCAAAGCCAATCGAACGTGCGATGGATTTTCTTATGACATCCATGAAACCCAAAATTTCATGACCATAGATGAGGGTCGGAGCTAACACTGAATTAATAACTGAGATCTTTGCTTTCACTCCAAGCTCAGCTTTCCTGATGAACGGCCAGCGCAGTTCCTTTAGTATTGCTCCAGCTTGGCCAATTCTAAAGGACAACTCAGTATCACTCCTCCCATCTTTTGTGAAAAAGACCCCGGGATACTTAAACTTTTCCACCATGTTTTAATGGAACTCCATTTATGTGCAGGGTTCACTGCACAGGAGTTCGGGAAACAACCATTATACCAGAATCACCACAGACGGCTTTACTTAGGTTTACAGCCGTCTGTGGTGATTAAGTCTGATACAGGCGAAAATGTAACATGGAGAAATAATAACGATACACCCCCAAGACCCCAAGGGCATATGATTTAGACCGAATTCTGAGTCAAATGAGCCATGTCCGTTCGTATGTCACCAATTTTTAGGCCTTAAATTTTGAGATACAAAGCTAAAATTTTGTACGTAAGCTCTCTGTTATCCCAATCAATACACGTATTGAAATTTTTCAAATCTGTCTAAAGACACGCCCACAATCGGTCTAAATTGCAACAACCTCCAGTGCTTTCAAAACTGTAAGACGTCGTGAAAAGCTGAAGTTTACCAATTAGCATCTTCTAATAATTATAAGTCAAATAAAATAAAAATAAAGTCCGCAGACCGCCCCTTGTGGGCGTGGAAAAGTAATCTTTCAAATACAATTCATTCAATATTTTTGTTCCAAATCGAAGAATTTTTACTTAATATATTATGTGTTCATACAAAATTTCGGGCCACGCCCATATATAGAGGCAAAATATTTTCCTTAACATGTAGTTCAAGCTTCTGTAGTAATCGCGTATGGCAGGCTGCCTTCCAACGAAGGCACCTACAATACCGTCAATTTATGCGGGTTCATCTTATGCTGCTAGATCGAACGGCCTCATTCGTTGTAATCGGCGCGTATAATTTGTCTGATCCAAAGTTCGGCTAATTTCATTGTTGCAATGTCCCCGAAGTCGAGTACTAAATTTGCGAGCAAAGTTTGTTACCTCGTCAGTTACGGTTGCGATTTCTAGATCTCGGTGTAGATCGCTATTTCTTATGTACCATGGAGCATTGACGATTGCTCTGAGTGTCTTATTTTGAAAAGTTTCTAAAATAGATATATTACTAAGTTTAGTACAACCCCATAGTTGTATGCCGTACGTCCAAGATGGCTTATGCACTTGCTTATACAAAAGCAGTTTGTTATATACGCTTAGTTTCGAAAATTTTCCGATAAGCCAATTTATTTCTCTTAACCTGATTTCGAGCTCGTCGATTTTTTTTTTAACGCGCGACTTCCATTTAAGTTTTGCGTCTAGGGTCATTCCTAGATATTTCGCTTTATTTGAGTACGGGATTTGTACGAAGTTAATGAATAAAGGTTTGTTGTTTATCTTTTTATAAGTAAAGTTAACATGCGTTGACTAAGTCTCGTTAAGAAGAACGACTCGCCAGCTCTTCGTCCAGTCGCATATTTTGTCTAAAGCGCGCTGAAATGTCCCTGTTGCTAATTCAACTGTCGTATCAATAGCGAGAATAGCAGTGTCGTCAGCCAACGTAGCTAAAATTGTTCCCTGATTGTGGGGTATGTCTCTTGTATAAAGCAAAAATAATATTGGGCCGAGAACGCTTCCTTGCGGGACACCAGCATTTATCTCTTTGAATTCCGAGTACTCATTTTCGTACCTTACGCGAAAGATTCTGTCTGCAAGGTAAGAGTTTAAGATTCTATAGAGCCTTTCTGGTAAGCTAAGCCTTAACTACTGGTACTTCAGACCTTCGTGCCACACCTTGTCGAAGGTTTGCAATACGTGGAGAAAAGCGCTGGTACATATCTTTTTCGTTTCCAGAGCTTTTTCGATTTCGTTTGTTATTCGATAGACCTGGTCGATTGTTGATGCTTTTCCCTAAATCCGAATTGGTGATCCGGAATCAATCGTCTTTCTTCAATTATTGGTTGCAACCTTTTAAGCAACAGTTTCTCGATACCTTAGATATTATCGGCAGGAGCTAAATAGGTCTGTATGACTTGTTGTCGTTGGGACATTTTCCTGGTTTCGGAACCATTATGACCTCGGCCACTCTCCATTGCCTTGAAACGTATAAAATTCTCATGAAGGCGTTAATGATATAGAGTAGCTTGACCAAAGTAATTAAGTCGTAGCCAGGGGCTTTGTTGTTTTTCAGATTATTTATCGTTTGACGAAGTTCAGCCATTATCGCAAAAGGCAAATTTTTGCGCATTTTTTTTATACCCCATCCCATGGGATAGGAGGTATATTAAGTCTGATTCATAGTTTGTAACATAGAGAAATAGTCACCGTAGACCCCGCAGACCTTAAGGGCATATGATCGAGACCGAATTGTTAGTCGAATGAGCCATTTCCGTCCGTCCGTCTGTCGGTAGTTTTTAGGCCTTTAATTTTGAGCTAGGAACTTGAAACTTGATATCTGTTTTTTTTAGGTCCCGAAGTACAATTGCAAAATTTTTTGAATTCCGCCCACTGACACGCCCACTGACACGCCCACTTTACTTTTTCGCATGAAAAATCAAAGTTGTCACAGGAAGCTTAAATTTGGTATGCAATATCCTCGCTTAAGTGTATTGTGATTGGCATTTAAAAAAAAAAAGCGAACATCCCCCCCCTTGTAGGCGTGGTCATACTTAATATACATTAATATACATTCTAATAAACAGTTTTTATTTGATAAATTTGCTTTAAATCCAAAAAACTTGCACTATCAAATGTTCAGATAGGTGCGCTATCAACTCAAGTGAATAAATATTCGCCACGCC
Organism: Neoascia interrupta; assembly: GCA_947623515.1. Lineage (NCBI taxonomy): Eukaryota > Metazoa > Arthropoda > Insecta > Diptera > Syrphidae > Neoascia > Neoascia interrupta. Next base: position 98,479,304 of record OX392462.1, read on the forward strand.
CACTTTGGGGGCGTTTTTAAGTATAAACCATATTATTAATATGAAAATGCAATCAACACGTGTATACCTTTTCTGATAAAAAATATAAACAAAAATACGATGTTTTTGAGAAGGTGTGGATGCCACGCCCCTTTCTTAGGGAGAAGATTTTTAACTGAGAAATTCTAAAAAGAATTGAAGTTAAATGAAACTGAAATCTAACATCCAAGATCTATGACACAATTCGGAGCTTGTGTCAATTCGGAGCTCTTTGTGTAGCGCATACAAACTATGGAATGGAGAAAACAGAACATATATTTACCCCAGGTGGCAATCCAGTTTCAGTGGCAAATCCACCCTCTTCGGAGGTAGGCTCTACGGATTCTGAGGAGAGCCATTTATTGCTTATAAATCCCTTTTTGAAAAGATCAAGCTTGTGTCAATTCGGAGCTCTTTGTGTAGCGCATACAAACTATGGAATGGAGAAAACAGAACATATATTTACCCCAGGTGGCAATCCAGTTTCAGTGGCAAATCCACCCTCTTCGGAGGTAGGCTCTACGGATTCTGAGGAGAGCCATTTATTGCTTATAAATCCCTTTTTGAAAAGATCAAGGGTATCTCCTCGATCTCCACCAACTAGATCGAACGTCTCCGGGAAAGGAAGTCCACCGGGAACTCTGTGAAGCTTAATGAAATGGAACGTCTCTACCATGAACTTAAAAGTGAAGTAGATTCGTTGCGTAAAGAAATCGAAGCTTTGAGGAATACTCGTGCTATAGAATGTGAGGAAACACCGAAACGCCAATTTGAATACCAGACGGACGAGGAAGAGCTTGCACTCGAAACGAATCCGGTCTTTAAGAAAAGGCTTACCAAGAAGCGAAAAGCTGGTTCTTCACCTGAAGTAGAAACCGTGCAGTAAAAAGAAGAAACACCAGTCGTGCCAAAAAAGCGACAGCAAAAACCAAGAAAAAAACCATCGACCACCTGCAATAAATGTCGTTGGGATCGCGGACTACGGAAAGTTACGATACATCCTTAAAAACACTCTTGGGACGAAATATAACTAAACATCGCTTCGGAACAATGTAGAGAAAGTTAACGTCGATGACTCTGACGCCTATCGGTCGCTGTCACAAAAGTTTAATACAGATAAAATTCAATGTTTACGTATGAAAATCACCCCGAAAAGCCGCTGCGGGTTATCGCGAGGGGACTACACCCATCCTGCACTAAGGAACAAGTAATAGAAGATGTTCAAACCCAAGGCTTTAAAATTCTTGACGCCGTGAATATAATAGAGAAAGAAAAAAAAAACTAACCTTAAAATTAAGGTCAAAATCGAGCCCAAGCGGAAGGGCAACAGACTAGTACCTCAATGCAAGCGATGCCAAGGTTTCCGACACACGCAAGCATACTGCCAAGAAGAACCGCGATTCAGTAAATGCGCCGGTGAACATCTTTCGACAGATTGCAATGTCAGCAGTTAGGCTCCAGCGGTCTGCGCCAATTGTAGGTGAAGTCATCCAGCGAGCTACCGAGGATGCGAAATCGCCATAAAGTTACAAAAAAAGCATGAAGCTCCAAAGAAAAGTACTGAACAAAAGGGTCCAAGCCTAAAACCTCCTAAAGCCCATAAACCAAAAACCCCTAAGTCGACCAAAGGTAGGGGATTGATTAAAGAAAACGTTCAAACAGCACAAGGAAACGTCGCTGGTCCAAGTTCAACGGGGAAATCTACACTGGGTGGTCCAAGATCGTACGCTCAAGTCGCGTCACATGAAAGTAAGCCACAATCGGCCGCACCAGATTCGGTCTCTCAAATTCTACTCATGATTCTAGAAAAGCTTGAGCAAAAACGAAAGTAAATCAAGTAATATTTAACGAACTAAGCGAGCTCGAGTTTAAGCCTCGAAAAACATGTAACAAAAAATCATGAATATGGGAAAGTCAATCAAAATTATTACAAGGAATGCAAACGGTCTTATGCAAAAATTTACGAACTAGACAATAGGAATAATAATAAGAATAATATAGACATATGCATGATTTCGGAAACCCACTTTAAAACGGTTCGGCACCCAATATAAAAGGTTACATCGACTATCAAGCGCATCATCCTTCAGAAAATTCGAGAGGCAGATCCGCTCTCTACATCAAAGACTGCATTAAGCACTCCAAAAACGCAGAAATAGAACTGGATTCTTTGCAAATGAGCCCAATCTCCATAAAATTGGGGCACCTTGGAACAAAACTTTATCATCGGCGGAGACTTTAACGCGAAAAATACTTTTTGGGGGTCACGGTGCAATTCAAGAAGAGGCAGAGTCCTCCTTAAAGCAAGTACGAAGTGTGGCGTGGTCTTCTTATCGACGGTAAGGCCAACATATTGGAAAACCGATAGAAATAAAATACCTGACCTCGTTGATTTCTTACCTCGAAAGCTTGACTGCTGATAAAGGTTCGAATTACTCGCTTTAGAAAGCTGTGAAGTCCATTAAAAAGCCTATAGTACACTCTGCGCCATTTAGAAAAGACAACGGCGAATGGGAAAGAGAAGACAAAGAAAAAGCGGACTTATTTGCAGATTACATTATAAGAATGATTCAAACCGTTTGACGGGGAACCGTTGGTCGAGGAGCTCAATCCGTGTGCGTTTCAAGATAATTATGGAATAAAAGCCGTGTCATTGGCTGAACTTTGTCAAACGATAAATAATCTGAGGAACAACAAAGCCCCTGGCTACGACTTAATTTCTAGCAAAATTCTGAAGTAGCTACCGAAAAAGGAGTTGGTCAAGCTACTCTATGTCATTAACGCTCCATGAGAATTTGATACGTTCCAAGGCAATGCAAAGTGGTCGGGGTCGTAATGGTTCTGAAACCAGGAAAATGTCCCAACGACAAAAAGTCATACAGACCTATTTCGCTTCTACCGATTATATCTAAGGTATTCGAGAAACTGATGCTTAACAGCTTGCAACCAATAATTGAAGAAAGACGATTGATTCCGAATCACCAATTCGGATTAAGGAAAAAGCATTCAACAATTGACCAGGTCTATCGTGTAACAACGAAATCGAAAAAGCTCTGGAAGCGAAAAAGATATGTACTAGCAGTTTTCTCGACGTATCGCAAGCCTCTGATAAGGTATGAAACAAAGGCCTGAAGTACAAGTTAAGGCTTAGCTTACCAGGAAAACTCTATAGAATCTAAGAGTCTTACCTTGAAGACAGAATCTTTCGAGTAAGGTACGAAAATAACTACTCAGAATTCAAAGAGATAAATGTCGGTGTCTTGCAAGAAAGCGTTCTCGGCCCAATACTATTTTTGATTTATACCAAACACATACCCCACGATCAGGGTACAATTTTAGCTATGTTGGCTGACGACACTGCTATTTTCGCTATTGATACGACAGTTGAATTATCAACAAGAACACTTCAGCGCGCTTTAGACAAAATATGCGACTGCACGAAGAGCTGGCGAGTCGTCCTTAACGAGACTAAATCAACGCATGTTAACTTTACTTATAAAAAGATAAACAACAAACCTTTAGTTATTAACTCCGTACAAATCCCGTACTCAAATGAAGCGAAATATCTAGGAATGACTCTAGATGCAAAACTTAAATGGAAGCCGTACGTTAAAAAGAAACGCGACGAGCTCGAAATCAGGTTAAGAGAAATAAATTGGCTTATCGGAAGATTTTCGAAACTAAGCGTATATAACAAACTGCTTTTGTATAAGCAAGTGCTAAAACCATCTTAGACGTACGGTATACAACTATGGGGTTGTACTAAACCAAGCAATATATCTATTTTAGAAACTTTTCAAAATAAGACACTCAGAGCAATCGTTAATGCTCCATGGTACATAAGAAATAGCGATCTAAACAGAGATCTAGGAATCGCAACCGTGAATGACGAGGTAACAAACTTTGCTCGCAAACTTAGTACTCGTCTTCGCGGACATTGCAAAAATGAAATTATCCGAACCTTGGATCAGACAAATCTTACGCGCCGACTACAGCGAATGAGACCGTTGGATCTAGCAGCATAAGATGAAACCGCATAAATTGATGGTATAGTAGGTGCTTTCGTAGGAAGGCAGCCTGCCACACGCGATTACTACAGAAACTTGTAGAACAAGAACTACTTGTTAAAGAAACTTAGGGGTAATCTTACGGAAAATGGGAGGCTTTTTAGTGAGTAAGAATCTCACACTACTATGAGCACTCGCGGCTGGTCCTCGTAGTGCCTATGAAAGTTTTTCCTACCCACGGAAAAAAAAATGTTAAAAGTGGGCGTGGTCGATATTGTTGGCAGTGCAATTCTTGCTTTGTTAAAAGTCTTAGGCCAATATGTCTTAGTACCGAAATTAAAGTTCCTATGACATGTCTAACTTGACCAAAAGGCATTTTGAAAGAAAATGTGAAACAGAAGTTATCTCACATTGAAGCCATTAGTGGGCGTGGCCGTTGACGGATTAAGCCAATTTTCCCACTCTGTGCAGCAAAAGATCCAAGCCGTGTACTAAGCTTCAGCTCTCTAGCTTGATTTTGAAGACTTAAAACCTTCACACATGCAGACAGACGGACGGATTTACTTGTCGGTCTCGATCATATCTCTTAAAGGACTTAAGGGTCTACGATGACTAATTCAATGTGTTACAAACTGTGCATCAATATACCCTATAGTATATACCTCTAGAAGTAAAATAAAGTTCGCGCGACTGCCACTGCCATTCTCTTAATCGGCGCGCAAGTTTGAGGCTATCGATCTTTCGAGTACGTCAGAAAATTTCACCGATATACATATGTATTTTCAAAAGAATATGTAAATTGCCACCTCAACTACACATATTATTTGTAGAATCGGGTTGCACGCCGCTTTTTTTGGAGCCGCTTAAATTTATTTATAATTAATAAATTAACGTAAATAATAAAAGTAATGGAAAGAAAACGAAAGGAAACAAAAGTCCTATGCTTTGCCACACATCTTAGGTATCTGCAAAAAGAAAACTATTTCAAGAATATGAAGGGCTAGATATTATCTATTGAAGATCGTTGAGTAGCAAGTTCAATTAGTTACCGGAAAAGGCGGAGCAAAACATGCATGAAAAGGAAAACTACCTTCAGCAATCCAAATAATCTCAGTTATACTGTAAAATTAAACGTGAACTTTTAGGCAAACAGACTTTTGAAATTGCTATAGTTCCCATTTAAAAAATTAGCATTAACTAGAGTTCGAGTGAAGTAAACCATCCTTAGCTACATACCGCTTCGAACAGACCTACCAATGCCCTTAAGTAATTCTGTAGGTATACTATGTACTTCAGTAAGCGTGCATTGGAGAAAGATGAAGATTTCAGCATTTTAAATGGCCAAGGGCCAAGGAGGATAGGATTTGTTCTATAACTGCGAAAGCAAGTGCATTAGACTATAGAAGGCGCATGATTGAAAGGAATTAAAGTCTGCTAAATTACTAATCGTTTTTCATTTATTATCTGTTCATCTCACTTCTCATAAACTTTGTAACATTAAAATAAAGCTAAGGAATTATTACTCTCAATCTTGTAGACGGTCATAGTCAAAGCCAAAAAGACTTTATTAACAAATATTGTATGCTTTCTTTACTTAATTAAATTAAAATCCTTAAAATCTAATCTAATCAAAAAGGAACAGCCAAAGAAACGGTATCTATTAGTAATATAGGTCTGAAGCAATAACATCAGTCTGAAGCAGTTATTTTGCCTTTTTTTTATATACGCCACTCTTGATATCTCATATCTTGACTTGTTTTCTCTCCAACCCTTGTTCTGCATTCCGGATTTCAGTTTCTGGAGTTCTTTAGGATTTCTGAGTTTCTTTTCGATTCGCATTTATTAAATTCTTTCCCTGTGCTTTAATGTACTCTAATATTTTGTGTTACTTATATGCATAGCGTATAATATAGCGCAGTTACTAAGAGCGTACCTATATATATTTCTCAAAGTGAAGTCCTCGAAAAAAAACATTTCTCTTAAGAGAAAACGAAAGTCTTTCTCAATTTATAACATAAAAACAACCGAAAAGTAAAAGTTTCTCATCTCACTTTTACTCTTCTACTGGTCTTTCACAAAACTAAATTGCTGAATTGCTTACAGAAATCAAGGCAAGCTTGGTGGTTTGTAAGAGGAGAGCAGAGAAGTTCATGATCCGTGTAAGTGAGTTTTCCGCCTTGCGTCAACATTCGCATAGGGGTCGAACATTTTGTTTTCATGAATGAATGAATTGCTGGTAGGGTGAGCATACCTATTTGCCCCTTTAATATTAAAGAAGCTTCATCAAACCATTGTGCTTTGTTCAGAATGCGTATAACGCCATTTATTTAGGGTTTTCTCTTTTCGATGGTAGGTATATGCAATACACAGGTATATAAATTGTATAGTTATATGGAAATAATAAAATGGGGAACTTTCACCCTGTTATCGTTCTCTTTTACTTCTTTTCTTGTGCTCTATGCAGCGCTATAAGGATACAAATGGTTGTTGCTTGGGGACTTGAACCATGCTGTTGGGACCAAAGAAAATCCCCTTGCATCTACACATTAAATATATCATCAGAATGGCTCGGCGTTCCTTGTTTACAATGGTTTTGCGTTCGGTTCACAGGCCTACATTTTGTTCTGCTTAAAGGTATTTGTAGATATTCATATATATACAGGGTGCTTCCAATTTTGATTTCAATACATAACGATATGATTTTTGGATAAAATTTTAGAAAACAAGTGAATAAGTGCAAGAGTTTGTCTGTGACGAACTTTTGTATACCCGACCCTATATACCATGTTACTCCAAATCTTATTAAAGTTTCTTGGCCCGAATTCATATATAATTTATAAAGGCCACGCCCCCAAAAGTGGGCTTGGGCTTAAAATTAAAACTAATTAATTGCAATTTCGTTAGAATCGTTAGAAAATTATTTCAGAAAAAAAAGAGTTTTTTCCTAAAAACGCCCCTTATAGTTTGTATGGAGCAAACTTAACAAATAATCTCACGAAATTATAATTAATTGCCTCGCCTCCATTTTTGGGGGAAAATATTTGGCCCCCAAATATATATTTTGAGCCCTATTATTTGTATTTGGGCGCGGCCAATACAAATAGTAAGATGAATTCGGGCAAAAAAGCTTTTAGACTTGCTGTTACACGGTATATAGGGTCGGGTATAAAGTTTGTTACATACAAACTCTTGCACTTACTCACTTGTTTCCTTTAATTTTTTTACAGGCAATGCAATAAAAAATCGCTTTATTTATTTTCTGTAAATAAGGTACCTAGGTAAAAAAGGTATCGTATACCCCATCCCATAGGATAGGAGGTATATTAAGATTGTAGCATAGTTTGTAACACGGTGAAATAATAATGGTAGACGAGACCCCTAAGACTTTAGGGGCATATGATCGAGACCGTATTCTAAATCGAATAAGCCATGTCCGTTCTTCCGTCGGTCTGTATTTCCCCCGTTTTTAGGCCTTAAATTTTAAGCAAGGAAGCTGAAATTTATTGTATGAGTTAAATGTTATTCGAAGTAGTACAATTGTAAACAATTTAGAAATCCGCCCACAGGAACGCTCACAATCGGTGCAATTGTGCAACTACTTCCAGAGTTTCCAAAACTGTAAAACATCTAAAAAGCCTGAAATGTAATATTTTTTATCTCCTATTTATTGTAAGATACACTAAATAAAAATTAAATCCCTTTACCTCCGTTAGTGGGCGTGGCATCGATTAAAAAGGTAATTTTTCAAATGCATTTTCCTCAATATTTTAATACCCTATTGAGGTTATATTAATTTTATTGCATAGTTTGTAAGAAAGATCATCGTAGACCCTTAAGTTTGAAAGATCATCGTAGACCCTTAAGTTCTTTTGATCGAGACCGACAAGTGAATCGATTACACCTTTCGTCCGACCATCCGCCCGTCTGTAGGTGTGAAGGTTTTAGGTCTTCAAAATCAAGCTAGAGAGCTTAAACTTGGTTCACGGATTCGATTACACAGACAAAGTGTAAAAATTGGTTCAATCCGTCAACGCCCACGTCCGTCAATGGCTTCAATGTGAGACAAACTCTTTTCACATTTTCTTTCAAAATGTCTTTTGGTCAAGTTAGACAAGGCGCAGGAACTCAAATTTTGGTATTGAGCAATATTGGGCCAAGACCTTAAACAAGTCAAAAATTGGACCGCCCACAATAGCGACCTGGCCGACTTTTAACATGTTAGATCTTTAAAAACCTGATTTTGCGGGAAGTTCACTGCACATCGAAAAAAACCGTGAGAAAGTGCAACAGTGCGTATGTAAAAGCTTCGGTCCATCTGTAACGCACCGCGGTATACCCTATTCCTATTCTACTTTCCATTCCTATTTTTCTTTCCCTTCCTATTCTCCTTTCCATTCTTATCTCCTTTCCATTCGTTTATTTTCTTGTTTCCATCCCCGTCTGGTTACCATTAATGTATCATTTTAAATAGAAAAAAAAATTTTTTCTTTAGAAGTTTTTGTATAATTTTTATACCCGACCGAGGGTATATTAATTTTAATGTATAGTTTGTAACACAGTTAAGGGCTCAAACTTGGAGTATATCTTCGACCTTATTTTGTACAGGCAAAGTGTGGGCGTGTCTGTGGGCGGATTCGAAAAATTTTATCACTTGTATTGCATTGGATGGCACAAAGCCTACGTATAAAATTTCAGCTTTCTAGCTCAAAACTTAAAGCCCTAAAATTGTGGAATAGGGTATATAACCAGTGAGTTAGTGCTACAGTGTGTACGCAAAAGTTGCAGCCCGTAAAACGGAACGTTAAATACCTTTCAAAAAGGGGCGCGGTTCAACCGCTTTTAATTACAAACTATCAATTATAGCGCAAATATTTCCAAGTTATGCTTAAATGTACGTAAAAATGCAATTTTTATACCCTATTCCACGGGAATGGAGTATATTAAGTTTGATACGCGAAAGTTCTAAACAAACCAGTGAGGAAGTGCTACAGTGTGTACGCAGAAGTTACAGTACGTAAAACGGACCGTTGAATACCCCATCCTATCCCACATTGTAAAATGCTGATGGCATAGTTATTTTTTTACATTTTATAAGTAATGCAAACTTCGAAAAGGGGCGTGGTCCAACGGCCCCTAATTACAAAGTATTAATTATAAGATATTTCCACAGATATTTCCAAGTTACACCTAATTGTACGTAAAAATGCAGTTTTTTGGTTCAAATTTAATATTTTTGAAAAATCGACCCCTAAAAGGGGGCGTGGCTAATAATTTTATATGAACGAAATCTGGACTGAAGTATTGTTTACCTAACCTGCTACCTTTTTTGTTTCAGGCTTTCCTAAATTAGGCTCAAGGCCAGTCGAAATTAAGTCTTTCTGGAAAATTTTAGGTTTTTCTTCAATTTTGCCTCCAAATGTGGGCGTGGCCCAAAGTTTTCTATGAACAAAATGTGAAACTAAAATTTTTCTACATAAAATATTAAGCATTTTTTTTTCAATTTCGAGCAAAAATACTGAGTAAACTGCATTTGAAAATTTACCCTTAAAATAGATGCCACGCCCACTAGAGTAGATTTACCAATTAAATTTGTCTTTTTTGTGTCTTATATTCACTAAAAGACGCTAAGTGTCAAGTTTCAGCCTTTTAGATCGTCTTAGAGTTTTGAAAACTCTGGATCATTTAGAGAGATTGTGGGCGTGTCTTATGGCGGATTTCAAAAATTTTTACACTTGTACTGCTTCGCATGACGTGCACCTGACGTACGAAGGGTCAGCACCCTAGCTCAAAATTTAAGGCCTAAGAACATGTGACATACAAACGAACGGACGGACGGACGGACATGGCTCATTCGATTCGGAATTCGGTCTTGATCATATGCCCTTAAGGTCTTGGGGGTCTACCATTATTATTTCACCGTGTTACAAACAATGTGACATTGTTATTGTTAATTGCTACAATATTTGTGCACCAAGCCACTCATAATATACGCGATTCGAGGCTTGTTTGCTTTAATTCAACCTTCGGCAAATAGGTGTGGGTGCTTCTTCGCCTAAAAAGGAAAACATTCCGCCTCCTGTGACTGTCGAAGAACATGATGATGATGAACGTTGATGAAGTTCGTCCATTTAAAACCCATAAAACACAAACATTTTATAAATCAAAACAAAATTGTTTCTTTAGAAAGACCAACCCAAATTTACACGAAGTAAACAAGCGAACTGTCAACACAGTGTATAGGTATTGGTAAATCTGAAAATAAATCTTGCTAAGAATCGGGATTTTACCCTGCGATTTGAGATTCTGAATCGAGAAATGCCAATTATCCCCTAAATTGCCTCATTTTTGGCACCAAAGAAACGTTTTCAAATTTAAATCTGTCAGTTTTGACATACCCATTTCAAATTTTATTGACTTTAAACGAAACGCACATAAGTTTGAAGACTACTTGGCCGTAGCATGGCCAAGTGATTTGGTATGCACTATACGATGCTAGGTCCAACAGTATTGTTTGCTGTAGGCGGCATGCAAGTTTTCTCTGATTCAGAGTTCGAATCGTAGTTCGATGCCTAGATCTCGATGTAAATCGCTATTTCTTATAAACCATCTTACGATTGCTCTTCGTGTCTTATTTTAAAAAGTTTCTCAAATAGATATTTGTGATGGATCCCAATTATTTTGTAACTCCCCTAGTGACTTTACAATTATTCACCAAAACATTAGAAGTCTTAGAGCGAACTTCGACACTTTTTGTGCTTATTTAGATTCTAACTGCTTAATTGTAATACGGTTTTCACAACGAGCCAGAATCTAGATTAATACGATTTGGGACTAGAGTATAAATTTTTCACTCTTGTCACAAGTTAAACAGCTTCAAATAAGTAAAAAACTATTGTGGATAACTAAAGAAGCACTGGGAATACATGAAAATCACCGCACAATTAAATAGTATAAAAAAAGGGAAAATATTTCTTCATTTTATTTTATAAACCAGTGAGTAAGTGCTACAGTGTGTACGTAGAAGTTACAGTCCGTAAAACGGACCGTTGAATAACCCAACCTATCCCACATTTTAAAATGCTGATGGCATAGTTATTTTTTGACATTTTATAAGTAATGCAAACTTCGAAAAGGGGTGTGGTCCAACCGCCCCTAATTACAAACTATTAATTATAACATATTTCCACAGATATTTCCAAGTTACACTTAAATGTACGTAAAAATGCAATTTTTTTGTTCAAATGCAATATTTTTGAAAAATCGACCCCTAGAAGGGGGCGTGGCTAAATACAAACGAAATCTGGACTGAAGTCTCGTTTACCCAACCTGCTACTTTTTTTGTTTCATGCTTTCCTAAATCAGGCTCAAGGCCAGTCGAAATTAAGTTTTTCTGGAAAATTTTAGGTTTTTCTTCAATTCTGCCTCCAAATGTGGGAGTGGCCCAAAGTCTTGTATAAACAAAATGTGGAAATAAGCGTTATCTACATAAAAAATTAAGCAGCATTTTTTAAATTCCGGGCAAAAATATTGAGTAAAATGCATTTGAAAATTAACCCTTAAAATAGATGCCACGCCAACTAGAGGAGGTTAACCAATTACATTTGCCCTTTTTGTGTCTTACATTCATTAGGAGATGCTAAATGTCAAATTTCAGCATTTTAGAGCATCTTACAGTTTTGAAAACTCTGGAGATAGTTGCACATTTAGACCGATTGTGGGCGTGTTTCTGGGCGGATTTTAAAAATTTTTACACTTGTACTGCTTTGCATGACGTGAACCTTAAGTACGAAGTTTCAGCATCCTAGCTCAAAATTTAAGGCCTAAAATTATGTGACATACAGACGGACGGACGGATGGACGGATGGACGGACGGACATGGCTCATTCGATTTAGAATTCGGTCTCGATCATATGCCCTTAAGGTCTTGGGGGTCTACCATTATTATTTCACCGTGTTACAAACTATGTGACAAACTTAATATACCTCCTATTCTATGGGATGGGGCATAAAAATTATATTGAGTGGTTTACTCCAGATATGGAAAGTGCCGATTGCGTTGCTGTAAAATTAAAAGTTGGTAAGAAATCCTCGTTTCTGGTGTGTGTTTACCGGCTTCAGTCTGTAGCAGTAGATGTGTTTGTTAGGGAACTCGAAAGTCTGTTGTGCTCGGTTGACTGTAGGGATGTCTGTTTAATTGGGAATATTAATATTGATATTCTTAATTTCCCAAATTCCAGTGATAATTACATGTTTTTGCTTTCGTCAATAGGGGTTATCAATCGTTTGTTAATATACCAACAAGAGTTACTGAAAGCACATCTACCTGCATTGATCAAATTTTCCTTAAGTCGAGAAACAAGCTTATTGCGCAACTTTTTGTTTAAGAGCTTAATAATACTGATCGCTCGGCTACCGGTATTGCTCTAAGGAATTATGTGAATGAAAGTGGGTCGAATGGTGCAGCGAAAATTGATAGCAAAGATATTAAAAAAGTTAATTACTCTAAACTTAATTGGCTCTTAGTCCGGGAAACGTGGACTTCAGTTTAAAGTTGTGACTGTCCTTCAGAGGCCTTTCTGTTGTTTTTAGAAAGAATTAATAGTTATTTTGAAATTTGCTCCAGCACACATAAGCAAAATAGTAGGACTAAGAAATTAAAACCTTGGATCACTAATGCAATATGCACCAAAATAACGCAGAAAAATAACTTTTATTCTATGAACAGGAACAATCTAAACCATCCCTCAATAAAACAAGAGTACAAACGGCTACAAGCGGGTGTACGCAGCCTTATAGCTGAACAGAAAATAGAATACTATACGCATAAAATTGTGGAAAGCAGATCTAACCCCAGATAGCAATGGCGTATAGTCAATTATATTTTAGGAAACGATCAAAAGAAAGATAACTTAATAATACCTAAACTTGGAGACAGACAAATAGAAACAAATTAAGAATTGTGCGACGAATTTAACGCTTTCTTTAGACATGCGGCTGAAAATGAACAAAAGTTAAATGAACAAAATAACAAGTTCTTGGTAGAAAAAAATAACTCACGTTCATTTTTCTTCAGTCCTGTAACTATTGCAGAACTGCAATCCGTAATAAATACACTCAAGTCAAAAAAATCTTGTGGAGTAGATGCTTTTAATGGCTATAAAAAAGATAGAAAAAGCTATTCTAAGTCCTTTGGCTTTTTTAATAAACAAGAGCTTCGAAACGGGTTAATTTCCTGATGCTCTCAAAACATCTATCGTTATCCCAATTTTCAAAAAGGGTGACCGTACTGATCCGAATTATAGGCCTATATCATTACTATCTATTTTCTCAAAAATATTTAAAAAGATCATGGTAAGTAAAATGATTAAGTTCTTAGCAAAGACTAGTTTCTTTAGTAAATCTCAATATGGATTTGTAAAGGACAAGTGTACAGACGATGCAATTACCGCCTTTCTAAGCAAAATATATAGTGCATTAGATAACAATCAAAAGTCAGTTGGCATATTTCTTGACCTAACAAAGGCATTCGATTTAGTAAATCACGATTTATTGCTGCAAAAACTGTTCAATGTTGGGTTCAGAGGAAACATTTTCGAGTGGCTTAAGTCATTCCTAACGAACAGAAAACAAATAGTGAAAGTAAATGGAGTGATGAGTAGAGAAGAAAGATGTCCAAACACTGGTGTTCCACAGGGTTCGGTCCTGGGACCAATCCTATTTCTGCTCAATATTAACTCTATTTTTAACCTACCCCTTAAGGTTAATCTTATAGGCTATGCAGATGAGCTTGTCCTTTCTTATTTTAGCAAGGATATGGCCCACATTACATCTGATCTCCATCTGCTTGGAAATTGGCTGAACTATCACCAAATGGTCCTTAGTAAAAAGTCCAAAGCAATGTGGTTTTCATTGTCTAATTGTAGCATACGGATTGAGGATAATCGTTGTCTTCACCCTAAATGCGATAGTGTTTGTTGTTCGGATTAATGTTTTGTACTAGATTTTGTTCAAGAATTTAGATATCTTGGAGTTTTAATAAACAACAGATTGTCCTGGAAGCCACATATTGCGTCTTTAAAACAGTTGCTATACATCGCCATGAACAAAATATTTTATCTACGAAAACTTGTTCCACGGAGTCCATTATTAACAATTTACTATGCACTGGTTTATTCACGCTTAGAGTATGGTCTTGCTTGTTGGGGTAGCGCGTATATAACAAACCTGATGCCCATTACCATAGCGCAAAAGAAAATTATAAGATTAATATTCCATAAAACTAAGCAAGAGCACACATTGCCCTTATTTCAATCTGCGAAAATACTCCCTTTACGGTACCACTACATACACAAAGCACTAAAAGTTTTCGTAGACCTGAAGTGGAGACACTTTTACAAGTAACGATCTAGTGAACTTTACAAATGTTTTCCATCGCAGGTTCCATGCTTATCAATCCATATCTCGCTCAAGTTACTTTTTCTACTTTCACACCCACTACAACTTTTTCCGCCTTTTCACATAGAGACAGTCAAAAACCGCGTTTTTCGTCCTTTCTTTTCGGCTTTTAAACCTAATCTTTCAATTGATAAAAACTTATTGCTAAACAATACTCTTGACACTGGTGCTCTTCTTGACCACAAAGTGTGTTTTAATCTTTTGTTTAAATACCTAGATCTTCTTTTCTTGTAGAAGTAAATATTGCAAAAACTGTTAATCATAGGTATAATTGTTATAGACTTTAAGAAACTGAATTAAAAATAAATAAATTAAATAATATGTTGCTTGGTTTGGTAACACCCCAAAGTTGTATACCGTACGTCCAATATGGTTTTAGCACTTGCTTATGCAATAGCAGTTTGTTATATGCGCTTAGTTTCGAGTCATGTCCGATAAGTCAATTCAGTTCTCGTAGCTTGATTTCAAGTTCGTCGTGTTTGTTTTTAACGTGTGCCTTCCACTTAAGTTTTACGCCTTGGGTCTTTCCTATACTAAAGTGGGCGGGATACAAAAATATAATTGTTGAATGCTTTTTACAGGGTGGTTGCATACATTTCGGTCTAAAACTTCGACTTTTTTAATTAAAAAAATCACTTATCTTTTCATGGCTTAATCGGTTCTTCTGTCGGTCCCATTCATATCTCTAAAACGTCTTAGGAGTCTACGGTGATTATCTCTCTACGTTACAAACTATACAACAAACTTAATATACCCTGGGTAGGATATAAACATTTTACAAAAAGCCGCGGCAGGTATAATACGAAAATGTTATTTGTTACCTACTTTTATAACCGTAGTTGAGTCTAACAACGATTTTGTAACTATTCATAGTTAAGGTAGCTTTTTTAGAGGGTATATTATACTTTAGAATGTTAAGTCTCCCGAACTCATCACCCAACTAGGTATATGCTTCATCTGGCTACTGGGCGGAATCTGATGTTTCTAGATACTCTCAAACTTCATCTAGATTACGTGGTAAAAGTCATGGCAATGAATCCAGAAAGGTTACTTCGAGTAGTACTTGCCCATATGCTACAGCACGGTGGTGAAAGTTTGGAGGAATAAACTAATTTGGCAACAAAGTACTCCGCCGGAAACCGCAAAGTAAGCATTCCACGCTCTAATGAATAAGCTCGGTAACATGTCTTGTGACTCATTTGAAAGCGAAGCCAAATCCTCGCAGTACCGATCCTTCTACAGTAAGCTGAATCACTGAATACAGGACTGCACTTGCTTTGCACTAAATACAGAACTGCACTTACTGGCATTACAACGGAAATGATAAGCACTATTTTCGAAATAAGCGGTGAGCTGATAAAGTTATACATCCCGCATCGTCATGAACTTCGAATTGTTTGTGAGCTATGTAACCTAGAGAAGCGCGAAGACGTATTTCACTTCCACGCGATATGCCCAATACTTGGGGAATTCCGTCGCAGATATCTTAGAGAGCAGGTGCTTGAGAAATAAGAGCAATAAGCACTTTATATGGTGACAGAGGTTGGGACTTAATTTATAGCTTCACTGTTAACGCCCTTCGGTATAAAAATCGCACTGTAGAAGGAAATTTTAAAGAAAACGTGAGAAAACTATATATATTATATACCTACTTTGTAAAAATTTTGAACTTGTGTATTATTTAAAGACATGCTAAAAATGTCAATCTGGTAGACGCCCTTAGGCCAAACAAACTGGACTTAAAAACTTTAATTGTGAACAATCGAGTTTTGTGAAATAAAGTCATTTAAAACTCAAACTAAGACTATATTCAGTTTGTTGTATAGTTTGTAACGCAGTGAAATAATCACCGTAGAACTCTGAGACCTTTCAGAGATATGAGTGGGACCGTCTCACACCTTGCCTGTGCAATACAAGATCCAAGCCGTTTTCTAAGTTTCAGCTCTCTAGCTGAATTTTGAAGACCTAAAACCTTCACACATACAAACGGACGGACATGGCTTAATCGATTCACCTGCCGGTCTCGATCATATCTCCAAATGGTCTTAGGGGTCTACGATGATTATTTCACTGTGTTACAAACTATGCATTAAAATTAATATACCATCGGTAAGGTATAAAAAAAGACCGTCAAGTATGAAGACACACGCGGAGCGGTCCGTCGGCTTTTGTTGAAGGTTATGGCCATCTATATTGCGCAGTTTGTGTAACATTCTATTTATTTATTAAAATTATTTCTGGATATATTTTACAGTCTGTAATATACTTTTTTCGTAGTGCTGTCTACTGTTCTTATATTGGGTGATTTTATGTTGGGTTTTGCTACTCTAAAAAAAGGCTGGCAAAAAGGTTTACCGTTACGAAAATAGAGGGAAGGACATATTCTTTCTTGGCCTTTTTTAGGATTTTTATAATTTAAGGCCCATAAAATAGCAATTTCGATTGTTTTTAAATACTTTTAGACTTTTTGATCAATTTTACAACCGTCTGTGCTAGCATTTACCACTTTTCTCAAATTTTGTGGACATAGATTTCTGAGAAAACTGTAAATGCTGTTTTTTATATCGCTTGTTTGAATGGGCTTACAAACTTAGGGTCGAAAACGGCAATTTTGAAACGTTTTTGATGCAGTTCGCTTGCCTTTTAAAAATAACATACTTCAGCCAAATTTAAACAAGGTCGCCATAACCCTTAAGGATCTAGAAATCTTTAAAAAATTATTTTCGAAAATGTTTTCACGTTTTTCAGTTAAATCTTCGAAGTTTTTGAATATTCGAAGTCTGCTTTAGTTTTGTATTTGAAAAGATGGACTATGCCCGGTGTTAATCTAAAAATTATACCTTATATCATTTGGGAGATAGAGGAGGAGACATGCGTTCTTTTGACCTTTTTTATAATTTGTGAAATTTAAAAAAATCCATAAAACAAATATTTTTAAGTTTTTTCCAGTTCCTGTCAGATTTTTTTTCCAATAACACAACCACCAGCACTAGCCTTGGATGTTTATACCCCATCCCATAGGATAGGAGGTATATTAGGTTTGATTCATAGTTTGTAACATAGAGAAATAATCACCGTAGACCCCCAAGACCTTAAGGGCATATGATCGAGACGGAATTGTTAGTCGAAGGAGCCATGTCCGTCCGTCAGTGTGTCGGTAGTTTTTAGCCCTTAAATTTTGAGCTCGGAACTTTAAAGTTAATTTCTGGCCTTTCTAGGTCCCGAAGCAGTACAAGTGTAAAAATTTCTAGAATCCGCCCACTTACAAGCCCACTTTACTTATTAGCATGAAAATTCAAAAATGTTGTAGGAAGCTTAAATTTGGTACGCGTTATCGTCACTTAAGTGTGTTGTGATTGACGTTTCAAAAAAGGCAAAAACCGCCCCTTTTGGGCGTGGTCATATTTCATATGCATTTTATTAAGCATTTTTTCTTTGAATCCAAAAAACTTGCGCTATGGAATATTCAGATATATGTTAAAGCCATCTACTGATATGAATAAACTCTTGCCACGCCCACTTGTGGGGGCGTTTTTAAGTATAAATCAAATTTTTAATGTGAAAATGCAATCAACACGTGTATATTGCATTTTCACATTATCCAAACTTAAAAATAATAAGGCCCGGGTTACGACCTGATCACTGGCGAAATATTAAAAGAGCTACCAAAAAGGAGGATTCTCTTAGACTTCTATACGTTCCAAGACAATGGAAAGTTGCTGAAGTCATTATGGTTCCTAAACCGGGGAAATGCGCAAATGATAAAAAATCTTATAGGCCCATATCGCTTCTGCCGATAATATCGAAAGTATTTGAGAAACTTCTGCTGAAGCGATTACAACCAATAATTGCAGAAAGACGCTTGATCCCGGATCATCAATTCGGTTTCAGACCTAACCATTCCACAATAGATCAAGTCTACAGAATAACGCATGAAATTGAAAAAGCCTTAGAAGGGAAAAAAATATGTTCAAGTGCTTTCCTCGACGTATCGCAAGCCTTCGACAAGGTATGGCACGAGGGCTTGAAATATAAGCTACGGCAAAATTTGCCGGAAGACATGTTTAAAATATTGGAAAATTATCTTGAAAGCAGACTCTTTCGTGTTAGGTGTAGTAGTGAATACTCGAGTTCCAAGCAAATTCGGGCTGGCGTACCCCAGGGAAGCGTCCTCGGTCCGACCCTGTTCCTGCTCTACACAAGAGACATACCTCTAGATGACGAGACAGTCGTGGCCACGTTTGCGGACGATACGGCCATCCTGGCAACAGGTGAATTAGTCGAGTCATCAACGAGAAACCTCCAACGAGCATTGGACAGAATTTGTGTCTGGACGAAGACTTGGCGAATCGCTCTTAATGAGAACAAGTCTACGCATGTGAATTTCACTTACAGAAGGGTTAACAATTTGCCTCTGTTCATAAATTCTGTACAAATACCTTATGCAAATGAAGCGAAGTATCTAGGGATGACACTGGACGCTAAACTAAGGTGGAAACCACACGTAAAGAAGAAGCGTGACGAGCTCGAGATTAGGCTCAGGGAAATGTATTGGCTTATCGGAAGATTTTCGAAATTAAGCACATATAACAAACTGCTCTTGTACAGGCAGGTGTTAAAGCCGTCCTGGACATACGGTATACAACTTTGGGGTGTACCAAGCCGAGCAACATGTCCATGTTGCAGACTTTCCAAAACAAAACACTAAGAGCAATTGTGAATGCTCCATGGTATATTAGGAATAGCGATATTCACAGAGATTTAGGAATAGCTACCGTGGGCGAAGAAGTAACAAACTTCGCCCGAAAGCTTAATGCTCGCCTTCATGTTCATTGCAACAATGAAATGATCCGTACTCTAAACGAGACTCTTAACGATGTTAACAACGAGCGACGACTACAAAGAACAAGACCCTTCGATCTAGCGACGTAGGGTGAAGCCGCATTAATGAACGGCTTAGTAGGTGCATTCCCTGGAAAGCAACCTATCCAATGCGATCAACACTATGGAAGCGTAAACTACTTGTTAAGTTAACTTAGTTGTAGTCAAGAAGTATTATGAGAGAGCGAAAATTTACTACTATGAAGTGCGTTCTGGCAGTTTAATAGTGTCTCTCATAAATGGGTGGTTTTTTAGCACGTGGAAATCGGGCATAACCAATATCGGCTACTTCGGTATTATGTACCTGCTATAGTGGGCGTATTGGTATCTTTGAAAGATTTTGGAGTTTTAGTCTCCGTCCATCCTAGTATTCAAAAAAAAAAAAAAAAAAAAAAAACGTGTTTATCACTTCTGATAAAAAATATAGGCAAAAAAAAACGATGCAATTGAAAAGAGGGGAGCCACGCCCCTTTTTAAGGGAGAAGATTCTTTAACTGAGAAATTCTAAAAACAGTTAAAGTTAATAGAAACAGAAATTTAACAACCAAGATTTATGACACAATTCGGAGCTTGAAAGTGGTCAATTAAGATGGGGTATTCAACGGATTAAACGGAAAAAACTAGTGGGAGGGTTAGCGGATTGTAACCCTCCCACTAGTTTTTTTAAGTTCTATGGCCACCGGCTTATGCGTAAACGGTAAAACAAGCCCTTTTTTTATTTCGCTTTTGATATAAGCTTTAAAAACTTCATAGGCTTTTTGAAAAACTTAGGTTAAAAACGGCAATTTAAAAAAATATTAACGCAGCGTTCCTTCTTTTTGTAAGCTTTGTACTTTAACCGAATCTGAACTAGTGGGAGGGCTACAATCCTCTTAGGCGAATCATTGAATACCCCATACCAATTGACCACTGTCAAGCTCCGAATTGTGTCATAAATCTTGGTTGTTAAATTTCAGTTTAATTTAACTTCAATTGTATTTAGAATTTCAAAGTTAAGAATCTTTTCAATAAGAAAGGGGAGTGGCATTCACCCTTTCTCAATAACATCGTATTTTTGTTTATAATTTTTATCAGAAGTGGTATACACGTGCTGATTGCACGCTTTTCATACAAAAAATTTGGTTTATACTTAAAAACATACAAAAAACGGGCGTGGGGAAAATTTATTCACTTGAGTTGATAGCTTACGCACATATCTGAACCTTTTATAGTGCAAGTTTAAATGCTATTAAGCAAAGTGGGCGTGTCAGTGGGCGGATTTCAAAAAATTTTACACTTGTACTTCTTCGGGATCTAGAAAAAATAGATATCGAGCTTCAAGCTCCTAGCTCAAAATTTAAGGCCTAAAAACTACCGACAGACGGACGGACGGACGGACGGACATGGCTCATTCGGCGAACAATTCGGTCTCGATTATATGCCTTCAAAGTCTTGGGGGTCTACGGTGATTATTTCCCTATGTTACAAACTATGAATCAAGCTTAATATACCTCCTATCCTATGGGATGGGGTATAAAAAGATCGCCTATACCGTTAAGCTACTTGAAGACTTAAAAAAGTTGTTTTTGAAATTGCTATTGTATTTTTGAGTAAAATCTCAGAAGATTTTGAAATTTCAAAACACGCTTTAATTTTCTTTAAAATTTTTAATTATTATATTCTTTAAAATTTTGAATTATTTTGCGTTTTTTTTCGAAAATGCGTCAAAACTGCAGTACTCAAACTGTTTTTGATAAATATGACCTAAGCACTTGGTTAAATTTGAGTTACTTTATACGTGTGTTCAATATTGATTTTGAGCATTAAGCCGTTCAAAAGTTATGGCCTCCAACACTTTGAAAAACGTCATGAATTTCTCAAAAACGTTTTGATATTTTCAAAAAGTTATATTTTTTAATTAAAGTTGTATTTTTCTAGTTCTTGCCTACTAAACTTCTCGAAAAAAAAACACTGAAAAACATTAAGTCCATCTTCACATGAAATTTCAAACTGTAATTAAACCGTTATTTGTGCGGTCTTCAGATTCTCTGACTATTTCCGCAGTTTATATGCACACCAAATTTTCTCTTTCTACGACTTATTGTTCAGAAGTTATAAAGCGATTGGACGGACGGACGGATGAACGGACAATGTAGCGATACCATAAGAGGTCCTTTTACCATTTTTGGACGGACCGCTAAAAAAGTGTCATGGACAAAAGAAAAATGACCCGACTTAAAAATAGATATTTGAAATCTTAAAAAAGTCAAAGTCATAAATACTCAAAAATAAATATAGCTAGGCCCGCTTTAGAACGATTCTTTCACAAATTATACCCAAGAATCATATCCCAAAGTATTGCCATCGAATAAGGAAGCACCTTAACCTGTATGTAAGGCCTTAGTGGCAAACAGACAAAAATTTCATACAAATACTGATTGTAAAACAGCACATGAAATGCGACCACGCCCTAAATGGGGGCGTTTCACACTCTGTTAACGTAAATATCCTAATATCGTTCTCGTGTCATCATCGTCGATTATTGAAAAGAACAACAAATAGCACTTGAGCGAGCGCACATCATTATCTATCGAAATATACTTCCTTCACAGCTAAGTTTCATTTTCGAAAACACTCCAAGATTTATATTCTGCCAGGCGTTTTGAAATGCAGGTGCGACAAATATGCATATGTAACATTAGAAAAATATGTTGTAGTTCTTATCCTATTACTGTTTAGTGAGAAAATTCTATCTAAAATGGTCTTGTACGCATTTCAATGTAGGTATATTACGTTATTGTATGCAACTGTAAAGCCATTTCTCATCAGACGAAAGTACATTTTAGCTCTTGCAACATGATACTTAAGTGACATTCACTGCACACATTGGTGAACAAATATCCGATAAGTGTTTTTCTCTCAAATCAGAATGCAACGGTTTATGATTGCATGTTTTTTTATTACTGAGCCATATGTTTTGAAAATGGAAAGGTAGACGGCCTCATAAGGAGGAAAATATTCATGAACTAAATAAAGTTAATTTAATCTTAATCTTGTACGAGCAACTGCATTTATTGCATCCCGCACATTTTAGCAGTTACCGTTATCAATGGACCGATGACACAAGTCTCAAAAAGGTCACACTTTTGATGCCCAACCCAGGGTAATTAATATTACCCTGGGTTGGGCATCATTAACATTAATATTAATGCATAGTTTGTAACACAGTGAAATAATCACCGTAGACCCCTAAGACGCTTTAGAGATATGATCAAGACCGACAGGTGAATTGATCAAGCTATGTTCGTCCGTCCGTATGAGCGTAGTTTTTACAACACTTCAACGTCAGGAACATTTATATTATAATGAGGCTGCCATTAAGTGACAACTCTTCTTACGGTTTCGCATAAGAAAACAAGTATTTGAAAAATAAATAAAAGCAAACCAACAGTATAAAAACCAACACACAAATGTGGCTACCAATACTTCAAGCTATCGACTGCAAACTTAGGAAACAAGGAAGACAATGACGAAAGCATTTTGTGAAAAATTATAATACTGCTTCAGCTTTCCGGTCTCTTCCCGGATCCATTCCTTTCTCTTCGAAACTCAAGTCGGAGCATTTATCCAATCAGTGAGAAGAAGGAGAATACTAAAGTAGATCAAATAGCCCATGTGATGGTATTTTAATACATTAATATTAAAATAAATAATAAAAATATTTTATTATTTAAATTAACAATGAGTAAGTGTATACGCAGAAGTTACAGTCCGTAAAACGGACCATTGAGTTCCCCATCCTATCCCACATTGTAAAATGCTGATCATCATCATCATCATCATTTTCTAATGCCTCTTATCCTTTAAAAGGGTTGCGGAGCGAGGGTGGCTAAATGGTCCTTCTATCTTTCTCGATCCTTCGCAACCAACTCAAGAGGCGCAATTCCCGGGAAATTCCGGCGGGACTCAGAGAGGCTCTTTACTTAATCCCACCACCTGTTTCTTGGCCTTCCAGGGGGGCGACGCGCTCGCATCTCGGCTAGCATGACCTGTCTACATGTCTACATGTCTACAACAACGTGTCCAAACCATCGAAGAATCGATCGCTCCACTTGGAGAAGTAGCTGCTCAAAATTAAGATTCCCACGAATACTGACGCTTCTCACTCGATCCCTTAGAGTAAAGCCAGCAAAGCACCTCAGGGATCCCATTTCGGCAGCTTGTACCCGCGATCTAATTCTTTCGGTCATTACCCAAATTTCATGACCATAGATGAAGGTCGGAACGAACACTGAATTAAAAACTGAGATCTTTGCTTTCACTCTAAGCTCAGCTTTCCTGATGACTGGCCGGTGCAGTGCCTTTACTATTGCTCCAGCTTGGCCAATTCTACAGCACAACTCAGTATTACTCCTCCCGTCTTTTGTGAAAAAGACCCCGAGATACTTTAACTTCTCCACCGGTTTTTCTCACGCTTACTTTCATCCCAGAATCACCACAGACGGCTGCAAACCTATCCAGTGCTCATTGAAGTTCCTCTTTGGATGATGCAAGGATGGCCAAATCATCTGCGAAAAGCAGATGGCTCATCCTGATGCCAGCCAATTCGAAACATTGCTCGCCAAGACTGCGCTTTACCATCGAGTCCATATATGCTATGAAAAGGAGCGGCGACAGAACACAGCCCTGGCGAAGTCCAACGCGCACATCAAAAGGACGGGATTTGGCGCCATTTATCCGTACACAGCTTCTGCAGTTTCCATTCAAAGACTGGATGGCTCTCAGAAGAGGCCCCGAGGGAGTATCCTGAGGGACTCGGTCATACGCCTTTTCCATATCTACAAAACGCACATAGACCGGTTTGGCATATTCCCAGGCCTTCTGAAGAATAACCTTAAGAGTAAGAAGCTGGTTGGTTGTGCCTCTGCCAGGCCGAAATCGGCACTGTTCTTTCCATAACAAAGGCTCGATTACAGCTCTGGAACGCGTTTCCAACACCTCCGCGAATACTTTTCCCGGAAGGCTCAAGAGGGATATGCCCTATAGTTGGCGCAATCTCTCCTGTTCCCTTTTTTGAAAATGCGCACTAAAACTCCCGTTTGCCAATCGCTAGGTGTCTTTCCGCTATCCCAGGCCACCTTTATGACACGTGTTAGCCATTTAACACCCTCTTCACTCATTGCTTTAAGCAATTCTGGCCGGATTTCATCAACTCCAGCAGACTTGCCAACTTTTAGCAATTTAATCGCTTTAGTGACTTCGTCTATTGTGGGACTATTCTCCGCCCTTATCTCGTCAGCGGTGGGAATGCCATCTTCAGTACCCTGTTGGGAGCTGAGCAACTCCGAAAAGTGCTCTCTCCATCTGCGCAAGACATCGCTCTCATTTGAAAGAAGTGTACTGTCCTTAGATTTTACTTCTTGAATGATATTCAACTTCCTTCCTCTGAGCCGGCGAATGGTCTGCCAAAATATCTTGTTTGCAGATCTGTACTCGTGCTCCATATTCTCGCCGAACTTTTTCCATGACTGTTCCTTGGCTGTTCTCACTGCCAGATTGGAAGTCCTTCGCGCCTCATTGTACCGGGCTCGAGAAGTTGAGTTTCTACATTGGATCCACGCAATGTAGGCTCTCTTCTTCTCTCTAATGGCTTCTTGAACTCCAGGCGTTTTAAACCAAGCAGTTCTTTTCTCACCACCAGCCGCTACCCCAAGCCGCTTCAATCCACATACATTTTCTGCAGAGGCAATGACTCCCGATTAAAACAGCTGCCATTCCTCCTCTACATTCAAAAAGTCAGTTGGAATTTGTTCAAACTTCTCCGAAATATGCTATGCAAAGCGTTTGCTGAAATCAGAGTCGGCATCCGGAAACCTTTCCCACCGTTTGCGGGTTACCTGTCTTGGTTTTCGCCTGGGTGGCAAAAGAATACTGTCACTGAAAAACAATTTACACAGCACTTAGTGGTGATCAGTTGACAACTCAGCTCCTCTGAAATCTCGAACATTACAAATCATTCTTTGAACACACGATGGTACAACAAAGAAATCATGATTTAAACTGTGCTTGCACCATGTGTATTTGTGAATGTCTCTGTGTGGGAAAAAGGTGTTCATGATGGACAAGCCATATGCACAGCAAAAGTCCAACAATTTCCCTCCGCTCCTGTTTTGATACGGCTCACCGTTCCTCCCGATCACACTCCTCACATGTTCATTGAAGTCACCCATCAGGAGAAAGAAGTCCATTCTGCCTCTCTGTCCAGGGCAGCATAAACTTCGTTTAAAAAGGACTCATACTCTGACTCTCGATTTGGTGCATAAACCTGAACCAGAGCCAGAGTCGATCGCTCAAGCTTAAGCTTTAAGATCAGAATCCTTCCCCCTAACGGAATGACATCAAATACATTTTCTGACAACCGGGGACTTGTGAGTATCCCCACACCCACCTGCGCAGTCATGTGATTTGGGACGCCAGACCAGAAGAGCTTCCACCCATCATCGAAGTCTTTGGTTGCAGAACCCTTCCACTTAGTTGAGGAGATGTCAGTTGCATCAACCTGATACTTTTTGGCCTCCTCAACCAGTTTAAGTTCCTTCCTCGTTAGCGACGGGACATTCCACGTGCCAATTTTGAGTTCGTGCCGTTGTCGATTTGTAGAGTTTCAACCTAAGCCCTCATTTTGACTTGGCGCTGTCCCTCTCCGCCCCCGTAATGGATAGCGGCACCATTGACGGGTTTAAATTCGGCCGATTCTAACCCGGACAACAGACGCCGACCAGGAAGCCGCTCGTCCCAGCCAGACCCTCTGGGACCAGACGCTGACCAACGAGCCGCACAATATGTATCAGACGCTGCTGGATTTTACTTAAACCTTCGGGTTTGTCTTTTTCAGTTATATTTTTACTGCCAAGGGTGGCCCCACAAGGAGTTTATACTCCTGAACAGCATCACTTATGCCTGAAGATTACTTCCTCCAGTGGATTTTGGTCGGCTCTTACGACAGGCATACCTTGCCTCAAGGCTTGCAGGGTGATGAGGCTGATGTTATTGTTAATTTTTTACGTTTTATAAGAAGTGCAAGGGGGTTCTTAAAAGGGGGCTCTTCTTATTACAAACTATCAATTATAACGCAGATATTTCCAAGTTACGCTTAAATGTACGTAAAAATGCAATTTTTTGGTTCAAGTTCAAAATTTTTGAAAAATCAACCCCTAAAAGGGGCGTGGCTTTAAACTTTGTGTGAACGAAATCTAGAAAAAAGTCTCGTTTATCTAAACTGCAAAGTTTTTCTTTATTCTTTCCTAAATTAGCCCGTCCGTCCGTTTGTCTGTCTGTATGTCACACGTTTTTAGGCCTTAAATTTTAAGCTAGGAAGCTGAGATTTAGGGCATAAGTTCATTATTATATTCATTAATTATGGACAATTACCCTTAGGATATTAATTATGGACAATTACCCTTAGGGTCCATAAATAATAACAAGAACTTTTCGGAACTTACCGCGATCCATATTTAATATCTCGGTAAGTTCCGAAAAGTTCTTTTAATTATTATGATGTTACATCGCGAAAACAATTAAAACAAAAGTTCATTGTTATCCGAAGTTCATTGTACGAGCGTAAATTTTTCGAATTCGCCCATATACACACCCACAATCGGTGCAATTTTGGCTGTAAGACGTCTTTGACAGCTATAAGACGTTTTTAAAGGCTGAAATTTGGTATTTATTATCACCTATTTATTGTAAGCCACACAAAATAAAAATGTAATTGCTTTACGTCCCTTAGTGGGCGTGGTTTCTATTTAAAAGGAAATTTTTTAAATGCGTCTGATTCCATATTTCTGTTCTAAATCGAAAAATTTCTTCTTAATATATTATGTTGAAAACGCTTAGTTCTACATTTTGTTGGGTCACGCTCCCACTTGGAGGCAGAATTGAAGAACAACCTAAACTTTCCAGAAAAACGTGATTCCAACTCGCCTTCAGCCGAATTAAGGAAAGAATAAAAAAATAGTGGTAAACTAGTTAAAGAATCTTCTCTTTTAAAAAGGGGCGTGGCATCCACCTCTTTTCAATAACATCGTTTTTTTGTTTATATTTTTTATCAGAAGTTGTATACACGTGTTGATTGCATTTTTACATTAAAAATTTGGTTTATACTTAAAAACGCCCCCAAAAGTGGGCGTGGCAAAAATTTATTCATTTCAGTTAATAGCTTTCACACATATCAGAACATTTTATAGCGCAAGTTTTCTGGATTCAAAGAATATTTATCGAATAAAAGCCGTTTATTTAAATGCAAATGAAATATGACCACGCCCAAAAGGGGGCGGTTTTTGCCTTTTTTTGAAATGTCAATCACAATATACTTAAGCGAGGATAACGCGTACCAAATTTCAGCTTCCTACAACAACTTTGAATTTTCTTCAACTTTGAATTTGAAAATGCTATTATAAAAAAGATTTGAAAAAAATTTACACTTGTACTGCTTCGGGACCTAGAAAGAACAGATATTAATTTTCAAGCTCCTACCTCAAAATTTAAGGCCTAAAAACTACCGACACACGGACGTACGGACAGACGGACGGACATTGTTCATTCGACTAACAATTCGGTCTCGATCATATGCCCTTAAGGTCTTGGGGGTCTACGGTGATTATTTCTTATGTTACAAACTATGAATCAAACTTAATATACCTCCTATCCTATAAGATGGGGTATAAAAATTAGCAGGTAAGGTAAATGAGACTTACGTTCCTCGTCTAAATGGTCAACCTCTCACGCTATCCTCCAGCGCTAAGAACTTGGGTTTGATGCTCGATCCTAAACTGAACTGCAGACATCACTTCGAACACAGAAGAGCTTGTGCCACCTTCTACGCCTGTAGCAAAACCGTTGGAAAGAAGTTTTTGGGACTTCAACCACACATGACCTTATACGTAGCTGTATTACGTCCAATTTTCACCTATGGATCACTTGTTTGGTGGCGTGCGTTGAGTAAAGGTTATAACCTCCCGAAACCCAAAAGACTGCAAAGAACAGCCAGCATAGGCACCACGGATGCAGTAAGGTCTGCCCCAACGGACGCCCTTACTGTACTCTTGTATCTTTTACCCCCCGGTCTACACATAAAAGGTATCGAACTCTACAAAGAAGTTAGACTCAGGAAATCTGGGTGCTGGACCGCAAGGCCGTACGGACACTAGCAACATTCTGGACTCGTTACCAAATGGCTTGGTTTCGTCCCTTACTGGCTACACCTTGTCCAAATTAAACTTCAAGAAATGCTTTCACGTAGAATTTATATATATTCACAAATATTTTTTTGAAAATCTCAAATGGAACGAAATGTTGAATAAACAAAAACTCGAAAGCAGAAATATTTTTCGATTTTTTAAAAGCTTAAAGTTAGTGAAACCTAGGTGTGGTTTATGCTCATAACAGATACAACGTTCATAATATAATTTTTTGCCAATTTCATATATATTTATCCAATAACAGTCATTTTAAGTTCAAACTCCTAAAAAAGTAGATATGGACAAAGGCCAAACTTTTTCCGCTGCTTCAAAGACAAAATCAATGCAGTGTCACATAACGAAACAAGTGAGTAAGTGCCATAGTTTGTTTTGCGCACGCGTTATACATAATTTATTTTTATTGCTTTTATATCTAGAAATAAGAATAAGTACAAAAATTAGTTTTTAAATTGCTTTTATAAGCAAAAAATTGGAAAATGAAAACACATAAAAAATTGACATAGAGATAATTTATTAAAAGATACCGAAAATCCATTTATTATTTTTTCCTACATTGTGGTTTAAAAATAGAGATAAATTGTTTAAAAATGCAAAGTTTTACTTTTCCTGTGATGTTCAGTAGCAGTTTCTCTTATTAATCCCCAAATATAGTCTCCCTTCATGCTTTCAGTATACTTCCCTTGGTAACGCCTCTCAAATTCCATTATATCTTGATGGAAACGTTCCCCCTGCTCTTCCGAATAAGCTCCCATATTATCTTTAAATTTATCCTAATGAGAATGTAGCATGTGCATTTTTAGAGACATTCTACATCCCATGATGGAAAAATTCGTAACCATGTCAGTGATTAGCTCGTCATAATTTTCAGCTCTACCATTTCCAAAAAAACCATGAACTACTGCCTTAAAACTGTTCCAGGCTTTTTTCTCTTGATCGCTAAGTAACTCCAGGAAAATATTACAATTGATAATTTTTTTTATTTGAGGGCCTACAAAGATTCCAGCTTTAACTTTCGCCTCTGAAAGCTTTGGGAAAAAACTCTTCAAATATTATTAATATAATAAGACCCAATTTAATATGCAATGGCGGCATTAATATAGTTTTAGGATCGACAATTGCTTCCCATTTAATATTGTATTTTACTACTTCGTACTCAGCACGTGCAGGCCAATGTTTTTGTCGGTAATGAGCAGCATCATTTCTACTATCCCACAGGCAGAGATAACAGGAATGTTTTGTTATCCACCATGCATTCCAGTCAAAAAACACACCATCTTGAAATCTCCAATAACTTCCCACTTGTTATCCACATATTTGATTGCAGTTAAAAGCATTTTTATACTGTCGTAATATTCTTTGAGATGTACGGAGTGTGCCAATGGAATAGATGGAAATTTGTTCCCATTGTGTAGTAGAACAGCTTTTAGACTTTTTGTTGAACCGTCAATAAAAAGACGCCATTCAGAGGTATGAAAAGGAATACCAATCTCTTCAAATAAACCTTTCACGTCATGACAAAAACAGAGTCCATCTTCCTTACTGAAGAAACAAGAAAATTCTTCATGACGCTTTCTTTGATGGGATATCCGAACATTTTTTTTTTTCCGTGGGTAGGAAAAACCTTCATAGGCACTACGAGGACCGGCCGCGCGTGCTCATAGTAGTGTGAGATTCTTACTCACTAAAAAACCTCCCATTTTCCTTCAGACTACGACTAAGTTTCCTTAACAAGTAGTTCAAGCTTCTTTAGTAGTCGCGTGTGGCAGGCTGCCTTCCAACGAAGGCACCTACAATACCGAACATCAGATTTAATAAAATTCCATTGTTTAAGTCGAGATGCTAGTAACTCTGCCTTACTTTTTGGTAGATTTAAGTCTCTTATTAAATCGTTGAGATCATGAGAGCTGATGAGACGTGGTACTTTTGGTTGCGATTCAAAAACGAATTCGGAATGTACGGATACAGATGAACTCTGTGATTGATGGCTGCCTTGAGAGAGTAGTTGATTTTCCAACAGGGGAGGAGCAGGTACAGGATTTTGTTCTGTATGTGGTATTAGAGCGGATATCGATGGTAGATCAGGATAAGATGTTTTCCTTGAATTTTTGCCTCTAAGTGGATTCACAATGCAAAAATAGCAGTCTGTGCGATGACTACTGGGTTTCCTCCAAAGTCTCGGTACTGCAAACGTCATTGCTCTTTTTTCACCTCGGTACCAGCCTACAATAAACCGTAAGATATATAGCTTAATTTATGTTATTATGAAATACCTAGTTAATAAAATAAAAAATTAAAATAAACTCACCGTCCAGACTGTACCTGCAAGAGTTACATGACACATGTGGAGCCCATTTTTTGTCTTGATTCTTAACAGGCAGGTTAAAGTAAGCTTGATATGCCTCGCAAAACTTCAAATTTGTACTTACATAATACTTTTTGTCTCTCTCTTTAATAAATTCGCCACAAAATTCAAACCAATTTGAAATTTAAATTAATTAATTGTTATTTCGTTAGAATCATGAGCAAATATGGTAAAAGCGAAAATTATTTTAGAAATAAAAAGTTTTTTCCTTAAAAACGCCCCTTAAAAGTGGGCGGAGCTCAAAACTTTGTATTGAGAAAACTTTTTTTTTTTTTTTTTTTTTTCCCGTGGGTAGGAAAAACCTTCATAGGCACTACGAGGACCGGCCGCGCGTGCTCATAGTAGTGTGAGATTCTTACTCACTAAAAAACCTCCCATTTTCCGTCAGGCTACGACTAAGTTTCCTTAACAAGTAGTTCAAGCTTCTTTAGTAGTCGCGTGTGGCAGGCTGCCTTCCAACGAAGGCACCTACAATACCGTCAATTTATGCGGTTTCATCTTATGCTGCTAGATCTAACGGTCTCATCCGTTGTAGTCGGCGCGTAAGATTTGTCTGATCCAAAGTTCGGATAATTTCATTGTTGCAGTGTCCGCGAAGACGAGTACTAAGTTTGCGAGCAAAGTTTGTTACCTCGTCAGACACGGTTGCGATTCCTAGGTCTCGGTGTAGATCGCTATTTCTTATATACCATGGAGCATTAACGATTGCTCTGAGTGTCTTATTTTGAAAAGTTTCTAAAATAGATATATTGCTTGGTTTAGTACAACCCCAAAGTTGTATACCGTATGTCCAAGATGGTTTTAGCACTTGCTTATACAAAAGCAGTTTGTTATATATGCTTAGTTTCGAAAATCTTCCGATAAGCCAATTCATTTCTCTTAACTTGATTTCGAGCTCGTCGCGTTTCTTTTTAACGTGCGGCTTCCATTTAAGTTTTGCGTCTAGAGTCATTCCTAGATATTTCGCTTCATTTGAGTACGGGATTTGTGCCGAGTTGATGAATAAAGGTTTGTTGTTTATTTTTTTATATGTAAAGTTAACATGTGTTGACTTAGTCTCGTTAAGGACAACTCGCCAGCTCTTCGTCCAGTCGCATATTTTGTCTAAAGCGCGCTGGAGTTTCCCTGTTGATAATTCAATTGTCGTATTAATAGCGAGAATAGCAGTGTCGTCTGCGAACGTAGCTAAAATTGTTCCCTCATCGTGGGGTATGTCTCTTGTATAGAGCAAAAATAATATTGGGCCGAGAACGCTTCCTTGCGGGACACCGGCATTTATCTCTTTGAATTCCGAGTACTCATTTTCGTACCTTACGCGAAAGATTCTGTCTTTAAGGTAAGACTCTAAGATTCTATAGAGTTTTTCTGGTAAGCAAAGCCTTAATTTGTACTTCAGGCCTTCGTGCCACACCTTGTCGAAGGCTTACGATACGTCGAGAAAAGCGCTAGTACATATCTTTTTCGCTTCCAGAGCTTTTTTCGATTTCGTGTGTTATACGATAGACCTGGTCGATTGTTGAATGTTTTTTTCTAAATCCGAATTGGTGATCCGGAATCAATCGTCTTTCTTCAATGATTGGTTGCAACCTTTTAAGCAACAGTTTCTCGAACACCTTAGCTATTATTGGCAGTAGCGAAATAGGTCTGTATGACTTTTTGTCGTTCGGACATTTTCCTGGTTTCGGAACCATTATGACCTCGGCCACTTTCCATTGCCTTGGAACGTATAAAACTCTCATGGAAGCGTTAATGATATAGAGTAGCTTCACCAAAGCTTTTTTCGGTAGCTCCTTTAGAATTTCGCTAGTAATTAAGTCGTAGCCAGGGGCTTTGTTGTTTTTCAGATTATTTATCGTTTGACGAAGTTCAGCCAATGACACGGTTTTTATTCTATAATTATCTTGTACCGCATAAGGATTGAGCTCCTCGACCAACGGTTCCCCGTCAAACGGTTTGAATGTTTCTTCTAGGTAATCTGCAAATAAATCCGCTTTTTCTTTGTCTTCTCTTGCCCATTCGCCGTTGGCTTTTCTTAATGGCGCAGAGTGTGCTATAGGCTTCTTAACGGACTTGACTGCTTTCCAAAGAGAGTAGTTCGAACCTTTATCGGCAGTCAAACTTTCGAGGTAAGCAGTAGTCTCGCGACTTTTAAAATCTTGAAGTTCGTGCTTCAGTTTGTTAGAAAGGTGGTTCAAGATTGTCTTATCCGGGGGTTCTCGCGAACGTTGCCATCTCTTGCGCGCTCTCCTCTTTTCGCATATTAGCTCTTCTATTTCTCGCGGATATATTGTTCCGCTGTTCGATAATTCGGACCTCCGAAAAGAAGTTGTATTCCACGCAGCGCTCTGAACAACTCTCACTAGTTTATCTAATTCTTCTTCTATTTCAAGTGGCGTTTTGAGCGGTACATTTAAAGCTATGTTTTCTTTGCAGTATTTTCTAAAGCCGTCCCAGTCGGTGTTGTTGTTAGTTAATCTAGGCGCTCTATTCTTTTTCGCTAGGCTTCCGCCGATTTTCAAAAGAACTGCCGAGTGATCTGAACAGAGATCAAAGCGTTCTTCTACGTTCGTAAGGTAACCAGGTACCCCCTTGGCGATAAAGAAGTCGACGAGTCCAGGTATTTTATTTCTGTCGGTTGGCCAATATGTTGGCTTTCCCGTCGATAAGAAGATCACGCCGCGTTTTGTATTTGCTTTAAAGTGGGCTCTGCCTCTTGTTGAATTGCACCGTGAGCCCCAAAAAGTATTTTTCGCGTTAAAGTCCCCGCCGATGACAAAGCTTGACCCAAGTGAATCAAAGAGCAGAGCAAGATCTTCATCTGCCAGCCGATACTGCCGAGGAAAATAGCTCGTCGCGATGTTGTAATTTATGTGACTTAATTTTACTGAGACTGAGGTTATTTGCATAGAGTCAATTTCTATTTCTTCGTTTCTGGAGTGCTTTATGCAGTCTTTAATGTAGAGAGAGTATCCACCTCTCGAATTTTCTGAAGGATGATGCGCGTGATAGTCAATGTAACCTTTTATTTTGCGTGCTGAACCCTTTTTAAAGTGGGTTTCCGAAATTAGGCATATGTCTACATTATTCTTCCGTAGGAATACTTCTAGTTCGTCAATTTTTTGTAAAAGGCCGTTTGCATTCCATGTAATTATTTTGATTGACTTTCCCATATTCATGATTTTTTATTAAATGTTTTTCGAGGTTTAAACTCGAGCTCGCTCAATTTGTTGAATATTACTT
Source organism: Neoascia interrupta (assembly GCA_947623515.1). NCBI lineage: Eukaryota > Metazoa > Arthropoda > Insecta > Diptera > Syrphidae > Neoascia > Neoascia interrupta. Next base: position 98,513,506 of record OX392462.1, read on the forward strand.
GATTAAGTTTCGCCTGTTGTTCAAACTTTTCTAAAATCATGCCTAGAATTTGAGAGACCGAATCTGATGCGGCCGATTGTGGCTTACTTTCACGTGACGCGACTTGAGCATACGATCTTGGACCAACAAATGTGGATTCTCCCTTTTGACTCCGGTGGGAACTAGGACCAGCGACGTTTTCTTGTGCGTTTTGAATTTTGCCTTTAATCATGAATCTTGCCTTTAATAATTGAGAAAACTAAGCAAATAGCAATATCTTTAATATTTGTCATAGCATTTTTTTTCGATTTGTAGTAAGCTTTCAGAGAAGTCGGGTTTTTAGAGATCTAACATTTTAAAGTGAGCATGGTCGATATTGTGATCGGCCAAGTTTTTGCCTTGTTAAAGGTCTAAGGCAAATGTTGCTCAGTACCAAAATTAAAGTTCCAATGCCTTGTCTAACTAAATAGAGGCTGTTTCACATTGAACCCGTGGCCGTTGAGACACTTTTTACACTCTGTCTGTGCAAAGTAAGAACCAAGCAGTGTACCTAAAACCTTCAGAAATACAGACGGACGGACTGACATGGCTCGATCGACTAACCTGCCGGTCTCGATCATATTTCTAAAAGGTCGTAGGGGTTACGATGATTTTTTCACTATGTTACAAGCTATGCATTGAAATTAATATACCCTGGGTCGGG